>JANBWZ010000016.1:600000-933027 GCA_026743855.1 Pleurotus sapidus
CTGGCATATCCGCCACATTCCAACTCCGCCCACCTCGTACCAATGCTCCTCGCCGCACTATCGCTTCAAATCGCCCTATGGGAAGCAGTGGAATCATGGAAATAGACACCTCAAACACAATCATTCGCTCTTCAACCCTTTTCTGTTCCCCGAGACTGTTTCCGTTCCGAGTGAACACAACCCCGGGCCTACCACTCCCGCTCCCCCGTCCTCCCTCTCCACTCTCCTCCAAGTGTGCAGGACGTGCACCCCCATGGATATATCGTACGTACTCCTTTGTCTGCCAGATTCCGCCGACTGATCGCGCAATATTCTTCTCGCAATATGGAAACGGCATCAACCCCCGTTCTGGGTGCATATATTGCAGGAGCCCAGCGATAAGACTGCTGGGCAATCTCAGGGTGCGTACATTACGGATATATTCTAGTTCGGCTGCAGTTTACCCCGCTGCAATCGCTTTCCCCGATGTGATTTCGCATTTCCTGCAGACCTACTCGATGCACGCACTCCCACCTATTCTCCACTGTTCAGCACAACCTACGCTCAATCGCACACCACCCAACTCATCATGGACATGTCGACCACCCCCAATGTCGTCTCCCAGCCGTCCCCGAACTCGCAAACTCGTCCGACGACCCTCACCTCACCCTTCCTCCTCATCGTACCGCATTCCCTGAATTAAATCGAAATCGCCAGGTCCCCGTCCGCTAGCGTGTGGGCGCTGGCGCTTAAGAGCTTCTATTACGTCTAACCATCGCTACCATCATTCAGCTGCTTCCATCGGTGCTCTCCAAGTCTCTTGAGCTTGGAAACACCGAAAAAGACGTTTCCGAGAATTACGCACCTTTTTCCTATATAATGTGGGCCGTTTTGGCTGATGTATCTCCATCCCCAGCTTGGGTCCTCATCTCCACTTCTCCCCCCCTCCTCTACAGCTCGAACGAGCGACATTCATCTCTTTTCCAATCACTCCTATCAACCCCTTTTCGACTTTGCCTCGCCTGCGACCATTATATCTGGCGACTATACAGCCACGATATCAGTAAGTAAGCTCTATGATATCTTTTCCTTCTTTCACATTGCTGATATGATCATCGCAGATGACCTTTCAAGGCCGAGATAAACAGGCGGTGGTCGGACGAACTGCCTGCGACTATTGACTTCAGGTGAGTTCATATTGATTATTTATATAGCTATTCTAATGATCTCAACGATTCCTTGTAGCACGACAGTCCTCGATACAGTCAACTCGCCAGGACGACGAGGCACCTTGCTTCATTATACAATGTAAGTAACGTTATTATGGCCCTTCATTCTAATAGTATTATCAAGCTCCTCGTGCATCGATCGTAGACTGTGTCGCTTCAATGGCAATGAAAAGGTCAGTCCATTCTCGTCTCGAACCAACCATTCCTTACTCACGTTCTTAGGTGGTCGGCACGGAACGGATCGAGTTCAATAAGAAAAACCATCATCAATGCATTATTATCCTTCGTTCATGGTGCTACGCTAACGTTTAACAACAACAAGAGAGATATTCACACTGCAAGTCCGTTGAATACACGATAGTTCAGCCTGTGTTCGTATTGAGCTGACCGTTTCCCATACTAGCGAACGTGGAAGGGACTGGGGAATTACACAGTGAGTACTATCACTATTAATTACTACTGAACTACGCTAACGTTCAACGACAATGATCTTCGCGCCATACTCATCCGAACACGTCAGCTCACGCATATCCAGACCATCGTTCGCAATCATTTTCTTCGACTCTCCTCGGATTACTAGTCGGTGAATGAGCTTAGGTATGAGAAACAACAGGTAAGAGCTTAATCATCCATCAGCGAGAATACTACTGACCTACGAACATTACAGATCACCTTCAACCTTCAGCTCGCGCACGGCACGAAAGCCACCTCCAGGCATGTGCGGCTGGCTCACCATCGACGCGGTCCTTCGGCTCGTTCTTGCGCGACTCGCTCCTCAATCCGCTGAAGTTCGTAACGATGTTCATGAACCTTTCAGGTAAGTACTTGTGGGTGTGTTGTTTCGTTCTAATAATAATCAGATACAGGAGAGACGAACTGTGTCGGCTCGCCTGCGACGAGCCCACGGCGCAAGAGTGATCATGGGCCGAGTGGCCGTGACGCCGATTCGTACACCAGAAGAACAGTTAGGACGTGCCGAATCACACCACTCATAGTTGGTGCCCCCAAGTGAGTCTGCCCGTAGTCTTGTTTGCCGGCGCGCCGTACTAATCTATATCAATTCGTAGTCACATTGCGACCTGGCGACTTACCTGACGAATCACGCAGGACGGCCGGCACCTAGCTTGCACGAACCCCCGGTATGTGTTCGTGTCGACTTCGTGCGAATGCCGGCTCACCAGTTGCAGCGAAAGACATCGACTGCGGATGCAGCTACACTTCAGTTCGACATCGCGCACTGTATGCGAGGTTCGCACCTGGGCTTTCAGCGTGTTGACGAGATGAGCTGACGTCCCCACCTATCTAGTGTTCGGACTACTGCGTCTGCCTACAACATGTGTAAGTCCGATTCCCCTCGTCGCCCTTGCGAACTGATCGTTTACGCGCCACTTTGTAGATCCCAAAAATATATCTCATTTGCGAAACACACATGACCTACGCAGGCACATACACGCCTGGTATACTAACCTACGCGTCCAGCCCTTTGAGTAACGAGTGAATCGTCGACGCCGTTGTGAGTCTCGCCAACACGAACCACCAACTGCAAGCCTTGGGCTTGATCCGTAGTGTGAAACTGACGCTGTGATCGCTGTGAGAATAAGATAAACACACCGTCTAGAGTGAACTGAGTTAGACAATGAGAGTGTATTAAACCCGGCGAGCTGAGAGACTCACCGTAGCGCAAATGCGAACGACTCGGTGGTGCGGCTGCCGGCTAGCAAACCCATCAATGAGGAAAATAGAATCCTGTGCACGTCATTTACAAAGTTGCTTTACGCGAAGCCATCGACGATTCGTGCTGAATATGTCGATTACGCTGACGCTGTGAGCGTTATTGCTGCTGCCGTTTGCTAGCGTCTGACTTGGTTAACAGGTTGACGTTCGGGTTCGTGGATCGCGACGTCCCGGTAAGTCAGGTTGTTCTTGTTCCTGCACGCTCGATCGACGCTGACTCCCTTCTACGCTGTACAGGCGTGGTCGGCATTCGCTGGGAGAGGCGTCCCTTATCCCTGCCTGTCTCTCTCGCGCGCGCGCGAGCCTCTACTGTCACTGGCGAGCCATCTCTCACCTCCCCCTCTCGTTTCCTCCATCCCCATCCTCTCTCATCCTCTCTTCATTTCTCCTCAGGGCTTGTGATCGTCGTCGAGCGACGCAAATCAGGGCAACGGCCTGGTGTCGGCGAGTCGCAACTGATTGGTGAGTGTCAGCCTTGGGCGCGAGTTATCGAGCATCAGGTATTGACATCATATCTATATTATGCAGCGAACACGTTAACATCTTGAAGAATCGTCTGGGGTTTGAGGTACGGACCTGATTGCGCTTTTACGGCGGCTACTGTTGCTTGTTCGTTGACTTGCGCTTCCTCAGACGTACGTCTCACCGTCGCGATTCGTTTGCTACTTCTCAACTGGGCGTTCGTGAATGGGTTCCCAAAGCGACGCTCTGGCCTCGGTGTAGCCAACGGGTGAGTGTCGAGTTGAGTGGGTGGTGCATCGAGTGTTGATGTCGTCCCGTATTTTACAGCAACGATATCCCGAACACCTCCATCGAGTTCGAGGTGCGTGCTTTACTCTGTCGTCGAGGCCGATGCTCCTCGATTCCTGAGGGGTCGGGAGTCGTCTGCTGTCTCGTCTTTGTTTTCTATCCATCTACGTCTGTTCACCATTCATTGGGCTTTCGTGCACCGTTTCCCTTTTCGTTTCCATCGTTCGGGGCTGCCGCGAGTGTTCGCGGGTCGTGTAGCGCGCCGTGCATCCCCTACACTCTGCACCTCTTGCTTCCGCCCCCGCTTCGTCTTGGTACGGCCGTGGACTTGATGCGCGCCAGCGGTACTTCCACGGCTGCGCTGGACAAGTAAAGGTGGTCGCAGAGGTCAGAGTCGCCTCATGCATTGCTGCGTTCCCTCTGCTTGCTGTCGTAGCTTGCTCCGTCTTGCGTTGGCTGTGGACTTGATGCGCGCTAGCGGTACTTCCACGGTCGTCCTCGATGAGTAGGCTTGATGGCGGCGGTTGGAAACGACTCGGATTCGTCGCAATCCTATCTACGCGCGACTACCTTGCCCTTTCGTTAGTTCCTCCGGCGCCGTCGTTGTCCTTGATGCGCATTGCGGGACGAGCATCGACTGCGCTGGTAGACAGCACTGGTTGCATCGGTTTTGGTAGTTGCCCCTCTGCTCGTTGCGCCCCCGTTCTTGTAGTTTCTTCGATGGGGCGCGTGTGTCTGTTCTGGTCGCAGTCTTCGCTTTCTAAGTTGGCTGTTGGTATCTTTCGTCGTTTTTGTCTTGATTTTATCTGTCCGCGCGTGCTCGCCACTTGCGCGCCGTCCCGTTTCATCGCGAACGACTGGTCTAGCCAGCTTGATGGGAGCGAACGCGGGTGATCGTCTTTACGCGATCTGCCTTGCTTGTTTTCTGGCACTCGGGGTGTAATTCCGCTACGTGGTCTTCCCAAACCGTTCGCGTAGTTTTGCCTTGCTGGCGCTTGCTGTGCGCATTCCCGTTTTACCGGAATTCATTGTGTCGAGTCCACTGGACGCGTGATTTGTGCTCAGGCACCGGGAAGAGTCAAAAAGCGATCATACTTACATGATCTCTTTCCATTGATTCCCCCATTCGTGTTCGCGGCTCGTGTCGCTTTCCAATTTCGCGTTTACGTGGTGTCATTTCTTTGCGCTCGTTGTGTTGCTACTCCGGGGCATTGCCTCGCCGCGTGGCGTTCCAACCCGCTTGTTCGTTCGTTCGTTCGCGGGATCCACAAGATCGTTTCCACACGATCTCCCATACCCCGTTTGAGGCTCCCTGCAAGCGAACACACGTCATTGCTCGTCGACCGCGCAGCGCAAATGCCAGAGACTGCACTTACGCAATCTCTCGCTCGCTTCCCCATTCGCGTCTGCGTTCCGTCGTCGTCGTTACTCAACGTTGAACAAAGCTGGGAGAATCCCACTTACGCGATCCCCATTCTCCCTTGCATCCCTTGCATCCCTTTAATTTTAATTTCTCTCCTTCGCGTCCCTGTTCCTGCTGTTCCTGCAACCCGTTTCGCTCTCTCGTCCTCTCGTTCCCCGCCCGATCTCGCCCACGTTCGCTTGCTGCACTCGCGCCGAGTTGCAAGAGTGGCGGCGACAGCCCTCGCTCCGGTTCTTCTCGGGGCCTGGTGCTTGGTGCTTGGTGCTTGGCAACACGGGATAGGGACACTGTCGGCGTCCCAACTCCTTCGTATACGTATCCTGGAGCCTGGGGATGGGTGGCCGGCGCCGAGCCAACCCTCGCTGATTGGGGTATTGCCCGCGTTCCCCACAAGTCCCCACAACCCCTCGTATCACTCGATCGTGATCGAGCGGATGGGGTACCACCCTGCGTGTCCTTGTCCTTGTTGCTTCCCTTCGTCTCGTTTCACCTCGTCTTGCTTCCCTTCACTTTCGCTTCCCTTATTTCCCCTCGTCTTTGCTCGTTTCATTTTGTTCCCATTCATTAGGGTGTTTCAATTCCACGTTCTTCTCCCCGCCTTCGTTCCTCGTTGTGTTCGTGTTCGTTCGTGTTCGTGTTCGTTCGCATTGGCGTACTCGCGCCACTTTATTCCCTTTCATTCCGTTCGCATCCTCGCTACTAACGCGCCGTCCACCTATCCCAACATAGTATTATCATCAGCTACATAGCATACGAAACTTAGCCTACAAGGAGGTACGTGCCTACATCTCATTCCCTCTCATCCCCCCTCATTTCTCTCATTTCTCCGCTCCCTGTGATCGCGAGCTCTCCTTGCACGCATGCCATCCTCCCTGCGCCTTGTCGTCGCCGTGTAGCCGGGCCAGGCACTGCGCCTTCGTGATTGCATGCCCGTTTCTCGGTTTCGGTTTCGGTTCCGGGTTCTGTTTCCTTTCTTTCTTGTTTCATCCTCTCCTCGTGTCCCCGTGTCTTCACGTCTTCGCGTTCCCGTGTCTTCGCGTCCTCGTCTTTCCCCATTCGCCTATCCTTCTCTCACTCCCGTGTCACCTGCTCTCGTCTCAATTCGCCGGGTCCCGTGTTGCGTACCCGCGCAGTGGCTTGGCGTGCAGTCTGACGTACTGCAGCACAGGGGCGTCAATTAGACGTAGTCCCTCCATGGTTGCGATCCCGGCGTCGATCGCGTACGTGCAGGCGTGCGTGGCTACAATCCACGGCGTGCGTGACTTCCTCCAACGCACCCGCGTCCCGGCCGTGTGTAGCACCCCCCCTTTGCCGTGGTCGACGCCCCGACACCCGTACATGACTCTTTCCGTGCCGTTTTGGCGTTATCGTTCGTTTGCATGCGCGATTCTTCTCCGTTTCTCCACGTCTCTCTTTTGCTGTCTGCCGTTTACCGTTTCTCGTTTGCCGTTTGCCGTTTGCCGTTGCTCGTTTCTCGTTCCGCCATGTCCCATCTCGGTTCCCCAGCGTCCAATCCCCAGCGCTCGGCTCGGGATGCAGGGTGTACGCACGGAGTAGCGTACAGCAGGGTGGATTGGGATAGAGAGTTGCAGGGTGGCGGGTGGCAGGGTAGCATAGTCACCTGGGATATGATTCTCGTTCATTCGTCGTGCCCCATTTCGTCACTGCCCATCCACGCCTCGTCACACTTCGTCTATTCGAGGGCGTGGGTTCGCGCCGTCGCGCCTCTACCCGCTCTTCCTTCGTGCTCGTCTGTGGTGCCCGTGTGTTGGTGCGTTCACAGGGGCCAGCGCTGGCCGAAACTATGTCAGCACGCGTCCGTTCATTCAATGGGCGACGCACCTTGTTCGTTCCCTCTCCTCACCCCATTTTGCGTCCCTCGTTCCCCGTTTCGCTCTCGTTCGCCGCCCAATCTTGTCTGCCCTCTGCTTTGTTCGCTCGCTGACACGTTCCCCAGCGCATACACGCGCGACGTTCACTCAAGGGCCGTCGAGGCCGTCTATGATCGTGTAAAGGGTGGCTGAGTGGGTAAACCAAGGCGAACGTGAGCCTAGCCGGTTGCTGATCTGTCCCTCGCGTATGGGCTCCGCTTGGGTTGTTTTGCTGTTTCCTAGCATTTTCGTCGTGTGGTACTGATTTGGGGCAAGCGGAGGCGTTGGGGTGTGATTGGGTAGGGGAATGGCTTGGTGGAAGGCGTGGGAGGCGTGTGGGCGGGCGCGAGACGGATGTCTCGATCGACTGAGTGAGTGTGTGCGTGAGTAAGGAGTAAGAAGGGATGAAATGGGGAACGTACGCGAGTCAGTATGGATTCAAACCCTGGGATGGGACAGGCTTGCGTCCCTGAGCTTCAGAGAGGACGGGGCCGTGGTAGTTGACCTTGAGTGAGGATGGCTGAGGAATTCTTTGACCTTGAGTGAGCATGGCTGAGAAATGGAGACGGCAACGAGAGCCGAGCGGTTGATAGGGCTGAGTAGCCGTGTTGAGAGTTGGGGGACGCGAGTTGTTGGGGCATTGAGAGACTTGGGGTGGATGGTTGAAAAAGGCGGACGACGTGTGAGGCTAGTTGAGGGAACTTGGACGCGTGGAAGGTGGAAGGATGGCGGAGTGAGAGAGAGAGAGATGCGAAGGGAGGGATGGCAGACGAATGGGTGGACATGAGCGACATCCCAAGTCGACGTGGGTGACCAGCCAGAGCCGAGCAAGGGCACGAATGCGAGATGACGTACCATACAACTGGGCTGGCGTTGTCCAGCGTGCCGATTTCTGTCAGAATTTCGTGGGACTTTGATTGGGATTGCCCCTATCAACTCTACTACCAAGTTTCGCCTCCAGCACCCGGGCTCTCTCTGCCAGAACGCACCTCGTCAGCGGTGCGGCCACTGCTACCACCACTTCCTTGAGTTCAACATCACCACAAAGAGACGAGCATCGGCAATACGAGTCGCTATCAATGCCCGGAACTTGCTTTGCGCCAGGCACGATGGCCAGCAAAGTCGCAACCCAGTACGTACTTTCCTCATCCATCATAGTGAAGCACCAAACCCTAGACATATTTTAATGTCTGTTCCAGTCGGGTGTTCCCCTTTGCTACTGAACGTGCAAGTTCTCATCAGCTGCGATACATGGTACAAGATCATCGGCGCGCTGAGCGTCCTCGGGAGAGCTGCCGTGATTTGTAGGAATCATTCTCTGTATTACAACATGACACCCGCTGATGCTGGAGCACGGATACCAGTGACTTTCACAGGCCGAACATACGCCATATACGCAAGGAATAAATATGTCCTCATCTACCTCAGCTTCCTCGGGCTTGTTTGCATCGCCTTGGACATCGTAGGCCCCATATCATGTATCCCCTACAAAGCGAAACTAATTGGACCATAGACTCATGTTCCTGGACTTCGCTGCGTTGGATCTTCCAGCATCCCTCTGTAAGTCCCTCTTAAACATGATACGGGATCACTAAGCGTACCCCCTCGCAGTGGTACGCCCCCGTTCAGCAAGCTGATCGAGCATGAAACCTGATGGCGCAAATATGGGGATCAAAGCGCCTCTCCTCCTCTCCATCCTGATGATAGCCTTCGAATTCTCAGCGGCAGGCGCTGACAGTACTTCCGCTGTTTACTGGCGTTCAAGGCAGCAGGGGGGAGGAAGAGCCAGTCGAAAGGGCTCATGAACCTCATCTTCGAACAGGGTGTCCTGTATTTCAGGTGCGTGCGCTGGACGTACACCATTGATCGCATTTCATGTGCCCTAGTATCGTTACCATCATCACCACGGCGGCAGTTGATACTGAACGTGGTGAGCTGATCCGCACAAACAATCTTCATCATAGCTGATACGCCACATTTAGAAAGCTCCCGTACGTTGTCCCCGTGTAAACTCTCAGACGAGGTTGCCCTGATTCACTGGCACGACGGCAGGCTGGATTCCTACAGCGGTTGCTCAATGCATACTTGCTGCCGTGAGTGCACCGATTGACACACATTATGTATTGTATTTATATATAAACAGGCTCTCGGGCTTGCTCACCGCGCGGTTCTTGCTGCACATCCGCGCTTACGAGGACAAGCAAGACACAAGGGCGTTGGGAGGCAGAGCGGGGAGTCGCGGGCACGCATCGAGCACGCTGGCGAGTTTCCGGGCTGCTGCGGGGGATATGGTGTCGGGGTTGGTCAGCCAATTTGGTGACGATCCCGTCGAGATGGCTCAGCGCAGGAACGGTGGCGGGCGAAGGTAATTCATTCGGAGACGCTCGAGGGCGCAGGGTCTCGCGGTGCTTGAGTGCATAACATTACCTGTAGTTCCTCGAACGCGCCCTGCCATGGTCTATCAGCATCGTGGATTTGTTTAGTAAATGAATATAGACCACTTACATGAATAGAGATAGCCGTAATAAGTTGACTGCCTTCTCTTTCTTACGGTACCGCGCAAATAACCGTGAGGCAATCAGAGGTGATCTCGTACTGCAGAAATCCCAAATTCTATGCAAAATCAGAACGAAGCAACCTACTAATGTAGCCCCTATAGAAGCATGCAAGCGCCCTGTAGTGGCAGTCCGATTCCGTCGCCGGTTTGTTCTGAATTCTGAAAGATCAGTGAGTGATTGCGTTCAATCTCCACGTCGATATCTGATTGGACGTACGGAGCTCCGTAGATTCTGCGCTGATAATAGGCTTGAGCTGGCGCCAGAGCTTATTGCACGTGAAGGAGCGCAGCCAATAACCAAGAGACCTTGGGCGACGAATTGCCTTGTTCAGGACATTAGACGAGGCGTGGTAGCCTGCCGAGAACAGACAGGCTTCCTCCCAAGCACCTTGTTCCCTCGTCTTAATTGAATCCTGCGGCTCAGCATCTTGACAGAAATGATTCACGGTGCAGCTCAAGTGAGGGTTTCAAGAACATGCCTGGTGTACAGTACGTATCCCATGATTATTGGCTGCGAAGCACGTCGTCGGTTACCGGGCAGAGAGGATTTATGCGAAATCCATGCGAGATCATTGCCGGAGCAGTGTCCAGACCGTACTGGACTCGAGCGATCGCTTTCCGCAAGGATTCCCTAAAGTCAACATGGCTCAACAACCCCCAAGACGACTCATAAAGTTTTTCAAAATTATTATGCGTTGCCGCCTTCTCCAACGTACAACCAACTAATACCCTTCCTTCGCTGATACGGTGTGGGCCACCCCAAGCCAGCGAGCCAATGGACGTAAACGCGAATGCGCCTATAACCCGGATCCCCCCTGAGCTGCTTGGCGAGATATTTGGGCACTGTACGGCATTCTGTCCCGACGCTCCTGTCGTCCTCTCAGCAGTCTGCACATCCTTCCGCGACGTCGTCCGACGAACCCCACCTGTGTGGACTCGTCTGCGTATATCCATTCGGCAGTCGCCGAACGAGCGGGGCCGAAACGACGCCAGGGAAAAGGAAGCCAGCAAAGCAGCGTTGTGGTTTGCCATGGCCCGAAACTGTCCACTTGAGCCTGTACGTCGTGCTGAACGGTGTCGAGGCGGAACCACAGCTAGCGACGGGTGATGATCACAACGGCTATTTCTCACGAATTCCGTGCATCAATGTCATTCAAGCGAATACTCCGCAAATCCAAGCCTTATCGATCCGGACGTCCTCGGAGGACGTTGCCCACAAGTTTCTCCACTTTCTGTATCCGCCGTCGCTGCACTGTTCTTCGCTGCGGCGGCTGAACATCAACGTATTTCCCGATGCCCCGCTGACGCCGTCGTTGTCACGGCCGAATGTCGCAGCACCTCCCCCACACATCCTCCCCCTCCCGGCCCTCTCCAACTTACGCTCTCTCAAGCTGACAAACCATTCCTTCCCTTCGCCGGTGTCCTTCAGCACGCTTGAAAGTCTGTCAATCGTGCGCCCGCTGAGAGCTACCCCTATCAGCGCATCAGACATCCTACTCTGTCTCCACGCCAATCCTTCTCTCGTAGACATACACATCGATTGCAGAGTATCGGAACCAGACGACATCACTACGAGTCCTATTGACAAAACAGCAACCGCATCATCAGACGAAGACGCCAACGAGGAAGCCTCCGCCCTTCCCCGTATCTTCTCCCTCCCGCTTGTCACCCACCTCTCCCTCCGTGGCAACCACCTCCCCCTCATCCTCAATGCCCTCATCTTACCATCGCTCACAAACCTCACCCTGGACGACCTGGACGGCAAAAACCCCACCCACCACCTCGGCGCAACGCTCCGGGGACTCCTCGTCCGCAGCGCACTCGCCACCTCGCACGGCAGGATCAACATAACGTCCCTCAGCCTCACCAACGCCTGCATGTTCACGCATGTTGTTGATCACCATGCACATGGAGACCGAGGCTGGGACGGCGATGGCGACGAGGTCCCGGTGTGGCAGTGGTGCTTTTCCAGAATGGAGGGCCTGGAGGTCCTTGCGGCCGGGAATACGGATGGTGCTGAACATGTGGGATTGCTGCATCTCCTTGCGGATGCGAGCAGCCATATGCCTTCGCTCGAGGAAGACATTGCGGCTGGTGCGGCCGCTGACGGAGGGCGGCAGCAGTAGATGTGGCGAGACAGTTGACAGAACCGTCAACAATGACTCGAGTTCAGCCCACGCTCCCTGCTCCCTCCACACCGAGACACTTCATCTGCCCGAACCTCAAAACCCTCAAGCTCTCCTCCCCGTACCCATACCCCCCAATCCCCTCATCCTCTATTCAAAACCTCAGATCTGCCCGCCCCTCCATCCAAATCGAGCTGCTCACGCCCAACAGTGCTGCTCATGGCGTTAACGGGGTTACCAGCATCAACATAAACCCGAATTCAGCTGTCCTATCAGCCCAACGCGCTCGCTTCGCGTCTTTTCCCCGATAGATTCTTGCCTTTGCTGCCATTGGCCGATCCCACCACCGCATCGGACCCATCGGGGGGCGGTAAACCCACCCAATCGCAAGCACCTTCACAGCGATCATCTTCGGACTTGTCGTTCACTGGTGGGATGGGATTCGGATCAACGTTCGATAGGCGTAGGAAGATGGTCAGATCGCAGACTGATAAGGGCCCGGAGACGCACTCGGCCAATACGTTTACTGCGAGGCGGATAGGATTGTCGTCGCCGAATAATAGGACCTGTACGGAACCGGTCGTCATGTCGCTCCTCCCTGGAGATGAAAATTTATGGTAGACTAAGGAAGTCATTGGGTTGTTCTTATTTATACTTATATTCGATACCTGTCGAACTTCACTCAGGACATACGCATAGACACACAGAGCACTATACTCAATCTAAATTTATTCAATACATGGAGCAATCGTTTTCGCAGTTAAAGCGTAGATATACACTGAGTCCATGATGTCTGTTGTTTAGGAACACTAAGGTGATTGTATGTACAAAGGAAGGTGAATTCGAAGTCGAATGTAAATGCAAAGTCGAGAAAGTATGTAGCTGAATGATACGTAGTAGATGTCAGTATATGTGACCGAATAATGTACTCGAATGCGAAGAATGCGGGATATCTATGTAGGTAAAGAGAGTCGTCCAGACGTAGTCGTCGTTGCAGAGTAGTCGTTTAACGGTGTATACGTATCGCTAAACCCTAATTGGGTGCGTCCATGCATGTGTGCCGGCTGTTAACCATTAGTTGTTGGACGTCTGAGTGCACGGGAGGGGTAAGTCAGATGTGCCGTGTGCCCAGAGAGTCGAACGATCTCGATTATGCGGTGTCGGTTATTATTAGTTGATTGGGGCCTGACTTCCAGCCTCTAAGGCATCTCTTCCACCTTCTCCTCGAGCCGCTCCTTGGTCTGTTGGGCCTTGATATCAGAGCGCCTGACGAGCCACTGGAAGAACGGCAGCGTGATGCACGAGATTCGTCACCCATACGATGAGAACGCCGAAGTTGAGCCCCACTAAAACACAGAATAAGCCGATGATCAGCAATCGCGTCCACCCAATAACAAGAGGAGAGGAGGGACTCACCATCATTCTTCGTCCCGAACACAATCGCGCGCTGCGCCCTCGAGATATTGTAGAAAGGCCATGCATACCCATACCGAAAGATGCCTGGAAGCACGTCCAGGGGGAACAGCGCGACCGAGACGTTGGTGATGATCCAGATGAGGAGGAAGAAGGGGATGAAGCGGGGGGTGAGGAGGGTTATGAGGGATTCGAGGGCGAGGCCGAGTGCGAGCATGCCGAAGAGGTTGAGCATCCAGAAGACGAGGAAGCCAGCGTTGCCAAATCTGCGGGGAGAGGGAAGGTTAGTTCGGAGGTAGAAGGAGTTGGGAATGCACGAACTTTCTGTCGAAAGGAAGCTGGAATGCTTTGCTGAGGAGCGAGTAGAACAGCTGTTCGATGGACGGGTGAGCTAACGAGCGCCTGAAGATAAGGAAAGGGCATACAGATAGGATGAAGTATATCATGAATGTCGTGGCGATACGGAGTCGGACCAGGGAGCCGTAGGTAAGAAGAGTTTCCAGGCCGGACATCTGTCGGGCAGCACTGGCGGTCATCTACGAAGACGAAGGTTAGCGACCTTATCGTGCCACGATAGAAAGGAAATCTAAACGCACCACTATGAAGAACTAGAAGAAGACGGTGAGCAAACTGATGTTATTATGGGTGTTGGGGTGAGACTTACTGCAAGGATAGTCATGTAGATAAGCCCCACGAAAACCGCTGCAGTCGCCCTACGAAACTTAGGTCAGCCGGACGTTCATATACTTGGAATAAGATGAGGCGTACACAGGGACATCGAAAGGCCGCAGATTGGCGATGGTGTATGATAGTGGTTCCGTTATGACCTGTGGGGCGTTGGCGAGAATGGCGGTGACGTTTGCTGATGAAGAAGCGGAGGCAAGTTGTTGAGCAAGTGCGATAGCGTATTGCTTGCTAATCGTTTGCAGTGCAGCATCAACCTAAAATCAGACAAAGCACCCTCAGCAGGGGTACTTATTTCAAGATGAATGGGACGCACGCTAGGACGGATGAACCCTCGGAATGCAGTTCTCGTTCCGCGCTTCCTCTGCATATACGGTGACCGCGCTCGAACCGGCATACGATGCGTCCGCATTCGCCAAAGCCGAGGTGAGGGCATCAGAGCTCCCCGAGTTGACTGACGACACACAACGTCAGCTCTATCTATATATACTCCCGCGATGCATGGGAGATCTGATCAAGTACGGTCACTCACTGGAAATAGCCACCCAACAATGTTCTTCGAGCACAGCAGCAGATACATCCGCCGCCCCATTCGGAAATTCGCCGGCAGAGTGTACCTCCCAATGGACCTTGGTCGCAGCAGCTGGTACTGTTTTGAATCCCCTGCAATACGGCTTGCCCGATCTGCCCCCCATCGAAATCCTATATAACAACAATCGAAGGCCATCAACATAAAACCATATTCTATATCCGTATTTCAAGCAGAATGTTGACTTACCACGACCCAGCCATGCAGCTGCCTCACTGGTGTCTTCCACAAAGAACCCCAGTATATCGAGAACACACCAAAAATAGCGAGTGAGATGGCAAATGAAGAGCCGATCATCACTTTAAGGTAGATGCTTCGAGCTGCCGAAGTCCTGCTATCTTTGTCTGTGAACTGCGCCGAGAACGGTTTGTTAGATGCAGGTGTTGGCTGTTCCGACATGTCTGCTGTCGCCTCCGAGACCATCGACCCGGTCTTGCCCAACCTAGGAGTTGTTGACATGAAAGCAAATGCAGTGGAGAGGAAGGGAATAAGATGGACGGTTGCGATTTTCTTTCAAGAGAGACGTCAGCGAGGGTTGCCTTATATCTCGAGCTCGCCCGGATGCACGCACCAACAGCGTAAAGCAGCACAGTCACTGACTCAGCGAGGAACTGTTGAGATCACATGGATACCGTAATATGTTCCACGGCTACACGGTTGTTCAGGCAGCCAGCAAGCGAGCGCGCAAGAACGGAAATGATATGAGCACAGCCACTAAGGGTCTCTTTCTTCATATTACTGAGCACTCGGCCTGCTCTCGGCCACCCGCGTACACTATGGTCGGTAGGCTTCGGTAGGTTGGCAATTCTATTTCTCCGGTACTAATCTACTGACGAGGAGGCTTATGGGCGAAGTTTAAGAAAATTCACCACGAATCCCTACGAGAAACAATGCAAGGCTTACATCGTACAGGCGGGCGGCCGGTGCCTTTGAATGTTCGTCAACATCAAACAACTGTGAGGAGTTACTCCGACCCAGGGATGCGAGATAAGGAAACTGCCGTGTTATGCAGAGATATGGAGAGAGAGTAGAGATATGTTTGACCCGTATCCAGGTGCGCTTCTCGTTATCGAGTCAGTGTTGTTGAATCGCGACCCCATCGCGACCCGCGATTCGCTGAAAGGCCTCTCGATGGGGGAAAGGCACACACATTGCGAGCTAGGTCTCCCAGGCCAGCGTCATCGATGGGGATAGTGGTTGAGAGAAAGGACGAGCTGCGCAGTACATGTTGGCGAAGCGTGTATAGGCCTTGTGGAATCCACCCCGTCTTTGCTAACGGAGCCGTAACTCCTGGCGAGATGCCGATTTGGTAGGTTGCTCAATTGCATCATTTCTAGGCGTCGTTCCAAACGGTAGCAGCACCCAGTTTCTGGAATGTATCGCGGCGATCTTCACCGTTCCAGCCGGCTGAAACTTCAAAGCTTCGTGGTTGGAGAGATCTTGAACCTGAGGCCTGATCGTTCGCAGATCCATATTTTCTTTGGCGTCATTGCGACGATACGACGGTGTTCTATAATCACGGTTTGCATCGTGTCCCTTGTGGAGAGATAAATTGAAACCTGGCACGTTGAGCATGGTTATAGCTAAGAACCAGGATACACGAGATGAGATGCAACCTTGCAATTTGGCAATTGAGCAGACACCGGGGGTTTCAGTTCTACAGCTAAGACACGTCCAGCATGTCGCCCCAAGTGAGATGTCGCCGAGTGCATTTGGCGGTTCAATCGAACTTAGTACCTATTCTACGGTGAATAATGAGGCATCAGTGCTCCACGCTTCCAGGAGAAAAACATAACACACTCAAGTTTTTAGAGAGGAATTCACTGAAATTCAGTTTGTGGGCGTACATGTAGTGGGACTCATCCGACCCGATCGGCGCCTAGTTTGCCACGTGGTATAATTGATCGTCCTCCTCCCGCCATGCCCTTGCCTGAACACCATCCTTGAGGTTTGACGGTCTTTTCTGTCGAGATCTCCTTGAGCGACATCGTCTCCTGGGGGTATAGACTATGATATGACAGGCCCCGTTCACAACATCTCAAGGTCGCAACTCCCCGAGGCTTTTTTCCCCACCTAACTCAACCCGAGACCGCGTACTGAAAATGATCACCGTGCTATGATCATCGTGTCTCTGTGGCTGAGAGGCATGCACCTGGGAAAGGTGCCTCGATAGTGACGGTTAGCGCCGTACCTTCCAGGCGATGCATTGATTCCGTCTCGTGCGCAATCAGACCAGCCGGTTGATCATGATGTTCATCAGACCAGCGACCTATTCCGGCGCTTGCATCTTTTTCTGCGGTGCTCCCATCATGGCCTTCACAGTACCTGTGGAAATCGCAGATATCATTACAGGCCACGTCGAAGACGACAAAGCCACCCTGCTCAATCTCCTGCTCACATCACATGCTTTCCAACGCATCGCTGAACCGTTCATCTACGCCAGTGTCTCATTCCTCACATCGACCCCGCGGGATGTGGGCGACCCAGATACCGATCTAGTAGCCGCTGCACATAACTTCCTCCTAAGCATCACGTCGGGAAACGGCGGTCGAGCCCGCTATGTAAAAGAAATCCATCTTCCCGACTCGGCCTTCCGAGGGGAACAATACTCGCTCTTCCAGCGCATCCTGAAGTGTCACGAATTTGCGTGATCTACGAGTCTACAAACTATCTTGGCACACCGAGCTTTTGAACCTTCGCACTTTATTTGAGGATTCTCAATGGCAGAGCTCGCCGCCGCCGTTTATGCTCAAAGCCCTCATGTGGTACGGAAGCGGGCGGCTCGACCAGGCAGGTTTTGAATGGTTTCTCGCATCGCAAACATCTCTGGAACGGCTAGTGATCCCCTCCTTTCATTCCCCCATACGTATCCCCAGACTTCCCAGACTCTACACGATTCATACCGCGTCGTTGGGCATAACCAGGAATGTGCTGGAAACAAACCGGGCGACGCACCTGCGGGTAGGCCTAGACGACCTCGAGCGCCTCAGCAATGTAGCCCTTCGTGAGGTTGTAGTTTGTATCACTCGTATTTCGGAGTTTGGTAAACTGGCAGCAGCCGCCAAACGGATGCCAAACATGGAGTGTCTGGAGATGGATACCATCAAGGTAAACGATTGGCTTAGTGCACTCTCGTATCCTGTCTGACGATCATTGTTGGCCCAGTGCTCCATTCCCGAGGCACTTTCTCGAATCGATACCTTCTGGGGAACCAAGCTCCGACACCTCCGCTTCTGCCCCAACCAGGCTCTTCAACGCTGGAGTAGCCGAAAGTTAGACGAAGACGACCCTTGGGATCACGTCGTCGTCATTCAACGCTTTCAATAGACTCCCATCCCTCCAGTACATCAGCTTCCAGCTCATGTCTTCGAAGAACTACCCTGAGTACTATTGTTTCACCAGAGGGGAGCCGCTGCCGATGAAGCTTCGCTCATTTCACCCCGTGGTAATGCATTGTATGGAATGGTGGCATGACTGGGTCAAGGATTGTGCCGATCGTCCCTTTCGACTCAAGCGATCATCGAGCGGGGTACCGGGGCGCTCTTTTTCCAAGTCAATTCCAAGTTGAGCGAAAGATGTCCCTTTAAACGTTGATCGCCAACTCTACATGTGCTACGAACATAGTAAAATTCTACCTCATATTGCATACTTATTTATTATCTGTTACTGGTTGATTGATCCAGAATAATTGCACTACCTATCGTGCGCACAGAAGTCTCTCATGCTGACGGTTTGGCGCTTAGTGTTTTCTACTTCGATACGAACATCCATCGGGCATCATGGTTGTCGCCATTCCTGTTGAAATCGCACATGCCGTTACGGGATACGTTGGGGACAAGGGTTCCCTCGCAAACCTTCTTCTTGTATCGCATGCCTTCCGTCGCCTCGCTGAACCGTTCCTTTACTCCGACGTCTCTTTCCTTGTTCCACTCCGGCAAGAGCATGGCAGGTTGGGGTCAAGCCGAAGGACGTTCAGACGCTGATATTTCGGCTATGGCCAACAGCTTTTTGTGTGGTATCACCGCCGGAGGTGGAGTTTGCGCCCGTTATGTTAAACGTATCTATCTTCCTGGTGTTGCCTTTCGGGGGACACAGTACGCGCTATTCCAATCGATCTTGCAATCCACCCCAAATCTCGAAGACCTGCAGGTTCACCTTGGATGGTGGATGGAATATATAGGAGCAATGGACCTTCAAACCTTCTTCACAGATTCTCGGTCGCGGTGCACAATCCCCCCGTTTGCGCTTAAAACCTTCGCGTGGTATACCCCAGAAGTACACCCAGTCAGCCTTGGGCTGGGATGGTTCCTTTCCACCCAAAAATCCCTGGAATGCCTTACTCCTTCCGACCCTGCAATCATGTCCATCCCTCCCAACTTTTCCTAGACTCCGCGTCCTTCACACTCCAACGATCTACGTGGCAAAGCGGTTTCGCGAAGCAAACCAAGTTACGCACTTGATGCTAGGAGGGGGTCGCATGGAACTCGATGCTGCTAGCTTCCGTAATGTGGTCGTTTGTGTAACCCGACGCTCTCCTTTACGTCAGGTGTCGGCAGCAGTCGCGCAGATGCCAAGATTGGAGTGCTTAGAGATTGATACAACCCGTGTTAGCCAGCGTTTCAGATGGGCTTTCCCTCCGTTTATTCACTGCTGTTTTCTCTTAGTCTCCTATCCCCCACACGCTCTCTCGAGTCGGTGCCCTCAAAGGCGCCACGAAGCTGCCGCCACCTGCGTCTCTTCCCGAATCAAGTTCTTCCCGAGTCAGAAGCATTTCAGAACTATCATTGGGATTACGCCGACGTGGCTAATATCTTCAATACCATTCCATCACTTAGCCATATCAGTTTCCTCCTTAGCCCTGCTCCGACAAATTTCTCCGAGTATTGCTGCTTTATCAAGGGGACGTCGCGGCCTGTGAAGCTCCGCGCAATTCGACCACAGGCCTCGAAGGATGACTTGTACGAGTGGTGGAACGACTGGATAGAAGATTATGTAGTTGTTCCCTTCGAGCCCAGCGATCCTCGAATGGGATACCAGGATGACTTACTGCAATAGCATAGTCGGAAGAGGATCGGGACAAGATAGAAGATCAGACGCTAGGTTGTTCCTCTTTTAATCTAACCCAAGTGACTCAACGTTCGCTTATTCTCCCAATACTTGTACGCCTTTTTGTATTGAGAGGTTGATCAGCCGATACCTTTTGCTATCATCAACTATAAACGCGCTTTAGTACCACCATCCGTCTCGACTGACAGCCATGGCCGTTTGTCTTCGACAAAGAGCTCGCGTTTGGGTACTTTGATACTGGCGTCTTATAAAATATGCACCGTCAATATCACTAACGCGGGCATGGTAAATCAACTAACCAATCTCAAGCTTATCGTCGATACTTCCGGTGTTGACGATGGTGAGATCTATGGTCACGTTCCTTAGGAACAGTGACGATCCGCACTCGCCGCAGAAAGACCGAATGAGCGGTTGTCCGCTCTTCGTATTACTGTCTGCGTAAGTCTTGATATGGTCCTTGCCTTCCGTGATCACAACATCCTAATACGCTCTGAGTCCCATTTCTTTGAAATACCTCTAGTAGAAGTTCACCTTGGGCAAGAAGAAAGCATTCGCCATAAACGCCGAACCACTGCTCTTCTGACAGTTAAGACAGTGGCAGACCAGATACGTCTTAGGCTGGCCACGCATTTCGAATCGGACTTTCTTGCAAAGACAGCTACCGCGGCGCACAGCCGATGACGTTGGCGACATTAGAAAGTTGCACAATTGCGTGGAGGGAAGGCGACATTAGTGGCGGTACGCCGAGTGTTATAAGTACAAGGTCCGGCTACCGGCAACATGTCCCCGAAGTATTATATATACAGCACTTCTACACTCCGTGGCTTCTGGCGTGTAAGTCCGTGTGATACATCCAATATACATACTCCCAGCCTGCGCCGTGGTCTTCTAGGCTGTAGACGACGAAGCTCCGGTATTCAAAACGGACATGCCTATCGACTCAGATACTAAAGCAACCGTCAGTCGAATGGGAATAGTGACGCTCAGATGACGATTACCGGAGTTGTCCTTGGGTCTGAAACCGCTTCTAGCATTCAACCTGCAGTCGAAAGGTTACTCCTCCTCAGACTATCATGGGATGCAGCACTTACGTTACCAGAAGGGAATTAACATAGACTTGTTTGAGAGATGGTAAATGAGCTGCATGGCTGGACATCGACGAGATGACGTACGTTTACTGATTATACTGTAGAAGGTGAGGAATATGAGCTGCTTCGGCAGGGCGACCCACTACAACAAGGCGGTTGAGTACATATCGAATAATTCATTGATCAATCTCACCGTAACGAAGACGATAATAGCGAAGATGCTGCAATACAATCATATAATGAGCTTCTGCGACCAGAAGAACACACACGAGAGGAGTTACCTTGTGAGTAGTCCAATCCCAATAACATAGACGATCAATCTATCCACCAGGTTCTCTGTCCTGGACGCGGTTGTTAGCATTTGAGTTGTGCGCCAAGCTAAACTACTCTGACCTTCGGATTCCCGAGCGTCTTTTGTTGAGGAAGTAAGCCATGGAGGCGGATATCAGAAGGTCGCAGGCAACAGTGCTACTGAATTCGGCGGTTCCAAATGCCTATCATTGTAGGGTCAGGCGAGTGACACGTAAGAGTTATCAAACATACATTGCTCATAACGCTGTGTAGGAGGGATACGTCGCCATTGATCTGCCTGAGCAGCACGAGATTCAAAGTGGCTGATCTATAAGCGATGCTTCTGGGCTTACTGTAGAATGGACATGCCTTCGAATACAACAGTAAGCAAAACGCGCGTAGCGGGAGGCTAAGATTATACCTATGCATGATGCTGATGATTCGTAGATTGTCAAAGTCCGCGCTACACGTAGTTACTGAAATGGAAAGCTTACTGAATTGAGAGAAAGTTAAAAATGCCTAGCACGATATTTAGTACGAGACGCGATCTTGCAATCGTATACTAGAAAGAGGCGCACCAGGGTTGACGTGACAAGGCGGTTCTTGCCGCTAACTAGGGATCAAATCTCAGCGTGCAGTTCTAGAGAGTAGATGGTTCGCATCACTTATCCACACCCTATAAGCATACGCACTAAGGAAAGTGTAATATTAGTGATTATTTCGCCGCCGCAACAAGGAGCACAGCGCACAGTTGAACCATGGTGACAGTTATACACTAGGAGAGGAATGAATGGTGGGTCATAGAAAGGATCTGAGACCTTACTGAGACGTAGAGGTCTAGCTTGAACCCCATGTTAATTTGGACTTCGAGGCGAAGTCAATCGAACTCACTATGATTCCACTGTGCGATCTAGCCTCGATCACTGGGCCTCGCTGTATGAAACTCGAAGACTTACTTGGAATAATCCAAGCTCAGTCGCCCTCGCAAGTATACGACCCTCGTAGCTTCCACAACACTGAACGTCTGCACGCCGTCAATAAGCCTGCAACATCTCCCTCAGCGATATGACATTGGAAATGTAATTGACATACACCACGGCTGCGATCTCATCGATCCACGAGAGTCAGGTAAATCTCGGCCTTCCGAAGTAGCAAACTCACCCAGTATTTGAGAAGATTAGGGTCATTCGGATAGTTGCGAAAATACCATATAGCTTGGGCCACGGTCACACCAAATAATCTAAGGGTACTAAGTCAGACCATGGGCAAATCGGAGAGCGGCAGAGTAAGACGAGGGCGTAGGGGTACTCACGGGCATGCTATCATAGTACCTAGAGTAGGAATCAGCACGGTTGTGAATATCAAACCCACGAATAACCTCTCATACCAATTACCAAGGGTGCTACTAATTCAGCGAACACCGAATATATGGGCAATTGTACGGGCTGCGCCATCGTGAAACGGTCGTGACAAGGCGGGATCGACAGCGGATGAGGCAGAGGTGTATGTACTTTCCTCAGGTGAATGAGCTATTATATGGCCGGCAATCCTGCTATCAAACTCCATGACAGCTCTTCTATTCATGTTCAGGCGGTGGCTGCATATCTGCATTTTGTTGCCGTTGATGGCTTCTGGCGAGCTTCATTTCTCGTGCGTCTGGATCACACAGACGACTCAGCACCGCAATGACGGGCAGTAACACATGCGGACCTGGGAAATGAGCCGACTTGCATGAATACTATCCTGCATTGCGAAACGTCAGACCCGCGACACCGGGGAGAGAATGAGAGGAAGTAAGTCGTGAAGATCACAGCAATGCTACGTTCCCAAGCACTGTGAGGCTTCTTCCACTTAAAGGTGAGGGATGCGGCTGATATCACAGATAGATCGCTGATCAGTGATGCGGTCACAGGTTTGTCCAAATTCTGGACGATTTTCTCACCTATGCTGGGGACAGCAGCGAGGCGGCGAAGTCCGAGCGCCTATTTCGACGTCTCGAAGTGTCCGGAACAACGGAATGCATTATGCAATGTGCTCCGAAGCAGGCTCTGCGAGTTTCTAGTGCAGAACATCAGCGACCCTGTTGGGTTGGTTCGTCAACCGAGGACGACCCCATACAACAGCACTCCATAGGTTGTAACGCCCGCGTTCCATTCCTCCATCTGTCACGCCATAGACCGATTCTTATGCCTGTGGCCAAGGGCGTGTTAATGTTCGGCCAGTGTAGACTTGATCGGCATGAATGATGGATACTATAACCTGGGAGTGACAGTCCAAAAGACGGCGGTGTTGAATGATGTTCTTGATCTCCTCCTAATCCTGACATTCGGAGTAGATCAAGCCACAAGCAGCAGACGCCAAACAGAAGGCTCCGAGGAACCTTGACATAAACACGTAACTTCTGGACGTGGATGAAATGCGGAGCTCCTCGGGCTGTTGTTACACCTATACTTAGTACATACCTGTCTTGATCCGGCGCAAACGTTCATAGAGCAATAGAATCATCTGTGTGAGTAACTCTATAGCCTAGTGATGACACGCGGGAACGCAAGGCAAAGACGAGCACATACCAACTCCCCGAACTTTGTCGATGTTGTGACGAAGCCGAGCTTCAGAGTCGACGAAGACTGAGATTGTCGAGTCGACAGGTAAGTTTCAGGAACGAAGACGGGCTAAACGAGCTTCTCAGGCATTGCCTCCTCTTTGCAACTGGCAGCCACGGCCATTTGTCTTCTACAAAGAGATCGGGTTTTGGTACTTGGATACTGGCGTCTTCTAGATATTCATCGTCAATATACGGCGCCAGCGCGCGCATGGTAGATTGACAAGCTTATCGTCGATACGTTCAGCGTTGGACGTTGGTGAGATCTACGGTCACATTCCCTAGGAACAGTGGCGATCCACACTCTTCGCAGAAAAATTGAACGAGTGGCTGACTACCCATTGTAGTACTGTCTTGTAATGATCCTTGACCACAGCATCCCAATGTGCTTTCTGTCCCGGACTCCCATTTCTGGGAGATTAATCTAGTAAAAGGTGAGAAGAAAACATTCGGGATGAATGCCGAACCACTGGCCTTCTGACAGTTAAGACAGTGGCAGAGCAAAGCGTCTTGGAGTGGCCACGGAACCATGTGTCTTCAAAGAGTCGCTGGAAGAACGAAAGAGGCAGATAGACGCCAAGAAAGAGGCCTCAGTGCGTGGTCTAGTTCGGGCACGTAATGTAAGGTCTTCGTCATCCCGTACATTTCATGGCCTTCCCGACGTCCAGCGGGTCGCGTCCTGAAACGTAAACGATGCAACAAACAAGAGGACATACCTGGGTCATTGATGGACAGGTTGGTCTCCCATATGCCGACACATTCATCGCCATCTGTGGGGCCGTGACCCGACTCGACCGCAGTAACATGCACCCCGTCAACGGTTCCTTCAACTTCGGCAACAAAGGGGAGGCCGGAGGCCGGTTATTCAATGTAACATCCCAAGCGGAACAAGGTAAGTTGCTCCCAATAGTGTTAGAGACATTCAGTGACTGTGCACTGACCAGACATGGGCGCTGCGTCCTCACACATGCTACCCTCCTCGACCGGCAAGCCCGCCCTCTCCCTCGGGGTGGTCCTCCACTTAGTAGCACTCGACGCCCACGAGTATATTCATATATCCAGTTAGAAACTGATTACACAGCTTATACTTCGAGATAACTGGATATTGATATTGTAGACATGCCGGACAACACCTGTTATCACACCTTCACGGATTAAAACAAAACTCCCGCATACTTGTGTTTTTCTGTCCTCTGAATAGTATCCTGACACCATTAGGCGCCAGGAACTACACATACTGTGCTTCGATGATGCGGGAGGTTGGCAAATGGACAAAAAGGATGGGCAGGGGAAATGAAAGGACGCGGACCGGCCACAGACGAGAGACAACAAAATCGGCAAAGAAGCAATGAGGAAATCCGAAGGGCATTCGTATACGGGCTTGTTGTCTAGGCATGAGCTTCAGTATTGAAAACTGACATGCCTATCGACTCGGATACTAGTACAATCGTTAGTTAGTCCAACGGGAATAGTGAGGCTCAAATCACGATTACCGGAGTTGTTCTTGGATCTGAGACTGCTTCTAGCATTCAACCTGTGGTCCGAAGGTTACTCCTCCTCTTGTCCGTTGTGGGATGCAGCACTTACGTTACCAGAAGGGAATTGACGTAGACTTAGTGGGAGTCAAGTGAGATGCACTTCACATGCCATATCAACGGGACGACGTACGTTTACTAATGACACTGTGGAAGGTGAGGAATATGAGCTGTTTCGGCAAGGTGATCCACTACAACAAGGCGGCTGAGCAAATATCAGATGACTCATAGATCAATCTCACCGTAACGAAGATAATAGTAGCGAAGATACTGCAGTACAATCATATAATGAGCTCGTGCAATCTGATGAACACACACGGGAAGAGTTACCTTGTAAGCAGTCCAATCCCAATGACGTAGACGATCAATCTATCTATCAAGTTCTCTGTCCTATACGTGGTTGTCAGCATCTGAGTTATGCGCCAAGCGCCAAACTACTCTGACCTTCGGATTCCCGAGCGGCTTTTGTTGAGATAGTAAGCCATGGATGCGGATATCAGGAGGTCGCAGGCGGCAGTGCTGCTGAAGTCGGCGGTTCCAAATGCCTACCACTGCGGAGTCAGGCGAGCAACACATCATGGCTTCGAACCTACGTCGCTGATGGTATTGTGCAAGAGGGTAACGTCGCCATTGATTTGCCTGAGCAGCACGCAACTCAATGTGCCGGGTCAATAAACGATGCTTCTGGGCTTACTGTAGAATGGACATGCCTTCGAATACAACAGTAAGTGAACTGAGTTCAGCGGGAGGCTAAGATTGTACCTATGCCTGATGCTGACGGTCCGAAGATTATCAAAGTCCGCGCGACACGTAGTTACCGAAATAGCGAGCTCACTGAATTGAGAGAAAGTTAAGAATGCCTGAGCATGATACCGAGAATGAGACGTGAATGTACGAACGAGTGGCGAAGGGAACACACCAAAGCGAAGGTTACAAGTTGGTTCTTGCCGCTCACTGGGAATCGAATGTCAGCATGCAGTCTGAAAATTAAATGATTCGCATCACTTATCGACACCCTGTAAGTGTACGCGCTAACGGAAGTGTGATATTAGTAATCATTACGGTGCAGCGAGGCGAACAGCGCACATTTGAACCATGGTAACAGTTATGCACTAGCATATGGGTGAATAGTGAGTGAGTCATACTACTGGGGAAAGCGACCATACTGAGACGTAGAGATCTAGCTTATATCCAACGTTAGCTTTTACTTTGAGTCGAGGTAGATCGTACTCACTATAATCCCACTGTGCGTCGTGCGAGATTGCCTCAACTAATAGATCTGACTGTACGAAAGCCAAAGACTTACCTAGAATAATCCAAGCTCAGCCGGCCTCGTAAGTATATGACCCTCGTAGCTTCTGCAATACTGAATGTCTGCACGCCGTCAATAACACTGTAAATTTTTCTTCAGCGCTAGTCATTAAAATTTTAGAATGGCGTACACCACGGCTGCGATCTTATTGATTGTCGATGGGTGTCAAGTACATGTCATCCTACCGGAATATCAAACTCACCCAATACTTCTGAAGATTAGAGTCATCCGGGTAGTTGCGAAAATACCATATGGCCTGGGCCACGGTCACGCCAAATAGCCTAAGGGTGGAACGTCAGATGATGAGCAAATTCACGCACAAGGAGCGGGAGAGCAAAACGAAAGATACTCACGGACATGCTATCATAGTACCTAGAGTAGGAACCAGCGCGGTTGTGAATATCAAAACCATGAATGACCTCTCATACCTATTACTAAGGGTGCTACTAATTCAGCAAACACCGAATATATGGGCAATTGTACGGGCGGCGCCATCGTGCAATGGTCGTGACAAGGCGGGATCGGTAGCGGATGAAGGAGAGGCGTACAGTACTTTCCGCAGTGGAATGAGCCTTTATATGGCCTACGATCCTGTTATCAAACCTAATAACAGCTATTCTAATCATGGTCAGGTAGCTGAACATCTGCATTTTGTTGCCGTTGATGGCTTCCGAGCTTCCTTTTTTCTTGCGCCTAGACTCCACGCACAGACAAGTCAGCACCACAATGTGCATCTGATATGGCGGGCACTCACCCATGTTGACTTGTAAAATGAGCTAAATGATTCTATCTTGGATCCCGAAACGACGACCTCGCGACACTACGGACGGATGGGAGGATGGGAGTCCCGAGCATCACAGCAATCCTGCATTCCCAAGGACTGGAGGTTCTTCAACCACCTATCGGCGACGCTGCACGCATGTGGCCGATTTCACTGATGGATTGCCGATCAGTGATGCGACCCATAGGTTTCTAAAAACGACATCTCGAAGTGTTTGGAACAACAGAATACATGTGCTCCGAAGCAAGCTCTGTGAGTTTCTGGTTAGCACATAACATCAGCGTCCCGTTGAGTTGGTTCATTAGCCGAGGACAACCACGTACAACAGCGCGCCAATAGGCTGGAACACCCGCTTTCCATTTCTTCATAGACTAATTCTTGGAGGTTGTTTGCTATACCGGTGCGGCTAAGCATGTGTTCATATGCAGGCGGCTTGGTCATCGACCTGATCGGCCTAAATGATATCCTCGAAGTGACAGCCCAAAAGACGGCGGTGCTGAATGATGACGTTCTTGATCTCTTTCTAATCTTCACATTCGGAAGGAGTAGATCATGCCACAATCAACCTAGGTGCCAAAAGGCTCAGTGGCATAAACTGTGCGAGCCTGAGGGCAACCCGATAGTACGACCTTAGAACTTCTAAGTCGACGAGAGTAAATGCGAGGCTCTCCCGGATAAGCACGCGCTGAACCCATGGGCTGTTGTTACACCTATACTTAGTACATGTCTGGCTTAATTTACACCCGCTGCGAACGTTGAGAGAGCAATAGAATCATCTGTGTGGGTATAGTCTACAGCCTAGTGATGAGTCACACAATTCCAAACGCGAAGCAAAGACAAGCACATACCAATCCCCCGAACCTTGCCGAGGTTGTGACGAAGCTGGTTTCTGGAGTTGAGGCTAGATGTATCCATCAGCGATATATCGCGGCTCACACGATTGGGCACATACGTGACGAGCAAAGAATTCACGTAGACTATGAATAACACGCCGAAAAATGAGTTCGAGAAGCGAAAGCTGTCGTAAGACATAAATAGAACGGCTCACGCTTGCTGATGATGCTGTGGAATGTCGTAAAAATAAGTTTGTCAGGCATCGCCCACCACTGAAGACAGGATGCATGCGTTAGTTCATACCACCGGTCGGGGTATTTTTGCTTACCGTGACCATGTTAAGCAGTGCGAACACGCTGTAGAACCATCAGAAATTGACCATTCGTAGAATATAATCAATACCTTACCTAGAAAGGGTGCCGATACCGATGAAGTAAATGATCAACTTGTCGATCAGACTCTCGGTTCTAGCATAAAACAATACATTTGAGTTCGTCTGAGCACAAGCATTCTAGGCGTACGTTTTGATTCCAGATCGATTTTTGTGGAGGAAGTACACGAGCGATGAGGAGATCATGATGTCGCATATCATCGCACTGACCAACTCCAAGGATCCAAATGCCTATGGCGTAGATGAAGCGCGGGTCTCAGCGGGCGTAATTGAGATTCACCTTGCTGTTGATATCAAGAACGCTGGAAACTTCTCCGTTGATTTGTCTAAAGACGAAGGGTCAGTTAGCGCCGCCGAGGTTCAATCGTCGCACGTACTGGCTCGCTGCCATACCCAAGCCACCAACTAAGCCATGCTCGTCATCCGAGTGCCATATAAAGGGTATTCATCACGTACCAAGCTGGGCTAAAACAAAGAATCCCTACAGCAGGAGTGAGTAAGCCGTCACGCATGAGAACATGCACTTACCAGAATTGAGGTAACCAGCCAGTTCTTGCTGCTCACTGTTTCAAATCAGCATCAAGGGGTCTGCGAACGATACGACGGTAATATGATGGCCCACATATCCATACTCGCAAGGTGAATGCGCTAAATTGTAATTCAGCGTGAGAAAAGTAGGAATAGAATGGCCACTTCGAAGTCTCACCTTTGGACAAAACCGGTAGTCACATACTGTGATGTTCAGACCAACTGCGAGCGCGAAATGAATAGAGAACTCACTGAGAAGAACAGGCTAATCTGCAGCGAGAAGAAAGTAAGCCTGGATTTTGAGGGAGTCTTGGTAGCTTACGGGTAGCCCACTTCACGGCGTAGCGTCAGCATAGTAGGCCATGGGTAGGTTAGATGTATGGAACTCACGGAGGGTACTGGGTACTGGGTGCCGCTCGAAGATACCAGGCCAGAATTGCATTCGCCAGGCTGAATGTATGGGCACCGTCGATCACGCTGATGCCACGATAGGAATTGAACGTCAAGATGCATCAAAGGAGGGACGTTGAACTGACAGTAACAAAGCAATCTAAAAGCCGGGTAAGCTCAGTGCGGGACCTTCAGGGTCAGTACTTACAGAATACTTGACGAATGTCGGGTCGCGAAGATAATTGCGAAAGTATGATATGCCTTGCGCAAGTGCGACACCGTACAGTCTAAGAATAGAATTCAACCTCCGTCAGTGACATGGCATGTTGTCGGCGCACGGGCATGCCAAAGCAGAGCCTATTAGTGAGGTATCAGCCTCTTCCAATAAACGAAAGTATGAGCACCGACCTAACAACAACGGGAAAAGGGTCTGGGCGAATACCGACGCAGGTGGTGGGGCAGACATGGGCGAGGATTGGCAACGTGTTCGGCTAGTTTCCCATGAAGTTATATAAACGATTGTGTCGAGAAGAGCGGTCATATGGCGCTGATGGGATCTGTGATGTTCAGGAACTGTCCGTACAGTACCAAGTTACGTCGGTGATTGAGGGCTTCTGGATGCATCTCGACGACCAATTGTCGTAGTGGTTATTCGGGTATGACAAAGAATTGCACTCCATATGGCGTAACTCTCATGTTCGCTGATACATGTATGATACCTACACACTTAAAGTTCGGGCTCCGTATCTGGTTGGCAACCGTTTGAGGAGACCGAGCCAGACCGAGCCCCAAGGAAGCGAAGGGGGTATAAGTATACCTCGGCAACATTTTGATTCAAGGATGCCGCCAAACTTTGATACAAGGGGTTTGGGTCCTGTCAATGATGTATATCAGGCCCAAGGGTTCAACTCAATGAACTGGAATATACATAGCAATTGTCGGCCGCGTGTTTGGTAAGTCCGAGTTTCTTCTCATCAGTGGAGATCTCTCTCCAATGATGGAGACACTTGATAGCTGTGGGGGATTACTGGTGAGAAACCGGACGAGTAGCGAAGAATGACATACCATTGCAACCGATTCGCGAAGGCCCCACGGGAAAACGCGGCGCAAGTCCAACAACCGTGGTAAATGTCCAGAAAGGCCTACATTCAGGGGATTAGGGGAGGAAACAGGAGACGTCGATATTCGATCTTGACTGTTCGTCAAGATATCCGTTTTTTGGATAAAGCTGAGTGAAGTCGCAGGTAAGTACCTTGAGCGTGAGAACAGAAATGAACTTTGGGGGAGTTGGTTGGGGGAGTTGGTTTACTGAATGTATATGTGCCACCGGGCAAGTGCTTAACGATGGGATCGAGTCCAAGACAGCCCAACAATGGGAGTCTGCTTCCGGTATAAGTATGAAGGATATGCCAGGTGATTGTCAACAAGACGAATTTCACCCCAACCTCCTCGTACAAGAGCCAACAAGTTTGCCCAGTCGTAGATCCCCGGTCCAAGGTGCGCTTTCCGATGGGTGAGAGGTGTAGTTCGATCATTGAATTCCATGACATTTCCTCCGTAGGTGACGCCTATCGGGGAAGGTGCAACCTACAGTCCCCCCATCGGAGAAGGCGCAACAATCAACCCTCCCGCCGACAACCTCCCCATCGGGCAAGGTGCGACTTACAGTCCTCCCATCGGGGAAAGCGCAACCATAGAGCCTCGTGTTCCAATTGGCGAAGGCGTAACCTATAGTCCTCCCATCGGAGAGGGAGCGACCGTTAAGACTCCCGACGCTAGTCCCCCCATTGGGGAAGGTGCAATCTACAGCCCTTCCGTTGGGGAAGGGGTTACCCTACGTCCCAGCTGTTGATGGGGGCTCCGTGTGCTGTAAGCCCCCAAAAGAATGACGGTTTGAACGTCGCCGCAGCTTGCTAATGTAGACGCTGTCAGCCATTCCCTCGAATCTGGACGGGGAGATGAACTAGATTACCGTTGAATAGCCCCATGACAGGCATGCATGTAGTTCGGATTCTTTAAGAGGTAAGAGACCGGAGGGTAGATCGTTGCGTGTCAAGCAAGGACAAGCAGTTGACTGGATCTGTTTCGAGTTTACCACAATCTGATCACGTACTGACCAACTTGCTTGGGTTGACTGGAAGAAGCCAGAACAATCTTCGATTCGCCAACTGTCGCCATTGGAGCCCAGTGGTAAGGCTTTCTAAGTAATGTACGCTTGAGCAAACGCCTGTGGACTGGACGTTCTACAGAATGGTGGACTTTGATGGTGAGAGCCATTTGTCCAGGGCGTTGTACCAAGCCAGTGTAAATGACGCGGCCGCCATCCTCACGAATAAAGCGATGGCACGATCTAATTCGCCTGCCATGCGGGATGTAATCCTGAGGAGATTTAACCACCGTGTTGCATCAACCAATTCAGAGCCCTAGGTCGAACCCGACACGTACTACTTTCCACTCGTGGTCTACAAAGTAGATGAAGGCGGTCAACTACGAAAGGATTCATGGGAATTTCAAATCACTTCCCCTGGGTCAAAATTTATCATAATTCATTGGAAAGGTCGTCGTATCTGAAGGCATCGACAGGAAGGGCGGGCTTGTTGGGCTTGCATGTGCTGGAGTCAGGACGCCGACCTATCGCTCAACTCCCACCAGCGTCAAAGTTATGCACAACCGCACACCAGAGACAGTGGGGATCATTGCTTCCGAGTGGATGAGCGGAATGTTGACAGTTGTAGAGAAGCCTAGGTGCCAGGCTTTCGGTGAAAAAATGGGAGAAAAAAGGAAACAAGCGAGTAGCCCCCACATCTTGGGTTTGACGTACTACCATTCGCAGGGTTTGTGGAGGAATTGAGGGGAATTCAAAAAGATACCTGAGCTTGAACGTTTGACCGTCCGAAATGTCGAATGCTCATTAGGCGCTGGCGACCAGGGGGCGATCAGGGGAGATTCCTGAAAGACGTGAGCGACGGCATCCACGAAAGCTTGCTTTGAAGCTTTGATGCCTGAGCTTGAGATCAATCGGTTAGAGTCTTGCGCTCAAACGACAAGCGATGCATTTATTTTATCAGCACTGATCATACAATATCTTTTGCCACAAATATCAAGGAAAAGGAGTAGTACATGCAACGGAGATCACGTTCGTATTTGACGCGCTCAATCAGAGCGCGAGGCGAAGACACTGTGGGATGGATCTATTTGCCATAATACGAAGGACTTCCCCAGTATCCGCATTACGCTTCTCAATCTGCTTGACTTTGACACCCTGATCCTTCAACCTGTAAGTATGCGTCGAGAATCGGATACGGATCCGCCGTTGCGCAGATTGAATCAGGTAGTAGGCGACAAATTCGCAGTCCACGACCACTCCTGTGCCCTGGTTGCTGGCGCGAACCACGCTGTCGTCTACGACCAACGTAGCGATGACAGTGTGGTCTAGAGAGGTGATGTAGCGGTACTGCGGGACTCTTGATCGTTGACGAACTCACTGGCTACTTCTTCCCAGACGTGCTGGGTGATAAAGCCTTCCGTGGGGGAGAGGCGACGGGAATACTTGATGTCGGCTCCAAGGCAGGTAGGCGTGCTCATGAACGGGGGGCGAGCGGGTGGGGACATGAAGCACGTTGAGCTCTGAGTAATTTACTGAAGGGGAGATTCTTGGACACTGGCGACTGGTGCAGCGAAGACTGAGGGGGCTGGGGACTCATCTGCGCCCCAGGCTGGTTATGAACACATCGTACATGGGACAATGCGCATCTAGTGGCATCAGCGGTGGTGGATTAGGCGGGCAAAGAGTAGAGGGAGCACCATCAGCGAGCAGTGGCCGACTGCTGGGTGCCAGCCCTTAGCCGCCCAAAGGATAATACAAGGAATACCAAATCCAGGCAATCCTGAAGGAACCCGGCGTCCGGGCGGGGTCTGTGAAGGGGTGAAGGGAGGACGGGCTGACAGTGTGGCCAAGAGACCACCCCATCAGCGCAAGGCAGAGGGAAACGCCTTCACAACGTGTGCAAAGTCACTTCGTTAACGAAATCTGTGGGCCGCAAAGATCAGCAGCCATCACAGCCCGTGAGATATGTTAATCCCCACGGAAGAGAACATGTAGAACGAAGGGTCGTTGAAGAGATAGAGCTGAGATGCGTATCTCGATGATCATAACGATTCAATACCTCTCAGGACATGTAGGTTCGGTATCACATGACCACGAGCTAGGGGCTGCAATTAGATAGGGACCAACGAACGAAGAGAGCACGTACTCCAAACGCTTAGACGGGCAGGACGTATCCAATTATCCCCTCGTACTGATACCCCAAATTCTGAACGTAATAAAAGCGGTCCTTCGCCGAAGTCGTATAGAAGTGATCGGTCTGCTGAGGGTTGTGGAGGCGATACATGGGGATGGTTTCGCAGATTTGCGTGGAGAAAATGAAGCCTGGCGTATTCTCGAAGGTATAGTGGCGCTGATAAATATAGTCGTCTACTTCGTCCCTGTTGGTGGTGTAGAAGTGGTCTCCAATATGAGAATTCCAGAGGCGGTAGATGGGGGAGGTGTATCGATCGCTCTTGGTTGGGATAGATTCGAGCAGCATAGCCTCGATCGACGTAGCCATAATTGTTGATGGCGGTGAACATCTCATTAGCGTCGGTGGTGTAGAAGTGATCACCAGCAGAACGACTGTACCCGCGCAGCAAGCGGACTGATCGACGTTCATCGGGGCATGGTACCGGGATCTTGTTCTAGTTTTATGATATGTCAATGTGCAGAGTAACAGAATTAGGAGACAAACCGAGTCAGCTACGGCTGTGGAATTATTGTCGTTTGCTGGTGCGCAAGTAACTTGTACAACAAATAACGTGAAGGCGAATATTCCGAGAGCAGAAATCTTCATGACCGCTGTAGAAACGAGATGAGTCTCTGAGTCGCGCTTGGGTCATTTTGGGGTAGCTGGTATCTTATAATCAAGTCGGGACCACTCGATGTAAGCACAATTCCTTGACTCGCTGGATTAGATCGAATGCATAAGGTGAATCTGGAACCTGCTATGTGCATGTGCAACATTGGTGGAGGCCATCCGACCCGATTCAAGCACGTACGTGCCAGCCAGTAGGCAACACAGAGCTGACGAGATGATCATTAATTCTTGGTACTATTCGCAAGAAAAGGACCGAGTGCATACCCGCGATTCGCAAATTTGCCTAGAGCCATCGACCCGAATGCTTTAATGATTCTTGATGGATGGAGGTGGACCTACCACGAACTTAGTCGCTTTCAACGTGATTCACTAGCCATATGTAGGCCCGGGTAAATACTTGTTGATTCTTCTCTTAGACTCCCATAGATGGTACCCTGCGGCACGCTTTGACCTTGAAAGAGACAATATCCGGTTTTCAAGCATCTATGGCCGGGAAGACATGGTGGTTCGAGATTGAGTCACGTCAATGATCACGAGCATGTCGAGGAAGCCACGCGCTCAGACGCCCATATTGTCATGAATTCAGATAATCTACACAAGGCTCTGCCTCTTTGCTAATAAACATGATCTAGACATAGGTTATATGGCAGCAAATTGGTTTCTCCGGAGTACCATATTTAACATCATCCATAATGTCACTGGGATCCGGACGATGAAGCGTCCTGTCCTGCTCGATGGACGACCTCCGAAGAAGTGTGGTAAGATATATTTTGTTGCTTCTCACCACCGCAAAGTGTATCTTCGGACGGTTTTTGTTCATGATATTGGCAAGCGTGAATTGAGTGGTGGAGGCGAGGGTCAGTGCGGGGTGAACCGAGCTTGTAATCAACGTTTCTCCCGACTTGCAAGGCCCACGAACCGACTGGATGTTTATCGCATCCGCGTCAAAGTAAAGGGTGTATGTATATTCTGCCTGAATCGGAAAAATCTAACATCTTAGCGGTCAGCTACAGATCTAGCAGGAGGTTCTTGCCACTTACCGTCTGCCAATTGAGGCGGTCATCTCATTTTCCAGAAGGCTTGCTCCCAGTGCATTCAGGATTTCGTCATCAGGGATCATCGACCATTCTTTTCGCTGGAGGCTAGAATCATTTCACCGCGTACTGAGAAGTCATTGGCGTATCAGCTTGAGCGAGCTCAAACTGAATATAACGTACAGATGGCGGAACGAGGGATGGGGCAAGATTCGCTGCTAGCGTCTAATTCTCCCCGTCGGAAGCCCAAGCAACACTCCATGACATCGATCTACACCGCCGTTCGACTTGAGCCACTCAACCGTTGAACCAGTAACTAGTGACCAGGCGAGAAGGCGTACCTCTGCCGAGTCTGTTTGCTCGCTAAAGAATGTGTACTAGTAGCGTCTCTGGTTCGGATCAGTGATATATAGGTCCTCGAGTCGAAGAGCGTCCATCATACATACGGGTCGTGCTTCAAGATTGAGTCACGCGGTGGCGCGCCAGCTGCGTCACGGACAGTGTCACTGGGATGGTCACATCGCTCGCTCACCGATCTATCACGACTTCAGCGACTTGGTACATATCTAGTAAGAAGAACACCTGTGTAAAAGGCCTCAGGTCGAATGGTGTCCGCCGACATCGTACTTCGAGATTGGGACAGTCAGGCATTCATTCTTCCTAACAAGGTGATCTAACGCTGATGATCATTCGCGTACTCAAAATATAGAGGTGAACATGTTCCGAGTGTTGTGAATGAGCTTACGAGTATCTGTTATGTCGGTAAATGGGGTAGGTCGTGCGTGATTCCAATATTCAATTAGCCCAAGAAGCTCAGTTCCACTCTAAAAAATACGAGAAGTATCGCATTGCTCACACCGCCCCTTGTGCGCTAGCCGCTAGGTGCGGCGACAACCTTGTGGATGTCCAAATTTGAATAACATATGTGCTCGTAGGCAATCAGCGCCATGGCGTAGCCCCATCGCGGCATTTGTAAAACCAGGAGTTTAAATACTCGTCTGCGTCCTTTGCCTTGGACGGTACCACTAGCCGAACCGATCTGCTGCAAGGACCAGTCAAGATGAAGTTCTTGGTTTCGCTGCTCGTTTCCATTGTAGCTATCTCCCAGGTCGCAGCTCTCCCTACGAAGGTACGAGGCTCAATCCTCATGAATCACCAGCATATTCCATGGCTGATATGTCGCTCTCGGCTTGCTAGGGTAACCCACCTATCGGAGGGGGTGCTGCCGTCCAGCCGCCAATTGGAGATGGTGCAAGTGTCAATTCACCACCTATAGGAGGAGGCGCAACCGTGCAACCACCTATCGGAGGCGGGGTCATCGTCAACCCTACGCCTATCGGAGGCGGAGCTAGCGTCAGCCCGCCCATTGGAGGGGGCGCTACCATTCAACCCCCTACTCCCATTGGAGGCGGAGCAAGCGTTAACCCACCGCCCATCGGAGGAGGCGCTACCATCCAACCACCCACTCCAATTGGAGGTGGAGCTGGTATCAACCCCCCTCCTGTCGGAGGCGGTGTTATCGTCAACCCACCGCCTATTGGAGGAGGCGTTCGACCATGAGAGTCAGTTACAAAAACGCTGTTACTCGGACATCACAACTAATGAGGTGATGCACTTTGCGCAGGAGACTGACATTCGCGGGAACCCATGCCCTACAAGTCGAGAAGCAAATATCCAGGTTCGAGGCGTCGGTATCACTTCACGTAACTTATGATAGCCTCAGCATCCTGTATGATCATGGCCATGCCCTTAGCGGCTCTGATTCCTTCGCAACACGTTATTGCAATAATGAAGATCATAAGTAAAGCAGGAATGCAGACATGTGGTATACATGAAAAGCGGGAATCGGAATCGTACATAATCGACAAAAGTATCTGCAGCATCGCCGTCATGATAGGATCCTCGTTACTGAATATTGAATGGAATACTGGTTGTTTGTTAAAGGGATCCAGGAGAGTGCGTATGTTTGTATGTCTGATGGTTATAATAGTAAGGGAAAAATAGCAGTAGCTTCCGTTCATCTGGGAAGGCATGAAATACCAAGATAAAGTGAGAAAGAGGAGGTAGGGATGGGGAGGAGCGAGCCAATGAAGACAAAGCAAACAAGTCGCAAGATTCAAGCAAAGGAGCCCAAGGAATTAATCGAATAGATAAGGTAGGTCCAAGATCACCAAAAGTAAAAGAGCATACGAGTAAATAGTTCGATTGTATCCTCGGAGGAATCTGTAGATGTAGTGTCGCTAGCAGTAACAGAATGGGAGCGAAAGGGAGACGAGGAAGAGGGTAAAAGAAGCATCGAAGTTGATAAATTTAAGGGAAAAGTTTATGCTGCACCGATTGGGCTTTGCTGGAGAGACATGAGTGCCTCCAGACGTTCCTCCAGCCCTTGGCCCATGCCTTCGCGCTCCCACTCGCCGCCGACATCATCCAGGAGCGCGATGCTATCTCTGTCTCTAACGTTACCGCCGCCCGGGCCGAGAGCAAAGTCCCTCAAGCTTGCTGCCGCGCTCGCTGTCTGAGTGAATCCAGACACGGAAGGGATGTGAGGGGGAGGCTCCACCGATGAAGCGGAAGTGGTCAACGCTGAAAGAGGGAAGGCGAGTGCTGGAGTTGACGAGAGTAGGTCCGAGTATGACATAAAGGACAAGCGCTTGTTTGCCTTGTGCGTCGGCGACGGAGGGTGAGAAGATGCAAAGGAGGTGGGAGAGTTGGCAGCTCCATTCGATTGCAGGATAGAACTGGTCGACGGCGAACGTCGCTGAGGCGAGTGTGTGATGGGGTGTGTAGGGGGAGATCCGGATGGCGATTGCGTCGGCAACGCTTGGCCTGGGTGCTCACGGGTGGTAGTTGTCGGAGAAGATTCGGTAGTGTCCACTGATGATGATGTGGAAAAGTACGCTGAAGTCGGTGTGATTATTGCAGGTGTAGTACTTTGGTTGGATGGCAATTGAGTTTGAATCAATGGCCTGGGCACAGTGATTGGGCTGCTTTGTTGTGGAGAAGTGGCAGTCGATAAGGCTGGGCTGGCGGACTGCGCGGCCGCTGACAACGGTACAACAACGGATGGGGAATGTGGGTTGACTTGAGGAAGACTGAGGAGGAGGCTCGCGCGATTCCCGGGACTGCCTATCGGGCTCGGACTTCTTGATCTGAAGCTCCCAATTGGACTGGCAAATCCACTGCTTCGCATAGTGTCTCTGTTCGTCGCTGGCGCCACCACAGATATTTGGTCTTCGTCGTCAGGAGATGATGAGGCTAGGATCGAGGCCGCAGCATCAAGCACGGAAGGCACAGACTGTTCTATTGTCTCCGTAGTTTTTGAACGCGGGATCCGATGAGGGTTTGGGGGATGGTGGGCATGAGGCGGAGAAGGGCAAGGAATGGGTTCAATATCACGCTCAAATATTGCTGATGAAGATGAATGTCTGGTAGCATCCTTTGATGAGAACACGGGAGAAAATTGGAGAAATGGTGTACGTACACTGATGTTGGCGACGATGGTATCGAGACGGGCGACTTTGAACCCATTCTCCCTGTAGAAGCTTGGAGAAGCTGAGAATGGCGGTTCGAAGCTTTATGGTCGCTTCGTCCGTGAACATTAGGATTCGAAGTCATGTGTCTGAGTTCCATTGGCGACACCAGAGCCGTTGAGGGTGAGTTCGCTGTTGAAAGCAGCATTTTCATCAGAATTTGATATCAGTACGCCGTCTACAACGACGAGGACTCACAATTTGGCGAGGAGGATGAGGTGGACATGGTGGTTGTGGATCGAGTGGAGATTTGAACTCAAACGCCCAAGCGAAAGGTAAGGTACCTCTCACATGCTGCTGACTAATCATGCTGTGGCCTCGCCTTAGCGATGATCGACGTCTTTCTCAAACGTCCATGGTCAGATGTCTGCCTTGGAATTCTGCCATTTTCACCTGGAAGCCGACATAAAGGCCTTTATTTGCGGTATTCGTCTTCGATTGTCCTCCCATGGCCCCCGCTGAATTTGCCTTTTTGCTCGCTTCGGCCTGGGTTTTCACAGGGTATTACTCAAAATGGGAAGAAAACCCCCGGAGTATTGGCATTATGATTATGAATGGGCGCGATACGGATGATGGCACAGCGGCAGTGCTGTTCGTCAAGCATCTGTATCAGTGTTGATTTCTCGCGACAAACAGTTCTGTTGCCAAGATCCTATAGAAAACATTCTAACGTTGCCAGCAGCAGCCAGCGTTGTGAAGATCCGCAGATTCTCGGGGATCAGGCGCTCCCATGACCTCCTGATGGAACTCGATGGAGTTGAAAATACATAGGGTTGGGGTAGTTCACGGTTCGTCTGACGACGTTCTTCCGACTTGCGCTGACCCCCTGCATTGATAGAACTGCCTCCGGGCTCGCGGACTCTCATTCTCCGCAGAAAATGCATGGGCGTCGGCGACACGCTCTCGCTGACCATGATGCTTTTGCGTCCTTGTTCTTGATGCGGAATCGCACAGCGTCTGTGATCTATCTTTGTAAATCCCCTCGAAAGCTGCAGAAACTCGAGCTAAAAATACCAGAGATCGCATCATCGCCTGATACACCCAATAGTGATAACTGTATTAAATCATTTCTCATGCATATGCTCAAGGTTGTAGCAGCTCCACGCCGCTGCCGACGACGACGGAGTGCAGCCTGTCTTGGCTGCACGGCGAGGAATGTGCGCGGACTTGGGTGTCCATTCGTTGTGCTTTGTCGTCTTGAATCACGGAGTATACAAGGCCCGACGGCAGTACATCCATGATGAAGTGCGATGAAGTGACGGAGAAGATGGCTGTATCAAGGAGAAAGAGGTATCGTGAGTGTTTGTCCCATCGTTTATCTGAGAAGACTAGTACTCATGGGCGTACCCCAGACGTTCTTGAGGTCACTGCCCGATGTGGCGCCAGTGACGCGCAATAGCGCGATTACCGACCTTTCCGCGGAGCTCTGCTGGGCTCAGGGAACTGGCAAGGAGAAGACAGGGGCTCATAAAGTCACGGGTTCCGACCGAAGAAGTCATTCAACATTTGCGTTTGCACCTTGCATGGCCTCATACGGAGCCCCAGCGTAGTCGACCACGAGGGCCACCCGTGTGAGTATCTTCAATCCATTACTTATCAAAATACCAGCATACTTACCCTTGGGTCAAAGTTACTCGCGAGGTCGACGATACTACGAGGCCATATGGTACCATGTGTACACCTACTTGGTGCCCAAAAAGTTTCACATAGCCAATAAAGGGTTCAGGGGATATCATAGCCTTGACCTTCTTGACTTTGTAAAGAAAGCGTATCAGGAGCGTCAGCTTTATGAGGCGCCTGCCGCCTGTGACGGAGATGGAATATGGAACCACCCATTGCTCACGCTCGCTTCTTGGTCTTTCTTTCTGTGGATATTTGACGTCGAAGAAGGCGCGCCGTACGACGACTCCCAGCGCAAACGACACAACCCGGTGCTCAACGTGCGGTCCCTTTCCCCGATCTCAATATTCAATCATTCAATGCGCAAGCGCTCTTCATTTAGAGGGGTAGATGTACGATATAGATCGTTGGAATTATCGACCTTTTTGTTGGCCCTCTCGTCGAGTTACCCGATCGTAGACGCTTGACTCTTGATCACGACGAAGATTCTAACTGTTCGCGGTGTCGGTGAAACCCCAACGTCTCCTCGAGCGTCTTCCAAAAACCTCAAGGGTCCATGAACATAGCCTTCCAAGAATTGTGGTTGCAAGATTTTGACACGACGCATGTTCCCAACGCGGCGTTGAGTGTGCGTTGTTAGGATGCGCCATCCGTCAGCAACTTGTCTGCGATTAACACAAACAAGCTGGAAGTTGATCTCGTCGCCTAAACCCGCATCTTGCGCAACTTCAGTTATTCGCTACGGACAAAGTGTCAGTAGCTGTAGCGCCCGCCCACTTCCCATTGGATGCCATCAGTCAACAATCCACAAGACGCAGCTGGATGTGACTGAAAGCAGCCTTCTCCCTTGCCCATCAATAACGAGTTGCAACTGCCTCGTAGAGCTCATTCGGCATACGATGTCCCTGGGCGACCAACAGGACCTATACATCCTACCTTATGGTGGTTGGAGTAAACCTTGAGGCAGGCCTCCGTTCGACTCCGTCTGGATATCACATCCGTTCAGGAAGGCCCAGAGTCGGATTATCTGGGCGGATATGCATTGTACATTGCCGGGGGTCCATGAAAGTCTGCAGTGCAGATACTCGGGGAGCGACTCGCCTCTGCAGGCTCCATGCCATTTCAGCGAGCGCTCACCATCTGTCATTTCTCTCCTTGGTCTGTGATGGAATCATCTGTCACGTTACAGTGTGAACACCCACTCGCCTCTGATGCGGTGACAGTGCTATCACTACCTCACGCTCTGCGATGTACCCCTCTGGCGTGTCTGGTCCCCCCGTCAATCGTCTGCCCGTCGAACTCCTAATGTCCATATTCGAAGTTAGCGCTATCCAAAGTCATTTTCGGGACGCGCCTACAGCCGAAGACGCATCGCTATCACAATTCCCAGGAATTCAAGGCACCTGTAGCCAGGTGTGTCATCTTTGGCGAGAACTCGTCATACACACTCTTCCGTCCATTTGGGCATTCATCTCGGTCACGGGGAGGATAACTTCAGGGGATATTATGTGGATTCAACTGTACCTCTTGCGCTCCGCCGACCGACCCCTGGAGATATCCTTCGTCGACGTAGGCTTGACACCTCCCAGTGTCAATGATGCAGCTCAGCGCGTGCTTCTTTCTTCTCATCGTCGCTGGAGAAGTGTACGATGCCGATCGTTGGCATTTACCTACGAACCGCCCATTCTGTCGAACCTCCCCGTAGGTGCAGATCTGCCGATATTGGAGATGGTTGTCGTAGAGTGTAGAGGGTTGCCGAGAAATCGTTGGGATCAGTTATTCGAAAGATTGCACCACCACTCTCCGCGGCTCCGACAGCTGCACATCAACGGTCCCCCTCCGACCCTTCATCAATGGCCCTCACTCACAGACATCTCATTCAGAGGCTCTTTTAATTTGAATATCCTCGATGTCTTCCACCGCATGAGTAACTTGATCGCGATCGACTGCAACCTCGCAGGCGTAGAGCCTTATATCATGTATCACCATACCGTAGTTACAGGGGAGTGCACTGCATGAAAGCCTGTGAGTACCGGGAGCATGAATCATGATGTATCATGATGTATCACGCAGCCATGCGACGAATGATCCCGTGATCAAGAACGTGCACAGCCTGATGCGCCTGCCTGCTTTTGGCTATGCGCCCCCTTTGCCATTTATGGCTCGGTGCGTTGTCCAATCTTAGATTTTGCCACGCGGTAGGGCTTTCTCATAGGCACAATCGATCTCAAGATTGTAGCCATGCGGAGGACCTGTTCGTTAGCCACGCGGCGACCCAGTAGGCACACGAATGTTGGACACTGTGGGACATTAAATCGGCACGACTTAGAGATGTCGGGGATGGAGGAAACAAACAATGTCATTGCATGCCATTGTCCCCCTTCCGTGCACCGGAGCCTTGCTAGACCAAGACATAACATGACTAGACACCTAGTCTACTTATGTTCAGAATTTAGTGGGGTTGCCAAGGCCATATTCATGAAAAATAACAGAAATATTTTTGTTTGTCAAACGTTAAGGGCAGGCGTTTAAAATAGCGCCCAACAAAGAATGTTCGTATGATACTATTTATGTTGTTGCATTTATTCATTGGTAGGCCGACAGATATATATATTAGGCCGACAGATATATATATATATATATATATTATATGACATGACAAGTAGAAATGGTGGGAGCAAGATAGGACGACATCAATAGATACAGAAATGTCAGTAGATGTAGACGTAGGAACAACAGCAAAGCTGCTCTATTTACGTGGTCGACTGCAAAAACACGGTTAGAAATGCTAGTGGAAAGTAAAGCGGCTACCTACCGATTCTCTTTTCCTTTTCCTTTGGCAAGCTTCGCATCGACCAATGGCTCGATTTCGACCCGCTTTTGCGGTCGTTTTGTTCGCTTGGTTGACAATATGAACTTTGGGTCAATCTCGTCAGAGCGTCTCTTTCTGCCAGTCACCTGAACTGAGAGTGGGGCGAGGACGGTCGTTTTGTCAGCGGGGATGGCGGTGGCAACACCCGTCACGGCAGGCATGGGGGTAGACGGCAAGACAGCCTCCATCACAGGAACGGGGGGAGATGACGAGACGGTAGGCGGCAGGACAGCTTCCACCACGGGAACAGGGGGGGATGGCGAGGCGGCTACTGTAGCAAGGCCATGGGGTGCAGCCGCGTCAGGGGCAGGTGCTTGGCGGAAAGTGGACGCCCACGCCTCATCGGTGGGTGGAAGTTGAGTAGGTAGAGTAGATAGCGGCCACGAGGCTGGGTCAAACGAACCGGGGCCTGGCTGGAATGAAGCTGTAGGAAACGAAAAGGGGGCACCGAGGGAAACTGCTGGTGTCACTACATCCATGCCTGGGTCGCTCGTTACACCAGAGTTTGGTGCGACGAAAGCTGGAGCAAGGGTGCCTTGCAGCTCTGCGGATAGGGTTGGGTACGGTCCGTACGGCACGCCCGTGGAAGGCGTCTCAGGCTTGCTTCCGATTTCTCCCAAGAACCCAGAGTTCAAGCCAAATTGAAAGTTGAAGTCGAAGCCGTCCCAAGAGAACTCGTTGGAGTCACCAGGTGCCGGGTGATCCGCTGGAACCGCTGCTATCGAGGTCGGCGCGGGAATGGTGACTGGAAACGGCGTGCTTGGGGTCTGCGCTGGTATGACAGGAGCGGCGGGAAGGATGGGCACCACGGGAGTTGAGTGAGGTTCAGGCATCTCGGGGCGGGCATCCGCGATTGGTTTGGCCAGCTGTTCAGGCTGCGTGGGGAGGATGGGCAGTGGCTCTGTATCCGGGGATGGGGAAGGGCTCATGACGTAGAGCTGTGGTGATTGAACGGCCGCGTTTACGCTACTCTTCGTTGGAAGAGCTCGAGAATCACATTCCTCCTGAGCTAGAGGATAGCCAACGAACATCAGCATGCACTGATGTATTACAAGAAATGACTTACTGTAGCAAGTGGTGACGAAGTTTCCGAAGGCAGGGATCTGACGTGTTGCGAAGGAAGGGTCGTGCTCAGAGTAGGTAAACCCGAGCAAGTTTGAGCCATTATGATATCTAAAGAATGCAATGAGCCAACGATATGAAACAGATTAAGGGATACTTACGCCCTGGTGCTGATTCTACCCCCATTCGAAGGGTCAGGCCCTCCAGCAAGCAACACGAAGGACCAGCCACTGCTTGCTGCCTGCGCGGAAAACTGCTTGAAATAGGGTTCGATCAATTTGATACCACTGGGACCTCGAGTCAGTAAGCATGCGGTAAGAAGTTTGCTTGACGTACACAGCGTATGTGGCCGGGGTAGGATTTGGCTCCCCCTCCTTCTCCCTCTTTTTGGCGGCAGCGAACTCCTTTTGATACGCCTGATGGGCCACAGTTATATCCTTCCTGAATTGGTCGGACTCGTTCTTGAAGGCCTTGTCAGTTTCGGTGCGAAGAATGTTGAGGCGGTCCTTTTCGGTTATTTCTTTTTTTCCAAGTGCAGCGATGGCGTCAGCAACGTTGGAGGCAATGCGAGTACTGTAGTATTTCTTAGAATAGAACTCCTGCAGCTGGAGGCAACGTGTCGTCTTCGGTAGCTTTATGGTCTCCTTTTTCGCGGCCCGACCACTTGGAACACCGTGATTACGGAACCAGACCCTGATATACTGGGATATGTCAGGGGCGCACTTCCAAGGTTTAACTCAAACCACTTACTTTCTGCGTGCGATGTATCACTTCCTGATGGACCTTCTTGCGCATTGCTTCATCTTTAACTTCCATATCTTCCTTTGCCAGCCAACGGTCGAACCAGCCTTTGTAAACTCGCGGCCAAAGCTTGCCGAATGCTCCGTGTTTCTGTGCTTCACGGTATGCGTCGATATTCTCCTCAAGGTAAACCCTCTGCTCGGGTGTCGTTTTTGAAGGAGGGGCCATTATGCTTGAGCTTGAAGCTTGAGGTTCAGGTAAGTCACAGTCGTACGATGTATTGCGATACATCACCAATTTTATCCTTTTTTTTAAGCTTTGCAAGCCCCCAAGCCCCCCAACAACGAGAAGCACCAACAACTATACATCACCAACCTCGCCTTCTTAAATAGGGAGGATGTCTGACCTTTTCCCCCCGGCAACCCAGCTACACCATGCAGACTACCATCTCCGACCTCGTCCAGATCTTGTCTCAGCTGAACACTGGGCAACCTGCTCCTACTGCCACTCCTGCAGCCAACGCCGCCGCCGCCGCTCCTGCAGCCAATGCAGCCGCCGCCGCTCCTGCAGTCAACGCCGCCGCCGCCGCTCCTGCAGCCAACGCCGCCGCCGCCGCTCCTGCAGCCAATGCAGCCGCCAATGCAGCCCCTGCTGCCGCTGCCGCTGTGGCACACGCTGGGCAAGGTACGGTGTCACCCTAGCCCACTATTACAGCACTACTGACACACAGCTAGTAGCCCCCTTTGCTGCCGTTTTTCGTTGCCCCTCCTGTGACACCCTGCACTTCCTGGGTGCCGTCAATGTCGCCAACGGCGGGGTTGCTCCTGCTGCTGCCGCCACTCCAGGTCCCAGAGTCGCCGCTCCATGTGCTGCCGCCCCTGGCCCAGCACCAGTAAACCAAGCTGGTTCGTCCACAGGACGCTGGTACTCCGTCACCCATGGCCGCCAAATTGGCGTGTTTCAGGATTGGTAAGGATATCGTCATCTTGTTATTATTTGCCCGTCGTCTAACTCACAGCCGTAGGTATGGCGTAGTCGATCCCCTTGTGAACGGTGTCCCTGCGTGGCGATGCAAGTCGTTCAGCACTTACGCAGCTGCCGCTAACCATTTCAATGCCCACTTCGCCGCTGGACTAGCTCGTGTATACACTGCCCCCCCCGTAGATCCCCCCGTCGATTCCGACTAATACTACGTAGTACCTCCGCGCTGTATGTAGATCTTACCACATGTACTTGCGCTACAATGATCTATGAAATGTCGTGGCCCTTGGGGCTTTTCCCTGACACTCTCTGGTTGAGCATAATTAATCGCGGCCTGTGGACTTGCAACGGAGGATACATTAAGAATTAAAGAGCGCTACAGAGATTGATACATCAGTGAACTAGTCTGATACAGCGCCACTAGCTCTGCTTTGCCTATTGAGGCATAGCAGGCAAGTTCCTCGAGGCACAGTAGAGCGGTATGAATTCCCTTCCCTATATTTTCCACAGCCTTGAATTCCTTCCCTACACCCTCCAATTGTAGCACGGCATTTTCGCACCGTTTGATAGTCTTGTCCAGCGCCTGAATTTCGGGGATATCGTGCTCGAATACATCCGGGTGGTAGTCTGTTGTGTAACGTTGATAGAGGGAGTCCGTAAAGCGACGTGTCGAATTAGTTGTCAGTCGTCGAAACTCCCTAGACGTCTCCGTTGCGAGTGTGAGCCATCCGCGGGTGTCAACAGGGTCGTCACTAGGCTGGTAAGCTACATGCTACGAGGCGTATGTACGACATACCGAGTATTCTCCTCTTGGTCTTTACTTGCTCCCGGTAATAATGTAGATCTACGTTGTGTTAGTTGTATGAATACACTTCAACGGTGGCCATACTTTGATTGGTCTGCACGGTGGCGAGGTTTGTGCTTGATGTTTAGCGCTGCTTTCCGTCTGACCAATAATCATATAAGTGTTAATTATTCAATAAAGGGATAGGTTCGATGCACGTACTTGTAGTAGCTACGCTTGCTTTTAGCGCGGTTAGCAATAGCTTTTTCCTCGGGGGTTTTGTACAGAGTGGGCCGACCGCGACCCATGGTGGTTAAGGTCCAAGCTTGAGACGCCGATACTTGAATGTACATGTCTGACCTTTAATCCGAGTATCTGACCTTTATTATCTGAAGCCCACCGCGCTGTAAAATAATACCAAAAACTACCGTAGAATGTGTAGATACCATACCTTTGTACTTATACTGCTTTATTTATGTATTGAAAGCCTCTAGCGACGCTGCATAATGAATGGAGTCGAGGGGCTGTTATACCGGTTTGAGCTTAGGATGGCTGACGTGTGAAGGAATCTATCTGACCTTTAATCCGAGTGTCTGACCTTTATTGTTTGGAGCCTACAAGTGGATAAAGTGGTAGCAAAAACTACTCTAGATTATGTAGATAGCATACCTTTACACTTCTACCGCTTCATTGGTCTATTGAAGGCCTGTACGACACTGCTCAATGAATATCAAAGAGAAACTCCTATCGCCATAAGTCATGTGATGCAGGTTCAACCTACCTCGGCCGAGATCTTTAAACTCAGCGACAGCCACTTTTTTCGTCAGACACCGGTGAGTAAAATGGTTTCAAACCGAGCCTCGGCTAATGTTAAACATTAGATCCCCGGACTCCCTGAATCCCAATGCCAAGCATCACTGTCATTGGTAGCTCTCGGCGCTACAGGACCCCCTGTTATCAAGAAGACGCATTCATGCGGTCTCTTGTCCCATACTTCATCCAAGCTAAATCGAACAACGAGGAGCCTCAATTCCTCAAAGCTGCCTACCAGCTCTTGGTTGATCGATTCCCACTTCCACCCCTAAAGTATGAAGCAAGGTTGAGTGCGATTCGAAGGGTAAAAAGGGTGTGTTACTCATTAATTTACACTTGCGCTCATCCTCTCATAATGTTCCGGTAGAGTTTGGCCAAGCGTCTGCAGGTATCAGCCCTGTTTGACTTTGTCGAGCTAGTGTACTTCCCAGAGAAGTGGAGGGTGTATATGACTCTGGCGGCTGATCGAGCACGCCGGGTAAGTTCAATGGCAATAGATCAGAGTTTGTGTTAATGATACTATATTTACAGCGAAAAGATTGGTCCTCAATTGGTGGAGTTCCTCGCCACCATCAATACATGATAGCATTCTCGCCCCTTTGAGACTACGGCCGGCTGTACTGTAGTACTACGATACCGTTACTGCCTTGAACACGTTGATATAAGCTGCCATATGTTACTGTGGGAATAGAGAATAGACTGTGGGAATACATAAAGTTGACTCTTCCAATAACTCTGTCACACCATCGTGTAGGTCGTATCCGATGATTAATTGGCGAAGACCTGCAGATAGTCAACAAGCGACGGGGGACTTAAAAAGGGGAGAACACATCTGAGGTGAGCATTCAAGTCATGCGTCGTCCAAAAAGACCCATTGTTGAGGTTGAGTGTTATGCAGATTGGGAGAAGGACACTCTTCCCCCTCCCCCGTCTTCATTCCACCATCATACAGACTTCAACCTGCAGCCACAAGGTTATCGAACCCGCAACTCGGTATTCTGCTCCCAGCCACTACAGCCACCACCCCCACCGCCTTTTGAAACATGCGAAGTCGAAAGCCTGCCCCCCGATAACATCAGTGACTTCGTTGTTGAAATTCCTGAAGCGTCCCGAAGGCGTATGGCAGGAGTACGTTTCATACTAGCTATCCCTTGTCCAGTCTCATCATGACGCACCTGTCAGGACGCACCTTTATTAGCTTGGAGGGCGGAAAGAGACCTGTTCGTTCAAGAATTCCTTCGCCATGAAGCTCCTTGGACCGACCTCAATGAATGCATGAACTGCGCTGAGCCAGCTGGTGACACTGCCCTGTACCGGTGCCCTCAATGCTTCGATGACCGCTTGCTTTGCTGTTCTTGCATTGTGAATCGCCATCGCCAAGCGCCCTTCCATCAAGTTCAGGTGAGTGTCAATCGTCCATATTATTCTTGCACTCATCGACCACCATAGCGGTGGAACAACTCCTTCTTCGAGCCATGTACGCTGCAGTCCCTCGGCCTCCGTATCCAACTTGGTCACCCGCTGTCAGAGGTGTGCGCGAACCCAGCCCCGGCTTACAATGACATGTTCGTGGTTATAACCTCACACGGCGTCATAACCGTCTGCCTAGACTTCTGCGATTGCTCGCGTGCCGTCTCCCACGACGTCCAACTTCTGCGGTCGCGCCTGTTTCCGGCGACAACCCTTGACCCTCGCACGGCAGCAACTTTTGAACTACTCCGACTCTTCCAATTGCTCACCTTTGGCTCGAAAGTATCCGGCTATGAGTTCTATCATGCGCTGGCACGGCTGACAAACAACACTGGTGAACCCGTGCCGGTAAGCTTGTTTGATGTCCCCAATTCCCACCTTATTCACGCATAGTCATAGGATCGATACAGCGCCTTCATGCGAATCGTGCGGCAGTGGCGCCATATCAAACTCTTGAAACGTACAGGTCGAGGACACCATCCCTCTGGCGTGGCTGGTACCGGCCAGGGGGAATGTGCCGTTCTCTGCCCTGCGTGCCCACACCCTGGCAAGAATCTCCCAGATGACTGGGAGCAGGTAGACACGTCAAAACGGTAATTATTCGATGTCCCATTCTCATACCATGCTTATACTGCCCTAGATGGATTTATGCTCTATTTCTTGCGATCGATGCTAACTTTCGGCTCAAACGGTTGTCGGCTTCAAGCGATCTTCGAGATCCAAGCCTTAACGATGGTAGTGCGTACTTCGTCCGAGAGGCGCCATACAAGGAATTTCTCAAGGACCGAAATGCCACGCCCCAGGATGACACCAGTACCTGCAACAATTACGATGCGGTCAAGTCAGCCAGTATTCGAGGTGGTAAGGGGACAACTGCAAGTGGTGTCGGTACCATCGAGTGCAGCAGACATGATATGAAACGCCCCGTCTCCGTGGGTGACTTACAGAAGGGGGAGCGGTAAGTCCGTATACTTGAATGTATGATCTGGCTGACCGTGACCCTATCTATCTATGCCAGATACGACAACATGGATTATCTGTATTTTTCAAGCATCAAGAATGGTGCGCCCACAAATCTAGTGGTCTCTTACGACATCGCGTGTCAGTGGTCACGCAACATCAATTCTCGATCTGCAACATATCCTCCTGAGCTTATCGATGAATATCCGAAGGCGCTTAACGTTACTTACCTTGTGCCGAAGTTTCACCTTTACGCCCATCGCACTAGCTGCCAAATAAACTATTCATTCAATCTTACCCCTGGTGTCGGACGAACAGACGGTGAATCGCCCGAGCGTGGCTGGGCCGCGATGAACCCCGTGGCAAGTAGTACCAAGGAAATGGGCCCGGGCTCCCGGCGAGATACCCTCGATGATCACTTTGGTGATTATAACTGGCGTAAAGTTACATCGCTACGTACGGAACATGCCCAAAAGAAAAGTTCTTTGTTGATGGGATACTTAGATGTCACATTACTCACCAAGGTACAAGAAGCCGTTGCGATGCGCGCCGAACACGTTCGTAACTTCCTCGATCTCAGCGCCTCCCTACCACAAGCAAGCGTTATATCATTCACGAAGATTATCCATCAGTGGGAAGCATCAAAGTCTAAGGAGAATCCATATGAGGCCACTGTCGAAGGTAATGTATTGTGATATATCCTTTGTTGTGCATTGCCGTGCTAATGTTACCATAGGTAATGCATTGTGATACATTGCCCGCGGTTGCTTACCACGCTGAACCTGTCTTTAGCCATCTCCGCCGCCAAGGTGCGACTGCAGCTTGCTCAAGAAGACGCAGCTGCGATCGCCAGAGGGGCAGCCCTCGAGACACATGACACTGTCAGTCCGAGTCTACTGATAGCACAAGGCCTCGAACTAGAAGAACAGCAAGATCAGCTTCGAATCGATGCCGGCAGTCTCGGCGCACATCCCACCGAAATACAAACCACGCGGATGACAGAGCGCCGGAACCGGCTTATACGACGCATCGTTGCGTGGCAAACGATTCAAGAGCTCTACATCCCTAGAGTGGGTGTCTGGAGACGTGGTAGGGGTCAGATTGATGGGCCCGCGGAGGCCATTGACCTACTCCTTCCATCTGATCTCTCGGTAGGCTCGACAGACCTTACGTTCGCCGAGTTCGAATGGCGGCTTCGATTCGGGCAAGCACACGATCAATTATCTGACCTCCGGCGTCAGCTACTTGTTCTAAGTACCATGTATCAATCCAAGGACCGATATGTCCGTGGCCAGATGAACAATACTCGAAGTGGGACGCTCATAAAGAATGTACAAGCACGTATCAAATTTATCAGCAACAGGTATCGGAAGACTCGGGCAGCACTGGCAGTGCTCGGCCGCCTTCTTACGAAGTCGGGATGGGAGTCAACACTTTTACCACTAAACGATGCTGATGTTCGCAGTCTCAAAGGCGGCGAGGACGCCGGTAGCTCAGAGGGGCGCCGAACTTTGTCCTGGATATGGATGACACAGCGGACGGACGATCAGGAGATGACGGCAACAATGAGTGAAGGTATGTTTATTTGTTATGATTGTTTTTCCAATGTTTTAAAATATTGTTTTTCTGAAGCACTACGCATAGAATGGTGCAAGTCACGAGCACGAGCGCACAGGTGGCAGGAGGAGTGCATCCTCCTCAAGGAAGAAATGAGGAGGGTCATTCAGCTCCACATGTGGCAGGCCGGAGTTTGGAAAGCGAGGGCAAACGAAGTCTCGTCGAAGGGTGCTCGAGCATATGCTTTGCGACAAAAGCATATACGACAGTGTTTGGCTTCGACATGCACGGAGACCTGGAGGAATGTTGAAGGGTATTTGGGTATGGGTGAAGGCGCAGTAACGGTTGGCGAGCGGTTGGTTGAGGCACCTCTTATTTTTGCTACCAGTGGACTACTATCGTAGCTATTTCATCGTAGCTATGTCTTTTAATGGGCTGATTTCACTGCAAGGGCCGACTTTTCCGAACAAATCCAGTTGGCCAAACGAGGCAGAGGGCTTGCCCCTCTAGGAGCCGAAGGGGAAGCCTTTTCAAGATCTAGGCACATGTGTCTCAGATAAAGTACCTGATCTTTTTCTATATGAGGCTGTACCTTTTGGGCAATGCGGCGGCGTTGTTGCTAACGACAAGGGAGAAGGCGGCGTCATCGTGTGCAACGACGGTGTAAGGGCAACCTCAAGATGGCCGCACAGCGCAGGCCTAGCAGAGGGAGAATCCAAAGATATGAATAATGCTACCTACAACACATGAGAGAATACACACCTAGCAGAGGGAGAATCCAAAGAGAACAAGATAAGGATCCTCCATGCTAGGATGCGAAGTATATACTGTAGAAGCGTGGGAGAAGAGTGAAAGAACTGTACAGTACACCCGCCACAAGTCCGACGAATATCACAAGGTACGAACGCAAGCATGTGATAGTAAGTGGAGGGGAATATGCAGGAGTCGTGCCAGCAACCTGGGGGAGTGGGAATAGGAAGGGAAACGGTGGGAGAAGTGAGGGGAAGTCGTCCCGACGAGTCCAGAGACGTGCACGCGAGTCCGGAGTGAATCCGGACTGCGGGAACGCTTCGGAGTCATCGGAACGCTTTGGAAGGCGAGGGAGTGGGGTGGAAAGGATGGAATGAATGATGGAACGAAAGGGGGTGTAAATAAGAGTCCGTGGAAAGAGGGGAGAGGGAGGGGACGAGGGGAAAGGGAAATGGACAGGGGAATAGGGGAAAATAGGAGTGTCCCCTTACAGACGGCTACGAGGTGACGGGACCGTGGGAGTAGAAACGAGTCACATGATAGAGGGAAGCACTCACGCAGAGACCGTGATACATCACCGAGCCTCGATACAGCGGGTTGTGGTCACTAACCATGATGTATCATGCATTCCCGGTGCTTACAGTATATTATATATCACCAGAGCTGCTACAGGTGAACCTCGAGCAATCCCATTTCTCCCTATCACGTTCCCCTCCAACGATCCAATTACCTCATCTTCGCTCTCTGAAGATCGCTGCGATGCCCTCAGCAGACCTATCGTTCCTCCCCTTCCTTGCGACACCCGAGCTTGAAAGTCTTGCCTTGGACTTCACCTCCTTGGACAAGTTCGTTCAATATTCCTGGTGCATTGATGATATGTTAACTGTCTCCCAGTGCTGCCTGACGTCCTATTTGTTCGTCACGAGTAGCAAATTCCATGGGATGGAAATAGCGTGTCTCGCCCGTCCTTGTTATCAGTCATTGAAGACACTACACATCATGCATTATGATCTACGCCCCTACGCTCTGGAGGACTTGTTTACTTCGTCTACCAATCCTGTTCTACCCCAACTGCGAAGCCTGACCATTACCTGTCCAGGCCTGCCCGACGGCATGTTCTCCCGGCTAGTGGCGTCCCGGATTCCTTCCATGCAAGGTATTCCTTGTGATGGACCAATACCGATATCCTCCACGGCGTTCCTGGATCCTTGCCAACGAATGCACTCTCGTGATATGGCGCTTCTACCGGAGCTGTTAGCAAACGGTGTCTCTTTGGATATTCGTGTTTGGAATCGACCAGCAGAGCCTAGGGGTGCCACCCGTACCGTATACGGGGTACGGCCGTACAAGCTACTAGACTGTACGGCCACAGGTAGATATTTTTTGACCGTAAACGACGTGTCAGAAGGGAGCTTACGTATACGGCACCGTATACTTACGGCCGTAATTACGGCTAAGGAACAGTTATACGGTCTATAGCCGTATCTACGGTTATACGGTTATCAATATGGCAAGTACGGGTAGCTGGAATAATATTAATAATAATAATAATCCATTTCTAAGATACCGCACGGTTCAAACGGATGTAATGCTTCATTAGCATGAGGGAGCTGATGGTATCAGCCCTGAGACTGGAGCGGCGCATCGAGATGGTATCACGACCTCCTGAGAAGACGCGCTCAACTGCAACAGCAGAACCTAATAATACAAAACTCTAGTCAATTTAATGATGCCGGAAAGTACTAGTCTTCACACACCTGGGATTGATAGAATATCCATGGCGAGCTGGAATAGATTTGGGAATTGAAGTCGATGGTTATACCACCACTCAATGGGGTTGCAAGCATCGAAGTCTTGCGGTTCAAGACGCCAGAACTCTTCGAGCTCATCAGTAGGTGGGCGATCACGCTGCTTGTAGCGTGAAGTGAAGTCAAATTTTCCACCAGTAGTCGCCTGAGATGTAATGGAAGTCGAAGAACCTTCACGCGATGGTGGAGAGGCCGTATCCTTATAATGTTTGATAAAGTACGTCTTGAGTTCGTCCTTTACCCTCGCAAGGTAGTCTTCTAGGTCACTATCACCCTGATAGTCCGCTTCAACTCCCATATACCCGATCCGAGGATCTAGTACTAGATAAGGAGATGAGTAGTATACACGCTCGTGGCAAAGATAGAGAAGAAATTGAACATACATGCAGCCCATGTGTAGAACGGAGACTGATCAAATCTATTGTAGTACTCCGCTAGCTTTTCATGGGCCTCGACAAGGGCCTGCTTCATTTGAGGTAATGTTTCATTGGGGAGGGAACGCAGAATAGACTTAATGTGATCTTGAAGTCCACGGAATGTCGCATGAATCGTTGATAGCATTGGGAAACTCGTTGAAGACATCCCAGTAGTTGCATCACGGAAAGCTTGAAGCCAATCGGCAAGAAGAGCGACGCTCGACCATTCATCAGGTTGTATTTCAAGGTGACGTATTTCCCGCTGACTATCGACCCAGTCATTCAAGCAATCCTTGTGGTCTAGAGCCCGTCCTACAACAGTATAAGTAAGCGAGTACTGTTAGGAACACAACATTCAACATACGAAGCATTTGGTGAGTTGAGGTCCATCGTGTACGGACATCCAAGATGAGCATGAGGGGTTTCGGCGGTTGACCAGCGGCGCTGAGAGACTCTGCGACAGTGCGTAGCCAAGTAGAACGCCGCTGTGGACTGACACGGACGGCACGGACAATCTTTCGAAGCTGCGAAAGTATGAGACAAGCACAGAGATTAGAATTGAACGCTCACCCGCTCAAGTGTGTGAGGAATGCCGTCCTCTGGTCTGGTTTCATGTTCCGTTGATCCATCACCGACAGGTAGTGTGCCAACGTTGGATTCATCACTGAGAGGCGGTGAAACGACTTCTTGATAATCACCGTCACGGCTGCTAGCTTGACGACTTTCTGACTTCGAGATCGCACCGATGCCTTCAAGTAACTGTATTTGGCAGCGTTAGATTGGTATTGGACTGTATAACATATACTACCTTTAGTGCCGCAAGATGGATCGTGTGAGGCATACACCGAAGCCGGCTATGGCGAGCCGAGAAGGTGATCCCCTGACTTTTGAAGTCGGCTTCGAGAGCTTTCACCATTGTATCATTATTACTTGCGTTATCCATAACAAAAGCGATGACCTATATATGGCTAAATCAACAACTGACATAAGGAACGGTCAGTAATAATACGGTAAACCTTTTTGGTCAATCCAAACTTCACTAGTGTTTCCCAAACGACCTCCGCAAGGTTCTCGCCACTGTGTTCACCGTTTATCTCCCGAAAGCCAATTAACAGTTCTTCTATATGAATATTAGTAAGTTCCTTATATTTCAAGATGGAATGGACTAACGCAATTGTCCATTGTTGGTCACATAATGCGCGACAATCGCTAGGCAGGCATAGTTGTTGCTTGAAGTCCACGCATCCAGGGAAATAGATATCTTCCCCTTCAGCTCCTATACATGTGTGGTAAGTCGCATAGATACGTAAACTCACTTCTAGACTTACCGCAAACATGTCCCTAATTTGGTCGACCGTATCTTCACCCATCTTCATCACACGAGTCTTGATTGTCGTTCGGTGCGGAACATGAAGAGGTTTGAATGAGTGATGAGTGTATTCATGTAGACGACGAAGCTCAGGGCGCTCGACTTCCTCAAATGGCTGATCGCAGGCCACTATCCATTCAACAAGCAACTTTTCAAAGACCTGTTGGTTGAAGGGACCCTACGAAACGATATTAGAAACACCGAAAGCAAAGTTGGTAGCCGTACCTTTGCCTTCTCTACTTGCTTCACAAAAGCGGCCGCAATGCTCCCATCGGATTTCCGTAGTCGCTTGAGGAAGTTCACCATTTCTTCAGCGGTCATCGTTGTCTTCCCCGAAGCGATCGCTTTTTCTTCTTCCGTTGGCTTGCCGCCACGTTCCTTGATGGCCTCATAGAGTTGATACATATGAGGGACATGGTTCTTTAGGTTATTAACGAGGCCTGAAGGAAACTGATCACATTTGAAAGCCACGCTTGAAGCCCAACGACTCACCATTCAAGCTGTGGTTCATCTTAGCGGTAATTTGACACACCTTCCCTGTATGGCAGCACTTGAAGTACTTGCTGCCCACGGCGACCTCTCCTTCCGGAGTGAATTCTTCGTAGAAGCAGTATACCGGATTTTGCCTTTTTGACTGCAATATATATTAGCATGTTAAGTTCAAGAAATGTGGTATCACTTACCTTAGGTAGCGGGGCTGTAAGGATATTTTGCGAATCATCGTCATCATCCGTGTCTTCCATGACGACACGGCGGCTTTTTGCTAGCACAGCAGCATCTTCAGTAGCGTCGTCAGTGCCCTTGCGTTTATTGCTGAATGCAGCCTTGCTCCGAGTGGTTGGGTTTGATGCCGCTTTACGTGCCAGTTTGGTGGGTAGATTATCAGCGAGCTGTAGTAGATATTGTTATACGGTGATAAAATATTTCGGGAAAAGAACTTACTTCGCCGTTGGAGATCTCTCCCAAGGAGTCGTCGTTGGACTCTCTATCCGAACACTGGGGGGTGAAGTCGGCATCTTCATCGTCGCTATCAACTGCCATCGCTTCAGCGTCTTTGGTTTTCGTGGTCTGCTTTATGGCTTGCTTTGACGCGGCCAAAGAACGGCGAGGCTGGGAGCGTGCAGGCTTTTGAATTGGGTTACCGTCTTCGTCTAATTGGTCTGAGGTGATAGACTCCTTGAATCGACTGATTGCCTTGATGCGGTGACCTCGACCTGTCGGCGCAACTGTAGTAATCCATTGAGTAAAGATATAAGCACCATGTCGAGAACCCTACCTTGCTCAACATCTGGTCCGGAGATTGGCAATGTGTCATCGGGGTCATTGAAGAAGTTTATCTGCGATGCGTCGAGTAGACGGCCGTCTATGCCAACGGCGCATTGGTCAGAGGCCATGATAAGGGGGGAAGGATAGACAAATCAAAGCAGCCGAAGTGCGACTGCTTTATCCCAAGTCTTTTGAACCTTGAAACAAATCAGATAATGACCTAGTCATCGGGCGCCATGCCGGCCAGATGTCAAAGAATGGGGTACTTACCATTTGTTATATGTATATGAAATTGCACAAAATCACGGCGCAAAATAGGGCAGTTATTAAATTGTTCTGTACAAGAACGAAGCAGCTGTCAGACTCTCAGTTGCGATAGTCTGAGAACAAGTAGGTGAGTTTATCACTGTTTTAGTGAACCTGACATACCGAGTCATTACTTCCAGTGTGGTTCATGGATGCCGATCGTGGTAGTGAGCTGAGTGCCAGGGTCGTATAAGGCGATCATTGCGCCCTGTTGTAGCCAGCCACCGTGCCATGTCAATGGAAAGCGACGAAAATCACAGGCGCCGCCGACGGATGCCCGACATGTCATGTTTCTTTTCCCACGTCCGGATACGGGGCGTATCACCTGACGACATGAGCACACGATACGGCTGGGCCCCCAACCGTATACCGACCGTACAATGAAAGTCTGGAATATGGTACGGCTACGGACACGTATACCGTACATACGCACCGTACACCCCGTTCGTACAGGAGCGGTTGGCACCCCTAGCAGAGCCTCCACTCCTAAGATACGCTTGTAGTGGTCTTCCACCGTTATTTTGATGCCGGACCCGACGGTACTTTACAGCTTGAGTGGTATACCAGCTTTGGGAACCATACAGATTATGATAGCCTCAATCCTCCCTGTTGATGCACCTTCCCTCCCTCCGTCACCGAACTATTCCTCTATGTCGTTCGTCGTGTAACTGCAGACTTGGCCATTCTTTTATGGCTTGGTTAGAGACGAGATTTATCGATAACAAGCTGGGTGCTTTATTTGATATGGAAGGGCTGAATTATAAACGCGCAGTCTGCGTGCACAATTATATTCTAGTTCTTGACAAAAAGACGACATAACACAGGGTCCTCGGCTGCACCAAACTCTCCTGTATCTTCCCATACATGCAATGGTATTGAACGGAGCAATCCAGGTCTTTGCCGAAGGAACGATGTCGTTATGGTAGGCATCATTCGGCAGTTGAGAACAGGGAGGGCGATACTTAGCGGTATGAACATCTCGTGACGAGTATGATAGATGAATCGACACGCAGAGGGGATGGCTAAGCAAGGATGGAGGGAGCTGTGGATGATCGTTTCCCCTGATTTGCAAGGCTGTCCCCCGTTCCCAACGGTGGAAGTCGACACATTTATCCCATGAAAGAAAAGCCGGTATGTATAGTTCGATTCGGGGGGAAGAATCTACCATTGCAAATTTTCACGATCTGCAAATTATGGACGATGATGTTGCCCGACACTTACTTGCCACCAACTGTGCCAGGTGGCGGCAGGTTGTTGGGCGTTTTCTCCGAGAGTGACTTGAAGAATCTTCAGCGTTTCCTCGTCAGGGAACAACGCCCACTTCCCCCGTTTAAATGCTTCGATCATGTCGGTGCACACTGCGAGTAATCAGATACCCTGGCATGTATTGGGAGGAAACTTTAAACTTACATTTTACAGTGGTAGAAATTGGGCGATTGGTATTATCTTCGCTAAGTTCTCCACGGCGAAGGCCTATGCAATACTCGACGCGATCTAGCTTCATTGAACGTACTATCAGACAGATACGGGGTTGTGAAGCCGTGTGGGGGGATCGCGCTGTCACGGTAAGCTCGCATGACTCTCGCGGCTCGAGAGGGCCGAAGACCAGGCCTGGGTAGCGCATACCTCGTGCCAGAGGGCTGTTAACCCGAGCAGGGGAGGTGTCGAGGCCTCGTACGACGGAGAGCTTCACGAGCTGCTGCACCTTAGGCAGCACATTTGGGGGTCTCCAAGAGTACATTATCCTGTAGCTTCAATTAGTCCTGGAGACCCCAGCTTGTAGTCTGAGCCTCGATCGAGCTGGTTAAAATGTTGAGCTCGGTAAGTAGGTTCCTGAGTCGATGTCTTGTGAGACTCACGTGTTTGTTCATCACATGTCGGGCTACAAAATATAATGCATGCATAATGTTTTTCCGGGCTTCGTGAGTTATTTTCCACTTATATCGACCTCTTCGGATGTATTTTCTTTCTCGCAAGAATTCAGTGCCGCTTATGTCAAGCCAATTCTGCTAGCGAAAACATGAATTCAGGGGCTAGACTAACGGGTATACAGTGCTGAGGGGGTACAGGGGTTACAAAAAAAAGCAGTCCATGATAGGCTACAAGGGGCTAGAGGCCGGAGGAGGCGTTGCTACAAGAAAAGATAAAAGAGATGCGGGGGTAAATGCTAGCGTTGCTACAAGAAAGTACAAGAGGGGGTACAAGAGCTGCAGGAGTAGTAGATTACCAGACTTGAAAGCGGCGTGATATAGAATGAAACGGAGAGATTGCGACAATGAACGAGAGAACGAATTACGGCTCTGTTGCCTCCGTGGCGGGGGGGACACCAGCAGGGGTGACACCAGGAGATCTCCCACCGGAGCCCTCAGGGGCGGCTGCAAATGCAATACCAGGCGACCTGCCACGAGACGGAGACGGTGGGTGGAGATGGGCGCGATAGCCCTGTGGCCTACGTGTGTCCCTGTAGCCGTCGTAGCCATCGTAGCCGTCCCGAGGGTAGTCGTCCCGAGGGTAGTCGTCCCGAGGGTAGTACGCCGGCTCACGAAACCCGTGGTCCCGGCGGTCGAAGTTGTGGTCAGGGGGATAGCGACTACCAGAGGGGCGTTCATACCGATCGTAGTAGTCTTGGTAGTCTCTCCGATCTCGAGGGTAGTATTCGCGTATTCTCACATAGTCGTCTGGTGGGTGATCACGACTGAACGGAACGCGGGGGCGGCGGTTTGGCTCGTTGTCATGTAGTTCAAAAGCGCGGCCGAGAGCACCGTCAAGAGGCTCATGGCTACGTTCGCGGCTATGCGGGGGGTAAGGGCGGCGGTGTGGCTCATTTGCTTGTTCGTTTGCTCGCCCGTGCTCGACGAGCGAATCGTGACTGGGGTCACGGCTATGAGGGTGGTAGTCAGAGGGTGCTCGGCTCTGTGGATAGTCGAGGTAGTTGCGACGCTCGTAGCTGGGGCCACAAGGGTGTTCCCGCCCGTCAGCACTTCGTTCCCCCATGCTCCCGGCATGCGAGCCTCCAATCAATCGGCCTGGGCGAGGGTAGTACCCCCGGTGATACTCATACTCACGGCGATAGCCGTAATCCTGAGGCTCTGAGGCCTCGAGTCGAGCATCGGGATACCCCAGCCTGTCACGGCTCTGAGCCTGGTGAACGTCGGCCTGATTGCTGCTGAGCTCGCCGCTAGGATGGTTTGTGACACGCGGGTCATGGCTCTGCCCTCTAGGGAGCTGGGCGTGGCGGCCATCTCTTTCATCGTTGATGTACATCTCAGTGTCGCGTCCGCGTCCTCCAGTCTGACGAATCGTAGGGTAGTTATCTGCAAGCGAGGTCCTACGAGGCAAGCCCTTGTAAGGTTGCACGGCATCCAGGCCTCCTAGAGATGTAGAGGGGGGGAGGCGGCGGGGGGTAGGACGGGCGAGAGGCGTAGCGGTGTGGGCGGCTTCCTGTATCAACTCGTTGGCGGCATTGGGCTTCAAGGCTTCAGCGGGGGGCACCAGAACTGAGGCCCCGGTGGAAATGGCTGGTGCAGTGGTGGCAACGCTGGCGCCGACTGCGGGCTCCATCGAGGATTCTGCAGTGATGGGGGCCTCGCTGGCGCCAACTGCGGGCTCCACCGAGGCTTGAGCGGGCACAATGGCGGCGTCCTTCGAGGCCTGAGCGGGTGCGATAGCGGGCACGATGGCGGCGTCCTTCGAGGCCTGAGCGGGTGCGATAGCGGCCTCACTGGCGTCAACCGCGGACTCCTTCGAGGATTCAGCAGGGGGGGCAGGAGTGGGTCGCGAGGCCTGAGCGGGTGCGATAGCGGCCTCACTGGCGTCAACCGCGGACTCCTTCGAGGATTCAGCAGGGGGGGCAGGAGTGGGTCGCTTGCTAGCTCTCTCCCCACTTGCTGGCGCTTTGGGTCCCCTTTTAGCAGGCTTGGACTTTGCCTGCACTGGCGGGGACGACTTTGTGGCGGCCTTGGGGGCTTCAGCAGTGGTCGCTTTGGACGTTACGGCTGCCTTCGAGGTGCCTGCAACGGCAGACTCTTTCGATGCGCTAGTGCGGGTGGCAGAGGATGATTTCGAGGGGATAGCCTTCTTAGATGTTGCCGCCTTGACCAGCGCCTTTGGCGTGCTTGATGCCCTAGGCAGGTTTGGGTCAATTCCCGTAGGCGCCGCAACGTTCGAGGTACGGGAGGGACTTGCGGCGTTGTTGACCACTTTGGGGGCAGCGCTACTCGCGGCAGCGGCAGTTGTGGCTTTGGCCTTTGGCGTAGTGTTGGCCCTAGGCGGGGTTGGGATGACGACTATGAAGTTGTTAGAGATGATATAGAAAGACTAGACTTCACTGAACTCACCTTCAACTACGCAGCGGGTTTTCTTCAAGGGTGGTAGAGGCTCGAGAGGCTGGAAGCTCACTTGACGTCGCTTGGTATTCGCACCTGCGTCCTTTGCAGCGTTCGTGGCCGGCGCGTCCTTTGCCGGGTTCCTTGCCGGTTGAGCCTTCCCTTTGCCTTTCCCCGTGTTCTTCGCCGGTGTTTGTGTCAGATGCTGACTTTCGTCGTCCGAGATGCTGATGGCTGGGGAAGTCTGGCGGGCCTTGGCCTTGGATCGCAGCACTCGTGGAGCCACCACTTCAGTTGCGCGGCCCTCTGAATCGCTATCAGTCGCTGGCATGGGCTGCTTCCGTTTCTTAATCCGTGTGCGTGCGGCTGACGGTGCAGCTGACGGAGCGCCTTCATTGAGGGATTCTACGAAGTCTTCAGTAACTTCGTCGTGGCCGCGCTTGAGTCTTTGAGGGCCTTTGTGGTCTATGGACCTGTCGGGGAACATCCGAGAGCCTCGGGTTACCTTGGAATCAGGCTGTGGCGCGGCATTGATGATCACAGGGAGCTGGTTTACTGACTCGACGGCTGTATAGACTATGAATATTGTCCCGCATCCAATAAGAGGAAACATACCACTTCGTTCCTCCTCTGGGATGATCTCAAATCTTATCTGCTGGGGATGCGACGGGCTGAGACACTTGATCAAGGTGTCGCAGTGAACCGCAGACACGACAGTGATTCCTCGAGGCTTTGCAGTCTCCTCGGTCCCAGGAAAGCTGACGCCGATGGGATAGTTGATCATGCGGAAGCCTCCTGTACCAAGTATAGAAGCGAGTGTCAACCAGGGGAATTGATTGACATTCAATACCAGGCCCACGCGTGCTGAGACAATCGTTTAGTACCGCCATCTTGATCGGCTTAAATGTCAAACAAAGACTTACCACCTGCCTGCGAGAAGAGATGACGCGCAACGTGATATCGATCCTGCTTGACATCGTCCTGTTCGCTGGATATGGATATAATAGAGGGCGGGTTCTTGCTGGCATCCGCCTTTGCGGGCTTTGACTTCTTCGAGGGCCTCGAGGGCCCGGCGTCGCGCGAGGCTTTCGTGGGCTTCGAGGGCCCAGCCTCACGGGCTTCGTCAATGAGAGAGGTAGAGAGTTTATCCCTGTTCATACACACCAATTACCAGATGAACAGGAAGTATTTTGGCGAGAGACTCACTGAACGAAGGCAATAAAATGACCCATGTGGTCATCGAGATTTATGTGCATCTTGTTAGATAGAAACTGACACCAGAGGTTAGCAGAGTTTCGACCACAATTAGATGATCTCACGTACGCCTTTCGCAAACTCGGACTCCTCAATGAACGCGAGGCCCTTGTCTTGGTGCACATTCGAGCCGCAAGCGACCGCACACGTCTCGAAGCCTTTGTCATGGCCTTCATCCATCAAATCAAGTAGTTTTGTAAGGGGACACTCCTATTTTCCCCTATTCCCCTGTCCATTTCCCTTTCCCCTCGTCCCCTCCCTCTCCCCTCTTTCCACGGACTCTTATTTACACCCCCTTTCGTTCCATCATTCATTCCATCCTTTCCACCCCACTCCCTCGCCTTCCAAAGCGTTCCGATGACTCCGAAGCGTTCCCGCAGTCCGGATTCACTCCGGACTCGCGTGCACGTCTCTGGACTCGTCGGGACGACTTCCCCTTCACTTCTCCCACCGTTTCCCTTCCTATTCCCACTTCCCCAGGTCGCTGGCACGACTCCTGCATATTCCCCTCCACTTATTATCACATGCTCTTGCTCGTACCTTGTGATATTCATCGGACTTGTGGCGGGTGTACTATACAGTTCTTTCATTCTTCTCCCACGCTTCTACAGTATATACTTCGCATCCTAGCATGGAGGATCCTTATCTTGTTCTCTTTGGATTCTCCCTCTGCTAGGTGTGTATTCTCTCATGTATTGTAGGTAGCATTCAAGCTCGCGGCGACCCGACGCGAAGATTCCTGCTTGCCACGCCATGTATTCACCAATCCCGAAACCCCAGAATGCTGCGAGAAGACGTCGAAGTACGACTGGACAGAACCCGGAGCCTTCCGACTACGCCAACGTTCCCAAGACTGGTCGAGTGCCGTAGGAGTCATCCGGAGTGTCGCAGGAGTCGTCGGAGTCGTCCGGAGTACACGAACTGCATCGGGATGGCGATCATGGAAGTCCTTGACCTTCTGGGCAGCGTGTTGGAGGTTGCTCGCGGGTTCCCAGGAGTCGTGCTCGATGCCATAGCCTCGCCAACGTACCAGATACTTCAACGCCCGACCGAAACGCCTGCTGTTCCGAACCTCCTCTACCTCGTGTTCTTCTTCGCCATCTACAAGTTGCGGAGGCGGCGGGGCGACAGGGCGTCGACCCGGGATGGGGTCCGGAACGAAGGGAGAGAGTTTGACCACGGGGAAGACAGGATGGAGGCGGGATAAGCCCGGAGGGAGCTGGAGTCGGTATGCCGCCTTGCCAACCTTCCGGACCACCTTGTAAGGACCAAGGCGTGCATGTCCAAGCTTCCGAGAAGGTCGAGCAAGGTTGATGTCCGACAAGTCTAGCCAAACCTTGTCACCCGGTTGGTACTCCGGAGCAGGAGTCCGACGTTGGTCGTAGTAACGCTTCATGTCGTCCTGAGCTTTGACCAAGGCGGACTGAGCTTCGTCGACAGCAGACTTCATCCGGTCGACGAACTCGTTTGCGGACTCCATGCGGGACGGCGGCTGGTGGGGCTCGAATCCAAGACGGGGGTGACGACCTGTATCCAGTAGGAACGGGGACTGCTGGGTAGAAGCGTGGACACGGTTGTTGTACGCAAACTCCGCCATAGGTAGAAGCCGAGCCCAATCGTTCTGGCGCTCTCCGACGAAGATCCGGAGGTAAGACTCGAGCTCTTGGTTAGTCCGCTCCGTCTGTCCGTCGGACTGAGGGTGGTACGCAGTGGAAGCAGCCAGCTTGATCCCCAGCATCCGGTAGACTTCCCGGGTGAACTCTGCAACAAACTGCGGCCCACGGTCGGAAACGACGGAGCGAGGGAGTCCGTGCAGCTTCCAGACGTTTTGCAGGTACAGGTTGGCGGAGCCGAGGGCGGACACTGTGGTGTGAGTCGGGATGAAGTGGGCGCGTTTGCTTACGGAGTCAACCACGTTCATAACAGCGTCGAACCCGTCGGACTCCGGAAGCTCCACAATGAAGTCCACGCTCAGGCGATCCCAGCGTTCGTCCGGAATGGGAAGCGGATGGAGCTCACCCATGGGCGGATGCCTTTGGGCTTTCGTCCGGAGGCAGAGATCGCAGTGTCGGGTGTAGGATCCGATGTAGCGGGACATGTTGGGCCACCAGTAGCTGCGTGAGACGAGTTCCAGAGTCTTCCACCTGCCTGCGTGTCCCGCGACCTTGGTATCGTGGTGCTGGGCTACAATGGTCCGACGCAAGTCCGGAACGTCCGGAACGTAGATCTTACCCCAGAACATCAGGAGTCCGTCCGATTGAGACCATTCCGCACTCCGAACTGTCTTGCGACTGCCCTGCGCCTTCTTCAACTCCTCCGCTGCCTTAGCCACTGCATCCTCGAACTTCGCGTTCCGCACTCCAGTCCGGATAGCCGTGAGGATATCCTTCTCCTCCCCTTCAAGAGTGACACCCGTGGCACGAACGGCAAAGTAGGACGGTTTAAGTAAAACCACATCCTTGTTATCATCCTTACCGTCCGAGTGATCCGAGCGTCGCGAGAGAGCATCAGGCTTACCCATAGTGCGTCCGGGTCGATGCAGGAGTGTGAAATCAAAGCGGGAAAGGTAGAGGGACCAGCGGGCTTGGCGACGGTTGAGCTTCTGGGCCTTGATGAAGTACTCCAGGTTTTTGTGGTCGGTCCAGATCTCAAACGGAGTCTCCGCGCCTTCTAGGTAGTGCCGCCACTCTTCGAGAGCCCGGATGATCGAAAGCATCTCCTTGTCGTGTATTTCGTAGTTCCGCTCCGCAGGCTGTAGACTTTTAGAGTAGAACGCGACAGGGTGCCATTTACCATCATCCGGGTTGAGCTGAGAGAGGACCGCGCCCGTAGCGTAGTCCGACGAGTCCGCTTCGACGCGGTAAGGCCTGTCCTCCTTCGGAAACACTAGGACTGGTTCCGAAGTGATGAGTTCCTTGATCCGGAGGAAGGCGGACTGAGCGGAGTCATTCCACTGCCATTCTTTGGCGCAAGTGAGGTCGAAGAGAGGCCGAGCTATGTGCGAGTAGTCCTTGACGAAGCGGCGGTAGAAGTTGACGAACCCGAGGAACGATTGGAGTTCAGTCCGGTTACGGGGCGTTGGCCAGTCGCGGACTCCGGAGACCTTGACGGGGTCCATCTCAATCTTACCCTCGGAGATGACGACTCCGAGATACTCCACCTTGGTTTGTTCGAAGTCGCACTTGTCCGCCCGTAGGAATAGCTTATTCCGCTGCAGGATCTCCAGGACTCGTTTGAGAACCCGACGGTGCTCCTCGCGCGTCTTGGTGTAGATCAGAATGTCATCCAGATAGATAATGACCACGCCTTCCGTAATGAGCTCCCGGAACAGGTCGTTCATCATGGTCTGGAAGGTGGACGGGCTGTTCGTCAGTCCGAAGAACATCACCAAGGGTTCGAAGAGTCCGCGGGTAGTCCGGAATGCGGCCTTCCACTCATCACCTTCTTTTATCCGGACGTTGTTGAAACCCCACCGGACGTCGAGCTTGGAGAAGTAGCGGCCGTTCCGGAGTTTGTCCACCAAGTCGGAAATGAGCGGAAGCGGGTACCGATTCTTGACAGTCATGGCATTGAGTTTCCGGTAGTCTTGAACCAAGCGGAGCGATCCGTCCTTCTTCTTGACAAAGAATACTGGGGCAGCCATGGGCGACTTGCTGGGGCGGATGCGACCAGTCCGGAGGTTTTCTTCCAAAAACTCGTCCAGCTGCTTCTGCTCCGCCGGGGACAGCGGGTAGCACTTGGTGTTGACAGGCTCCACTCCGGGCACCAGTTCAATCGCATGATCCCATGGACGGGGCATAGGCAGCTCGTCGAAGGCTTCCTTGGCGAAGACATCCTCGAATTCCTGAAGGAAGTCTGGAATCGCGCTGTGACGAGGGTCCGGAGCCTTGTTACGCTGGAAAGCCAATGCCAGGCGTTGCGAGACAGTTTCCGTGGCTCGGACGTGTTCTTCCCGGAGACTCCGAAGGTATTCCGGAGTTGGAGGAGGAACGGCCGCAAAGATACGGTCACCCTTCTCAAGACTATCGCCGTCCGGAGTTGCATCCTCGTCGTCCTCATCGTCACAATCCAGGAGCTTCGGAGGGTCATCCGAGTGGAGTTCCTCGACCATTGGCATCGGACCCGTACGACACTCCCGGAGTCGCACGGACTCCTTGCGTCTGGTCAGCTTGTCGTGGCGGAACTCCTTGCGACAGGTATCGCACCCGGATGGGCAGCGGCTCATGGTCACCTCCTTCGTTTGCCAGTCAATCTCGGGGTTGTGCTTCCGGAGCCAAGTGTATCCGAGGATGACGTCCTGGCGTCCGATGTTTGTAACGGCGAAAAGCATCCGTTCCGTGTGGTCCTTGAACCGGAGTACGAGGTCCACGACTTCGGAGATGGATCCGTTTTCGTTTGGCGAACCGTCGACATTGAAGACTGGGATCGGAGCAGAAAGCTTGCGACGGGTGAAACCATGGGCATCTGCGAACCGCGGATGCATGAAGACTCCGGTGGCTCCGCAGTCCACCAGGGCCTGCAGGGTGCATCGGTGTTGTGTATCCGTGCTCAGCACTTCAACGGGTATGTCTAACGAAAGCTTGCCGGGCAAGGCAGAAATCTTATAGCTACTGGGTAGCCGCCGTTCCCACTGCGGGCGAAACCTTCGGAGTGTGCGGATTGCAACCGGAGCTGCTTGCTTCACGTCGGACGAATCATTGGAAAGGTCGGAATGATCATCGTGTATTTCATCTACGTTAAGACAAGCAAATCGGTTGTTCACCAACGAGGCCGCACGGATCACTCGTTGGTCCCGGGAAAATCCGCCGTGTCAGATTCCTCAACCGGGGCCGTTCCCTCGTCGTCTATTCCTCCCGGAGTCCCAGTACTTTCTACAACGTCGGCTGCGGTCAAGAGATCCTCGATAGCGGACATCCGCTCCTCGGTTGTCATGAACCGGACATCAAACCGCAGCGGGCACTCGCGGGCCATGTGGCCGGGTTTGCCGCATCGGTAGCACGACTGAGGGGCAGGGGGCCGAGAGCGGGTGTGGTCAACGTCCATTGGGACGCCGGGTGAGAGAGCCTTTGGAGGAGGCAGGGGTTGGAAACGGGGTTGGAGAGGCGGGAGCTGGGTCCGAGGTGCAGGAAGTATCCCTCCGGGGTTCCGAGCGATTCCGGAGTTCGCAGCAGGTCGGGGAGAAGGTCCGGAGTGAGCGGAATGCTGGCCGAAGTGGAAGGACTGGTTGGCAGCACGATTGTCTGCAACCCGTTGCGCAGCGCTGTACCATCCTTCGAAGTCTTCTTCGCTGGGGCAGTCCGCGGACTCCGCGACACGGCTCTGGATGACGGAGTCGAGCCCGCGTCGGAACTTCATCGTGATGTTGGAGCCCTCAGTGTATCCGGACTGGTCAATGAGGTCCTGGAACTCGTCGAGGTATTCCTGGAAGGTCCGGCGTCCTTGGTGGTAGCGGGTGGACTCCAGCTTGAGCATGGCAGACTCGCGTTCCCGATCCGGAAGGAAGCGAGTCCGGAATTCCGAAGCGAAGTCACTCCAGGTTTTGAAGTAAGGATCCCGGGTGCTCCGGAGAACCATGTCCGCATATTCCTTGGCTCGGTCCTTCTGGAAGAAGGAGAGACACCAGAGGATTTTGGCTTGCTCGTTCGGGAAGTGGTCCGGACAGAGCTGGAAGTAGATGGTGCAAGCGTTGAAGAATGCGCGACCATCCTTGCGGTTTCCGTCGAAGATTGGGGGAGAGGCGGGCTTCAGACGGGACCGCGGAGTGGTATCGTGTCGACCCGGGGCGTGTTGGGAGGCTGCTGTGCCTTCCGGTTCGGGGTCCGGAGTCGTTTTGGGCGTAGGGGGTCGGGGTGTAGTAAGGAGTGATTCAATTCGAGCTAGGGCGTCATGGATGGTGCTGATTTGGGTTTCGTGCTCGTACGTCTGAGCCCACAAGGTCCGCAAAGTCTCGGAGTCCGATCCTGGAGCGACTGGCTCGAATGACGGGATCTGGCCGGAGGCGCCCGACATTTCGGAGTCGTCAGGGGAGCGAGGGATGGAGTTCCTTGGGTCCTCAGAGGTGGGTGGGAGTAGCAGGAGAGCGTCCGGAATGTCCGCAAAACCGGAAAGACGTCGGGAGCGAGTCCGGGATGACGCGGGACGTTTTCCGTAGGGCTCTGGTGCCAGGATGGGGGATCTTGTTCTGCTGTAAGGGCAACCTCAAGATGGCCGCACAGCGCAGGCCTAGCAGAGGGAGAATCCAAAGATATGAATAATGCTACCTACAATACATGAGAGAATACACACCTAGCAGAGGGAGAATCCAAAGAGAACAAGATAAGGATCCTCCATGCTAGGATGCGAAGTATATACTGTAGGAGCGTGGGAGAAGAATGAAAGAACTGTATAGTACACCCGCCACAAGTCCGATGAATATCACAAGGTACGAGCAGGAGCATGTGATAATAAGTGGAGGGGAATACGCAAGAGTCGTGCCAGCGACCTGGGGAAGCGGGAATAGGAAGGGAAACGGTGGGAGAAGTGAGGGGAAGTCGTCCTGACGAGTCCAGAGACGTGCACGCGAGTCCGGAGTGAATCCGGACTGCGGGAACGCTTCGGAGTCATCGGAACGCTTTGGAAGGCGAGGGAGTGGGGTGGAAAGGATGGAATGAATGATGGAACGAAAGGGGGTGTAAATAAGAGTCCGTGGAAAGAGGGGAGAGGGAGGGGACAAGGGAAAAGGGAAATGGACAGGGGAATAGGGAAAAATAGGAGTGTCCCCTTACAGTGGGGTGGAAAGGATGGAATGAATGATGGAACGAAAGGGGGTGTAAATAAGAGTCCGTGGAAAGAGGGGAGAGGGAGGGGACGAGGGGAAAGGGAAATGGACAGGGGAATAGGGGAAAATAGGAGTGTCCCCTTACAGCCGCCGAAACATACGTGGATCTGGTCGCTCGCGGTGTCAGGGTAATTGCTCGCCTGTAAGGGAGAATATTGTCGGGATCTGGCTGGTCTCTTGGACCGCCTCCGGCGTGCTGTGATGGAGCCGGGGGCTCCTCGTTATCTGTTTCGCCGGCCGCATCTACATCACCAAGGTCTTGCTCCTGGTCGTCCATTCCCGACGGGCCCTTGGGCTTGGCTCGGATGGCATCCATGTCCCACAAGCGACTCTGATCTGCATAGGCTGTTAGTTCAGGTCAAAGTGAGAAGTGAGCTACATCAGTGCTCACCTTCGAAGTCTGCGCTCACATTGAGGGAGGCCACAGTTTGGGACGGCATCACATCGTCGTTCTGGTCCCAAAGTTTGCTCACATCTTCGAATAGGATGTTAGCCGAGGGGGAGGCACACGACGATAAGGACTTACCCTTGCCGTCTGGAGGTGGCTGCACCTCATCATCCCAGAGTCTACTCGGATCTTTAATGTATGTCAGTTAAGCTCAAATGATACCAAGGGTTTGACTTACCTCCGGCCTCAGAATTAAGGTTCTGATCGTCGTACTGGGACATCATTTCCTCGATGTCCTCCAATGGAATCTTTTGGTTGGGGGGAGTCTCAAATTCATCATCGTCGCCCGCTGGGGGGGAGGATCCAGGTGCCTCGTCTCTCAGCGAGTCCGAGTCTTTGTGCCATCCGCTATCATCGCCCGTGAGGGGGGAGGATGGAGGCGCCTCATCTATCATCATCGAGTCCTCGTCGTGGATAGCGTAGTTAGGCTGGGAGCTGTTGGGATCAAATGTGGGAGGCATTATGGGCAAGCGAATAATCTGCGCTGAAGCAAAATGATGTCGTTCAAAAAGGTGAGGTCGGGCAAAGAAAGGGGACTCACCTGGGAAACGCGTCGAAAAGAAGCCGTGGGTATGGTTGACGACACTGAGACAATAGAGGTTAGTGATTACCAAGGAGGACGCGTCAAGAGACGAGGACGCGTCAAGAGACTCACAAAGTGCAAGGTTGGTCAGCGCTGGAGGAAACTAGGGCTCAGTCCTGGGCTATATTATCTCTACTGAAGTTGACAAACTCACCGACACCGAGTAACGTCAGCAAAAGGAACGATCGCGCGCGCTCTATGGTCCAAAAAGGCGGGCAGACGCGGTTTCTATGTGCTTTAGGCTTGTTTGGGGGTATACAGCGAATGGTTGGGGTCGATGTGAGGTGTTTTCGAAGTCCTAGAGGGATTTGTAGCGTCGAAATCCGACGGTGGGCTGTTTTCTTGATAGGCAGGCGATAAAGGATGGGGGAAGGAAGGAAGGAGGAATGAGGGTCGTGCTCGCTCTTTGAGAGTGACCGCAGGACCCTCGAATGTAGCTTCCATTCCGCCATGGGCCTTGCGACTCATACATCGAACGATCGTCCTCTTCATCTTGAGATAGGATGGGCTGCGAGAGCCAAGTTTGGACACCTCGAGGCGCCGAACGTCCTGTTTGAGAAGGCACGTGCTGATCGTTGATGACTCAGGAGCGTGACTTCAGCCAATGATATCGCATATATAACATGGCAAACGAAAGACATTTCCTCACCCCATTTTTTATTTAGAACTGTCTATTGGAACATGGCGTGGAATAGCCACAATTTGCCCGAACACGAGCATGTGAAATTCGACAGAAATAATGGTCCTCCGAGAAGCCCGATTTCGACTGTACTGTAAATTGGACTGATCTAATCCATATTCTCTAGCACCGACTTCGTTCTTGTCCAAAACACCATGGGTCGAGCCTCGAAATCTCATACCAGCGAAGAAAGACGCTTGCGACAGAAGGCCACATCAAAGGCCTACTCAGCGGCTCACAGGTGAGTTCATATCCCCGCTGATTTGTGTCTATCTAAGCGCAGTTTCCATTCATACAGGTCTCAAATCTCCGAACGCAAGCGAAGGTCATACCAGAAATCACACAGCCGGAAGGGCACCCCGTATATTAACAAGGCAGCCGCCGTACAATCTCTACCACCAACGCTCATTGCGCTTGCAGCTCAGCCCCTCCCTACTTCCAAACTATTCTTGGAGGCCTCTCAGAGTGCCGATAACCTAGACGAAAGCGAGATTGCGCGGTTCGACGGAGATCCGCCATATGTGATTGCCCAACCATCTTCTAACGATGCGGCGTATATAGAGAAGATGGTGGATGTCATGAGCGGGCGCAGGGCGAGGCACGAAAGAGACATGACCACAGAGATGAACTCCATGTCCAGCCAATCCATCGAAAGGACCTTGATCGATGAATTGAGGGACTGGACAGCGCTGGCCACCTTTCTGCAGTCATACGAGGCTGATCCTTGCCATACCGCAATGGCTCGCAACAGGTTGTGGTGGCGCGCACGTACTGTCAACAATCTTTTCGCCGCTGCTCTGGAGGTTCGTGGGGGAGGTTCAAACATGGATATATAGCTAGCTATTATAGTACAATGAGGAGTGGCGAGATAAATGAATCGAGTGAACCACTACTGATCTATTCTGCGGGATCGAGGGACATAGATTGGTTGTGCCATAACGGCACGGTAGAGTTCGTGCCTAAGCAAGTGGACCTCAGGTTCAGTAATGCCGGGTGCATGGTACCCTTGAAGCGCTGCCGCGATCGCTGCCAAAACCCATACACCACAGTCGTAGCCATTGGTTTGTATTGGGCGAACCTATGACAATTGAGTCAGTCACGAAGCTCAGAACAGATATGACAGTGTGGTGTAATACACATGTTGGTTTAGCGGTCCATCCTTCGGTGATGATTCGGCACGGCTCTCGATGTTTGTTGGCCATGAGCACCAACCGGGTGATGAGCTTCATGACGTCCTATTGACCGCAATAAGACACTGGCGCTAATATCGAGAAACGTCGTACCTCTACGTCGCGAGTCCAAGATCCTTGGTGCCCGAAGCTATCGAACAAAAATAAGACATGCACATGAGGGTCGTGCGATACATAGAACCCAATGGCTTTCGGGACTCGGGCGGTGGATAGGAATAATCCAAGTAGGCTTCTTCCAGTACTGTGTAGCGTTGACTTGACGCCAAAAGTATTCGTCTGGTGTATCCTCACGCACTCGAACGAGGTCGTGTGTGCTAAAGATAGCACATGATCTCGAGGCCTCGCAGGATGCCAGCTGGGGAGCCGAGAAGAAGTTCTGCAATAGGCTCGCACACGCGTTGATGCAGACATCGTCGAGCCACGCTATAGGATTCCGCAAGAGGCAAATGGAGTCGGGGTACATGGAAAATCGGCCAACGGCGCGAGGAGAATCCTTGGAAAGCAGCGCGGTGTTTAGGTATTGAACACTGCGGAGAAGCGGCAGTGTGTTGCGATCAATAGACATGTTGTTCTGAAAGCGATGATGAGAATTGTATACATAGAAGACGGGATGCTCACCGGCAGAACCCAACTAATAGTTGCTAGACGACCGCATGTTGATTTGTTCCAGCCTGTTAGAACACTCTGGTGATCATCCTTGATGCTTTTTGTTGGCGTGACGGAAGTGTTAGGACCATAATCGGCACCGTGGATATCAGTTGCGGCCTCGGTCGGTCTGCTTTTCAGTTCCAAGTCATCGTCTGACGCTTCTATGTCATCGAGTAGGTCAGAAAGGATCATCGCTTCCGGTTCAAGGAAGCGTGCCTCGTCGGCGAGTGGCTCATCATCTTTGTCATAGCCGGCTTCTGACAAGAAGTCGATCGAAGTGGAACATGATGCTCGATTCAAGGGACTTGAGGATAGACTGGTTGCCGGCTGGGGTAGTTTTGCGTTTGACTGCTCGAGCGCTTCCCGAAGGTGCTTGTGGGTAATGAGGGAACACGTCCATCGAGCCTCGAGTCGTTCGATGGAGGTAAGATACTGTTCTAGACGCAACGAAAGGTTAGTGTCTGTTGAACTGGTGAGTGTATGGTCCATATGCGCGGAGGTGGGCTTACTACGCGGCACAGCTAATGCCATTCGTATTGCTGTTGCTTCAGCAGCGAACCAGAGGCACATGTTGTCCGCTTCACGGCGCAGACGAGTAACTTCTTCCGTGCAGCGATCCAGCTTCTGCATAGCTCGAATCCCGTTTCGAACGTCAACGTTCTCGAGCCAGCGCGGCACAGTAGACTCAGATGGCGTGATCCAGACGTCCTCCATGAGCTCTTGGGCATCACGGAGGGCGCTTAGCTGCGTTGGGAGAGGCTTCGGAAGAGGGACCAGCCATGCGGGGTCATGTAATTTCTCGAGGGTCCCACAGAGCGTGTTGAACTTGTTGATGGCTGTAAGTAACGCTGGCCTTCGCTTGGTGATGGCGTTCCTCGTACGCTGGTGTAGCTTTGTTCCTGGATTGGATCAGATCGAAAGGTAGGGCGAGAGTCGCAAAAAGCTTACCCATGGACTGTTGTCGCCCACCCACAGCTTGGTCGAGTTTGTCCCATTCGAAGAAACTCCCGATGGCACGTTTGCGTATATTGATCTTGAGGTCTCGCAACACGAGGAGTATCCGCACGAATTCGAGGCTGCACTGCTTGAGTTCTGGGAATCGATTCTGAACGTTGAGGGTGTCGTATATTTGATCGGCCTGTGTCCTGAGCCTCTCGCCAGTGATTGAAAGTTCAGGGAGGAGTCTAGAGGCTAGTGGGGTCGTGCCCTTGCTCAAGGCCTTTCTCGTGGCCTCAATAGTCGTGTCTAGTGCGTCCAGCTCCGATTGAAGGGTCAGAATACTATCGAGTTCTTGTTTCAAACGCATCGGAGCGTCTTTGAAGCAATGTGGTGGGAAGATTGATGATATTGAATGAAGGAGTGCTTACGGGCTTGAGCGGACAATTGCGCTTTTCGTTGTAGGCCCCACTCGTGGCTCAGATCCTCAGTGGAAAATCCAGTGTTCCGTATCGCCGTTTTATTTGCCACCGATTCCTTCTGCGCAAAGGCATAGCGTCTGGTGAGCCAGTCTCCCAGGTCTTCCCGATGTGACGAGCCGATGCTATGGAGCTGGCGGTCAACAAGCCATATACGGCGAGATCGCTGTGCAAGCCACAAGGTAAGACCGTAAGTGTCAATCTGAGGTATCACCTACTCCTGATGTTCGAGTGATCCCAATAAGTTTGCGGAGTCTCGACCACAAGCGTTCTACGCACTCGCCGTCTGTGAGCCCAACGCCCACCCGAAGTCGGGGATTATAGACAAGCTGGCACGACCACTGATGAGCGTAGGCATGCATCGCACTCGTGGTAAACGTGAGTCGCGTTGTGATGTCAGGAGGAAGGATGTCGTACTATGAGTGGTGAGAAAACTTCTGAATATTGATGGTACCACAGGCTCACCAGCTCCAACGATCGATTCAAGACGCAGCCCACATCGTACAGGACAAGGACAGTGGAGTTGGTGGGAATGTGCTGAAAGAGATGTTGGATGAGGGTGACAGCGTACTTCTGCTGCTCACCAGGGGTATCAATGTTGGTGATGAAAAGCGGTGCACCGTGGCGACAAACCAGTGCACTGATCCCATGATCATCGAATTGTTCCTCATTGGACTTAGCCTTGTTGTCATTGGCGGCGTCGTGGGACTGCTTGCATTGATCAATAGCCTCGCTGGGTACGATAGGATGTATTTCCTTTGGCTTCGACTTTCGAGCCTTGGCAATGTGTACACCGACCTTATCAACTTGTTCCTTGGAGAGAAAGTACTCTGGTTTATGGAATCTGGCGCTGTCGCCAGCGGTACGTCGGTGTCGATGATGGAAGTTCCCATCGACTGCCACATGGATGTCGCCACCCCTGTGGTTCGAGGAAGCGGCGTGTGAGTGTGCATCATATGGAGGCGCATGGAGCTCACTCTGTAAAGGGAACACCAAACTTATCTCCCCCGAAGCACGCAGGGCATCGAGTCTGCAGTATCCTCGCACATCCGATCACTAGGACACAAAGGGGGCTGGTTACTTCCAGAGTTGATCGCTGGTTCTTTCGAGGAGGCGTTTTGTGGCTCAAGCCTCGTGTTGATGGCCGGCTTTCGAGCTTCGCTAATCATGGTGTTGACTGCGGATTGGACTCGCCTATCTACAAGTAAACGTAGTGTATCGTGCCACTGCATCGCGTACCCGAGGCTTCGACGGAAGGGCTCCTTAACTTCGTCCCCCTAAAGAAGAGAGTAAATGAATTGTTGATATGAAAACGGTGTTTTGAGGCTCACCGTTTGTTTGCTCGTAAGTATGTAACCCCGACGGAGGTAGTGCTTCTTTAGCGCATGAGACATTGCATGTACCGCATCGCATGATTCCTCAAAAAGAGCGTGAAAGAAATTAAGAAGATCAATGGAGACTGCCATTCGCGGCTGTGACGGGGACGTAGGAAATAGACCATGGGCGACCAGCCGCTGCGGGATTGTCAGACATTTACAGCCTTGGACCTCCATCGTGGTGAAGTCTATTGAGGAATATGAGTGCAAGAGGCCGGAGAATAGAGTGACCGCCACATACGATCGTGAAATAAGCAGACAATCATGAGCGTCTTGAACTCGCATTGGCCTGGGATACTACTTACGCAATCATGGAGAATGTTTGAGGGTGGGGTCAATGGTTTACTGATGGACTGGCGCTCGTATTTGAGGAGCGGATCGACTAGAGTCGGCAATAAACTTGCCCAGGCCGTGTATAGCTTGAGGACAGCAGCATCAGGGTCACCTCGCACTTTCGCTGATGGCGGAGGTAACGTGCAAGGTGCGGGAGGGTCTCGGTAACATCTCTTATTGGGAGTCCCGAACATAGAATATAACCACGTACCTATGTCCATGGCCGCGAAATTATCCACGGGTACATCAGTGTCAGAGTATGACATATTGATGTGCGGTTCGGGGGTGATCGGCACTGGGCCAGGCCCAAATTTTCCCAGCAGTTTGGCAAGCTCATCAGTAAGTTGTTTTTTCTTGCTGTCGTGACCAAGGGGTCGAACAAAGGTAGCACGGCGGGGTGCCGCTTTTTTGGGGCTAGCGTAGTGCTGACCCAGGCCGGGTACAAATGTCTGGCTCTTGCGCTGAGACTTTGGCATGGATAGACAATGCCATCTTAGTGAGGAAGCGAGTACTTTATAGCAAAGAACAGGAGGCCTACTAGTGAAGGTCATCGTGGCTCGACGCGCGGGTGGAAGAACAGAGGCTCGCGGACTTCGCGGCTGTGCGTGCAGGCAGATGAGGTTGTTGTACCCGAAGCATACTTCTGAGTTAGAAACACGACTCAAAGAAGCAGGAGGAATACCAAACTAGGTGTGCAATGTCCCATCACATCATTTAGAACCACCGAAGCTGTGACGTATATATTACGTGTAAGGCCTCAGCCGCAGAAAGAGGTCTCCAGGATGGGTTGCAACTACGAAATAATCTAGTCCTGGAGACCCCTACATGTACTGCCTTAGGTGAGCTGCTGGTAGTGCGGAGTAGAAAAAGGTTGTATTATGTAAAGCCACTTGTAACTACTTATCGTTACAGCTAATGGTGTATGTACGTGCTGAACTACCGCAGCACAGGGGTCGAGGAAGCTCATATGCCGTACATCGTTGGGATCGGTATCTGCGTTGAGAAACTCATAGGCATCCATGCATTGGCCAGGTTCAGTGATATAGAGATCTTCAAGGCGAGTGTCCATCGAGACCCTTTCAAAGTACCTAGGAGTCCGTCAGTGCCAAGCAGTTTTCATCGCCAGCGGCTATGCAGCGTGAGTCAATCGCTAACGCAACTTGACAACTGATCATCGATATCGATCAGGGTCCACCACCACAATGTCGCGTCCTGAGCCCGAGGCTAGCGATGCCGCCACCGACGACTTGCGGCCCAGAATCGAAGCAGGGGGAGTGTTGATATCTCGCTTGAAGGCAATTCCAGATACCTTACTTTTTCTGCCAAAGGATGAGCATGGAATGAATGCAAGAATGAAGGAACATCGCTTTTACACCCATTTCGCCAAAGAAACTTGCGCGGTCACTGTAAGGGGACACTCCTATTTTTCCCTATTCCCCTGTCCATTTCCCTTTTCCCTTGTCCCCTCCCTCTCCCCTCTTTCCACGGACTCTTATTTACACCCCCTTTCGTTCCATCATTCATTCCATCCTTTCCACCCCACTCCCTCGCCTTCCAAAGCGTTCCGATGACTCCGAAGCGTTCCCGCAGTCCGGATTCACTCCGGACTCGCGTGCACGTCTCTGGACTCGTCAGGACGACTTCCCCTCACTTCTCCCACCGTTTCCCTTCCTATTCCCGCTTCCCCAGGTCGCTGGCACGACTCTTGCGTATTCCCCTCCACTTATTATCACATGCTCCTGCTCGTACCTTGTGATATTCATCGGACTTGTGGCGGGTGTACTATACAGTTCTTTCATTCTTCTCCCACGCTCCTACAGTATATACTTCGCATCCTAGCATGGAGGATCCTTATCTTGTTCTCTTTGGATTCTCCCTCTGCTAGGTGTGTATTCTCTCATGTATTGTAGGTAGCATTATTCATATCTTTGGATTCTCCCTCTGCTAGGCCTGCGCTGTGCGGCCATCTTGAGGTTGCCCTTACAGCAGAACAAGATCCCCCATCCTGGCACCAGAGCCCTACGGAAAACGTCCCGCGTCATCCCGGACTCGCTCCCGACGTCTTTCCGGTTTTGCGGACATTCCGGACGCTCTCCTGCTACTCCCACCCACCTCTGAGGACCCAAGGAACTCCATCCCTCGCTCCCCTGACGACTCCGAAATGTCGGGCGCCTCCGGCCAGATCCCGTCATTCGAGCCAGTCGCTCCAGGATCGGACTCCGAGACTTTGCGGACCTTGTGGGCTCAGACGTACGAGCACGAAACCCAAATCAGCACCATCCATGACGCCCTAGCTCGAATTGAATCACTCCTTACTACACCCCGACCCCCTACGCCCAAAACGACTCCGGACCCCGAACCGGAAGGCACAGCAGCCTCCCAACACGCCCCGGGTCGACACGATACCACTCCGCGGTCCCGTCTGAAGCCCGCCTCTCCCCCAATCTTCGACGGAAACCGCAAGGATGGTCGCGCATTCTTCAACGCTTGCACCATCTACTTCCAGCTCTGTCCGGACCACTTCCCGAACGAGCAAGCCAAAATCCTCTGGTGTCTCTCCTTCTTCCAGAAGGACCGAGCCAAGGAATATGCGGACATGGTTCTCCGGAGCACCCGGGATCCTTACTTCAAAACCTGGAGTGACTTCGCTTCGGAATTCCGGACTCGCTTCCTTCCGGATCGGGAACGCGAGTCTGCCATGCTCAAGCTGGAGTCCACCCGCTACCACCAAGGACGCCGGACCTTCCAGGAATACCTCGACGAGTTCCAGGACCTCATTGACCAGTCCGGATACACTGAGGGCTCCAACATCACGATGAAGTTCCGACGCGGGCTCGACTCCGTCATCCAGAGCCGTGTCGCGGAGTCCGCGGACTGCCCCAGCGAAGAAGACTTCGAAGGATGGTACAGCGCTGCGCAACGGGTTGCAGACAATCGTGCTGCCAACCAGTCCTTCCACTTCGGCCAGCATTCCGCTCACTCCGGACCTTCTCCCCGACCTGCTGCGAACTCCGGAATCGCTCGGAACCCCGGAGGGATACTTCCTGCACCTCGGACCCAGCTCCCGCCTCTCCAACCCCGTTTCCAACCCCTGCCTCCTCCAAAGGCTCTCTCACCCGGCGTCCCAATGGACGTTGACCACACCCGCTCTCGGCCCCCTGCCCCTCAGTCGTGCTACCGATGCGGCAAACCCGGCCACATGGCCCGCGAGTGCCCGCTGCGGTTTGATGTCCGGTTCATGACAACCGAGGAGCGGATGTCCGCTATCGAGGATCTCTTGACCGCGGCCGACGTTGTAGAAAGTACTGGGACTCCGGGAGGAATAGACGACGAGGGAACGGCCCCGGTTGAGGAATCTGACACGGCGGATTTTCCCGGGACCAACGAGTGATCCGTGCGGCCTCGTTGGTGAACAACCGATTTGCTTGTCTTAACGTAGATGAAATACACGATGATCATTCCGACCTTTCCAATGATTCGTCCGACGTGAAGCAAGCAGCTCCGGTTGCAATCCGCACACTCCGAAGGTTTCGCCCGCAGTGGGAACGGCGGCTACCCAGTAGCTATAAGATTTCTGCCTTGCCCGGCAAGCTTTCGTTAGACATACCCGTTGAAGTGCTGAGCACGGATACACAACACCGATGCACCCTGCAGGCCCTGGTGGACTGCGGAGCCACCGGAGTCTTCATGCATCCGCGGTTCGCAGATGCCCATGGTTTCACCCGTCGCAAGCTTTCTGCTCCGATCCCAGTCTTCAATGTCGACGGTTCGCCAAACGAAAACGGATCCATCTCCGAAGTCGTGGACCTCGTACTCCGGTTCAAGGACCACACGGAACGGATGCTTTTCGCCGTTACAAACATCGGACGCCAGGACGTCATCCTCGGATACACTTGGCTCCGGAAGCACAACCCCGAGATTGACTGGCAAACGAAGGAGGTGACCATGAGCCGCTGCCCATCCGGGTGCGATACCTGTCGCAAGGAGTTCCGCCACGACAAGCTGACCAGACGCAAGGAGTCCGTGCGACTCCGGGAGTGTCGTACGGGTCCGATGCCAATGGTCGAGGAACTCCACTCGGATGACCCTCCGAAGCTCCTGGATTGTGACGATGAGGACGACGAGGATGCAACTCCGGACGGCGATAGTCTTGAGAAGGGTGACCGTATCTTTGCGGCCGTTCCTCCTCCAACTCCGGAATACCTTCGGAGTCTCCGGGAAGAACACGTCCGAGCCACGGAAACTGTCTCGCAACGCCTGGCATTGGCTTTCCAGCGTAACAAGGCTCCGGACCCTCGTCACAGCGCGATTCCAGACTTCCTTCAGGAATTCGAGGATGTCTTCGCCAAGGAAGCCTTCGACGAGCTGCCTATGCCCCGTCCATGGGATCATGCGATTGAACTGGTGCCCGGAGTGGAGCCTGTCAACACCAAGTGCTACCCGCTGTCCCCGGCGGAGCAGAAGCAGCTGGACGAGTTTTTGGAAGAAAACCTCCGGACTGGTCGCATCCGCCCCAGCAAGTCGCCCATGGCTGCCCCAGTATTCTTTGTCAAGAAGAAGGACGGATCGCTCCGCTTGGTTCAAGACTACCGGAAACTCAATGCCATGACTGTCAAGAATCGGTACCCGCTTCCGCTCATTTCCGACTTGGTGGACAAACTCCGGAACGGCCGCTACTTCTCCAAGCTCGACGTCCGGTGGGGTTTCAACAACGTCCGGATAAAAGAAGGTGATGAGTGGAAGGCCGCATTCCGGACTACCCGCGGACTCTTCGAACCCTTGGTGATGTTCTTCGGACTGACGAACAGCCCGTCCACCTTCCAGACCATGATGAACGACCTGTTCCGGGAGCTCATTACGGAAGGCGTGGTCATTATCTATCTGGATGACATTCTGATCTACACCAAGACGCGCGAGGAGCACCGTCGGGTTCTCAAACGAGTCCTGGAGATCCTGCAGCGGAATAAGCTATTCCTACGGGCGGACAAGTGCGACTTCGAACAAACCAAGGTGGAGTATCTCGGAGTCGTCATCTCCGAGGGTAAGATTGAGATGGACCCCGTCAAGGTCTCCGGAGTCCGCGACTGGCCAACGCCCCGTAACCGGACTGAACTCCAATCGTTCCTCGGGTTCGTCAACTTCTACCGCCGCTTCGTCAAGGACTACTCGCACATAGCTCGGCCTCTCTTCGACCTCACTTGCGCCAAAGAATGGCAGTGGAATGACTCCGCTCAGTCCGCCTTCCTCCGGATCAAGGAACTCATCACTTCGGAACCAGTCCTAGTGTTTCCGAAGGAGGACAGGCCTTACCGCGTCGAAGCGGACTCGTCGGACTACGCTACGGGCGCGGTCCTCTCTCAGCTCAACCCGGATGATGGTAAATGGCACCCTGTCGCGTTCTACTCTAAAAGTCTACAGCCTGCGGAGCGGAACTACGAAATACACGACAAGGAGATGCTTTCGATCATCCGGGCTCTCGAAGAGTGGCGGCACTACCTAGAAGGCGCGGAGACTCCGTTTGAGATCTGGACCGACCACAAAAACCTGGAGTACTTCATCAAGGCCCAGAAGCTCAACCGTCGCCAAGCCCGCTGGTCCCTCTACCTTTCCCGCTTTGATTTCACACTCCTGCATCGACCCGGACGCACTATGGGTAAGCCTGATGCTCTCTCGCGACGCTCGGATCACTCGGACGGTAAGGATGATAACAAGGATGTGGTTTTACTTAAACCGTCCTACTTCGCTGTTCGTGCCACGGGTGTCACTCTTGAAGGGGAGGAGAAGGATATCCTCACGGCTATCCGGACTGGAGTGCGGAACGCGAAGTTCGAGGATGCAGTGGCTAAGGCAGCGGAGGAGTTGAAGAAGGCACAGGGCAGTCGCAGGACAGTTCGGAGTGCGGAATGGTCTCAATCGGACGGACTCCTGATGTTCCGGGGTAAGGTCTACGTTCCGGACGTTCCGGACTTGCGTCGGACCATTGTAGCCCAGCACCACGATACCAAGGTCGCGGGACACGCAGGCAGGTGGAAGACTCTGGAACTCGTCTCACGCAGCTACTGGTGGCCCAACATGTCCCGCTACATCGGATCCTACACCCGACACTGCGATCTCTGCCTCCGGACGAAAGCCCAAAGGCATCCGCCCATGGGTGAGCTCCATCCGCTTCCCATTCCGGACGAACGCTGGGATCGCCTGAGTGTGGACTTCATTGTGGAGCTTCCGGAGTCCAACGGGTTTGACGCTGTCATGAATGTGGTTGACTCCGTAAGCAAACGCGCCCACTTCATCCCGACTCACACCACAGTGTCCGCCCTCGGCTCCGCCAACCTGTACCTGCAAAACGTCTGGAAGCTGCACGGACTCCCTCGCTCCGTCGTTTCCGACCGTGGGCCGCAGTTTGTTGCAGAGTTCACCCGGGAAGTCTACCGGATGCTTGGGATCAAGCTGGCTGCTTCCACTGCGTACCACCCTCAGTCCGACGGACAGACGGAGCGGACTAACCAAGAGCTCGAGTCTTACCTCCGGATCTTCGTCGGAGAGCGCCAGAACGATTGGGCTCGGCTTCTACCTATGGCGGAGTTCGCGTACAACAACCGTGTCCACGCTTCCACCCAGCAGTCCCCGTTCCTACTGGATACAGGTCGTCACCCCCGTCTTGGATTTGAGCCCCACCAGCCGCCGTCCCGCATGGAGTCCGCAAACGAGTTCGTCGACCGGATGAAGTCTGCTGTCGACGAAGCTCAGTCCGCCTTGGTCAAAGCTCAGGACGACATGAAGCGTTACTACGACCAACGTCGGACTCCTGCTCCGGAGTACCAACCGGGTGACAAGGTTTGGCTAGACTCGTCGGACATCAACCTTGCTCGACCTTCCCGGAAGCTTGGACATGCACGCCTTGGTCCTTACAAGGTGGTCCGGAAGGTTGGCAAGGCGGCATACCGACTCCAGCTCCCTCCGGGCTTATCCCGCCTCCATCCTGTCTTCCCTGTGGTCAAACTCTCTCCCTTCGTTCCGGACCCCATCCCGGGTCGACGCCCTGTCGCCCCGCCGCCTCCGCAACTTGTAGATGGCGAAGAGGAACACGAGGTAGAGGAGGTTCGGAACAGCAGGCATTTCGGTCGGGTGTTGAAGTATCTGGTACGTTGGCGAGGCTATGGCATCGAGCACGACTCCTGGGAACCCGCGAGCAACCTCCAACACGCTGCCCAGAAGGTCAAGGACTTCCATGATCGCCATCCCGACGCAGTCCGTGTACTCCGGATGACTCCGACGACTCCTGCGACACTCCGGATGACTCCTACGGCACTCGACCAGTCTTGGGAACATTGGCGTAGTCGGAAGGCTCCGGGTTCTGTCCAGTCGTACTTCGACGTCTTCTCGCAGCATTCTGGGGTTTCGGGATTGGTGAATACATGGCGTGGCAAGCAGGAATCTTCGCGTCGGGTCGCCGCGAGCTTGAAGGGGGGGTGATGTAAGGGGACACTCCTATTTTTCCCTATTCCCCTGTCCATTTCCCTTTTCCCTTGTCCCCTCCCTCTCCCCTCTTTCCACGGACTCTTATTTACACCCCCTTTCGTTCCATCATTCATTCCATCCTTTCCACCCCACTCCCTCGCCTTCCAAAGCGTTCCGATGACTCCGAAGCGTTCCCGCAGTCCGGATTCACTCCGGACTCGCGTGCACGTCTCTGGACTCGTCAGGACGACTTCCCCTCACTTCTCCCACCGTTTCCCTTCCTATTCCCGCTTCCCCAGGTCGCTGGCACGACTCTTGCGTATTCCCCTCCACTTATTATCACATGCTCCTGCTCGTACCTTGTGATATTCATCGGACTTGTGGCGGGTGTACTATACAGTTCTTTCATTCTTCTCCCACGCTCCTACAGTATATACTTCGCATCCTAGCATGGAGGATCCTTATCTTGTTCTCTTTGGATTCTCCCTCTGCTAGGTGTGTATTCTCTCATGTATTGTAGGTAGCATTATTCATATCTTTGGATTCTCCCTCTGCTAGGCCTGCGCTGTGCGGCCATCTTGAGGTTGCCCTTACAGTCACGAACAAGTCGTTGTCGAGGGCAATGCCATTGGGAGAGCTACTGCTCATCATAAACATGATGCCATTTATGGGTCAATTAGAGGCATGCATATATATATTGCGTGCGGGTATGATTGACTGATTACAATTGGCTGATGCTTCATTACTACATAGATGGCCCACTGGGAGTATGCCTTGGGTTACCCGTTCTTGGGTTCTTTCAACTCATATACACGGCTGAATGGCTTGTACGGTATATATCACGTCTCTTGGATCCTTGATAATGGCACTCAAACGACCCCCTTAGTTTGGGCAGATATTTGGGGCATGCTGGACGAACAGATTCTTGCAATAGTATTACCTGGAACTACACTGAATCTCGTTGATCGCTGTAAGGGGACACTCCTGTTTTCCCCTATTCCCCTGTCCATTTCCCTTTCCCCTCGTCCCCTCCCTCTCTCTTTCTTTCCACGGACTCTTATTTACATTCCTTTTCGTCCCTTCCTTTGCTCCATCCTTCCCCCCCACCCCCTTGCCTTCCAAAGCGTTCCGATGACTCCGAAGCGTTCGCGCAGTCCGGATTCGCTCCGGACTCGTGCGCACGCCTCTGGACTCGTTGGGACGACTTCCCCCCACCTTTCCTACCCTTTCCCTTCTTATTCCCATTTCCCTGGGTCGCTGGCACGACTCCTGTATATTCCCCTCCACTTACTATCACATGCTTGTGTTCGTACCTTGTGATATTCATCGGACTTGTGGCGGGTGTACTATACAGTTCTTTCATTCCTCTCCCACGCTTCTACAGTATACACTTCGCATCCTAGCATGGAGGATCCTTATCTTGTTCTCTTTGGATTCTCCCTCTGCTAGGTGTGTATTCTCTCATGTATTGTAGGTAGCATTATTCATCTCTTTGGATTCTCCCTCTGCTAGGCCTGCGCTGTGCGGCCATCTTGAGGTTGCCCTTACAATCGCCTTATCAACGACAATATGGACAAGGCAAAGTCACGCGTGTTTCTCCCCCATGTACGTCTAGCTCTACAATTTAACTTCCTTACACGAATTCATCCTCTCCAGCACCTCGATGAACAAATGCCTGCCGACGGTTGGGAGTACGAGCTTGTTTACAGATTCATGGGCGGTTGGGAATGCACCGTTCGCGTCGAGCTTGTCCTGTCCGATCTAAACCTCTATGTCCAATCGCCGACCTCCAAGGCCCACCCCGGCAACCAGCCCTTATCTTTCAGATCCGCCGTGTCCCCCGTCTTTGTCCTGGCTTACTTTCATGCGCAACAACTCGAGCTAAATCAAGAGGCGTCGACTACCCCTTCGTGGTGGAGCGACGAGTTGAAAGAAAGAGTCACACAAATGGCTTATCTCGCCGATTTCATTCATTCTGGAGCGGGGATGCCTGCCGAGTTCCTCCCTCAGGCGGCTTGTCGCCTTCCGAATGTCCGTAGGGAATACGACTATTGGGTCGGGAAGTATGTTGACAACCCCACTCGTCTACGTACTCCGGAACCCGGATTTTCAACCAAAGGAATATGGTAATTTACGTGCCATACATACAACTGTAATTGGACGGTAATGGTGATTCGAAACTGGTTTAAAGGGTCCTGAAAGTATGCAATGAAGCCGCGAACCTTCACCCATGACGGTGTCTCTGCTACCACTAAATCGTCCCATGGCGTAGGCTCTACTATGAATTTGTGGTGAATACGGGATAATATAATCAATCTTAAGGTATTACGGACATAGAGAGGCCTGTTCGCTCCGGCCTTAGATCCGCCCCACGGTCTGAACAGCTGTAAAGCCGTCCTCTCAGTCCTGCCACCATTGCCCCGCTGACTCGATATCAAGCGCACGAAGTCTCACTGACTCAGGCGCTCCTCGAAAGAAGAATTCAAACTCGGATTTGCGACCGGGGAACGTGGAGTTGTTGGTGCTGATGCTGATGCACGAGAGATTTGGGAGTTCGTGGAAGGCGGTCGCAATGGCTTCCCGATTATAATAAGCGCTTCTTGAAAACCGGATATGGCGGAGCTTTGTCTCTTTCAAGGCTACGGCGCGCCACAGAGTATCTCCTATGGAACTCTAGGAGGAGAATCAGGGAATCTATCGTTATCAGTATAGATTGATGGCGTACGTAGAGGGTGTCTACTTCCAAACATTCTAGCTTGGGCATCCGCAACGCAAGCGAAACCAGGGCACGGAGGCGGACATTTTCCGCCGAGCAAACGACGACGTGTCTGATTGCCTCGCCTGGTATAATATCCGTGTTTTGCACGGGGTAGGAGCTGCTAGCTGCGATCTTGAAGTGTGTGACCTGCCTTCCCGGTAATATCTTCGAGGCAGTTTCGAGAGGGGCCTCGAGTACACGGAGGTTGGGTAGGTTACCAGGATGAATGCTTATCAGAGGCGTATATATATATGGGATGTGAAGGCGCTCTAGGGGGGACTGGGCATCGATGAACCTGGCGTCAAGTGTAGGGTTTGGTGTTGATGTCCAGGATAAACTTTTCAAGGAAAATGGGGGCACAGGAAGGGCGGCGAACTCGCTAACCTTCATATAGTCTGATACTCCGGAACCGTGCACGGATAGATGCTGGAGACGGGGGATGCATTGGAGAATACGTCGAAATGTAGACTGGTAGTACTGTTCCTCGAACTCGAACTCGAAGACGACAGCAGGGAGTGCAAGTTTCTTCACATACCGGCTGCATCGAACAGCGTCCACAGAGATGGTGTGGAGAAAGCGTTCACCGTGCGATAATAAATATCGCTTCAAGAGTTGAGTGAAAGAGACGTCGGCGTAGAGGAATTCTTCTGCTATGAGGCAAAATTGAGGGGACACATAAAGCAAGCCGTATACGCAGCGTCGGTCTACGAGTGCGACGACACGTCGAGCGAGCTCTGCGGGCAGCGCCGGCATCTGGTTATCGCCTGAGAGCGAATGATGGGGCGAATGCCACACCATATCGTTTTTTGTGCGCTGTTGATGTGATTGAATTGGAGTGACCGCAGCAACTAGCCTCTGACCATGAATAAGTCGAGCATTCCTATTCGCTCACCAACTGACATCTGGGCGTTTGGGGACAGAACATATATCGAGTCGGATATAGTGGGCACTATCACGTGACCACAGATGTCTCTCATGAGTTTGTTCCCCTACCCAATGTCTCACGGTTGCAATTGTAGGCTCTCGAATTGACATGGCCAACAACTAATCTTACTTAAACCTTGGCCTAGGTCTCAAGAGGATTCTCGAAGAATGCAAAATAGTCGGTCGGATGGGTGGAATCCGAGGGAGCAGTGGTTGCGAGGAGCATGTCGTGTCCTGGAATGCTGCCAACCCCCGCTAGTAATTGACTCAGGTTTGCTCTCGGTCGTTGAAGTTTCGCCACAAGTTTATTACTGAATCGGGCAATTGTTTAGATGTAATGCACGCCAAGAAGCCTCCAATTGCCCAGGAACTCTCCATTTGCAGATTGCCAGTCCATAGGGAAGGAAAACAGTCCGGCACAAGTCATTGCGCAGTATTAAACGTAGCCGAAATCTTCGAATACCACCCTGAACTAGAGGGTTCGTAATTATACAGGACGCTCCGTCACAATTTGCTCTCTCGCAGAGTCGAGGCACAGTCCGGGCTTGTCTTCTGCTTTTCATAACCGTATCCCGACAGTCGACTCACCGTGTCCTTATACCAAAACTGGCAAGTCCTTCCTTTGTTCGAAGGCATTTCCAGGGCCGCTCATGCTTTATTACTATAGACTACGCTCTTGCTATCCTTTATTCCTCTCTCCTACCTTACCCAACCTTCGACTCGTCACGACATTTCTTTGAGCCCTTCCTTTGTTTAGAGTCGACCTTGCATTGTCCAACACAGCACGCCCGAAGCATTGAAGAGATGAAGCCACAACCCAAACACCAGACAACAACGCGCGTGAACGTGAACGAACCAATCGGAATTCACAGAAATTCAAAGGCAGATATCCATCAAGGCAAGTACGCGACGCGTTCAAAGGCCACTGAAGATGCCACAGCGCTTTGCCTCGCTCATGTTGTATAAAGGAATGGGTGCTGCGATGCTCGCCTTCATTCACTACCACCACCCTCAACATCACCAGCTAGCCTCGACGGTTCAGCCTCCCAAACGCGTTCAACAAGCTTGATCTTTGAGTTACCTCGGTACGCTCTGCGTCGCATAATGGCCTTTGTGATCGCTGAATCGAGCTCTCTTTATTTGCAGCATTTCATACCGCAACTAATCCTACTTTCAACCGCACCGCCGGCTTCAGACCCAACCCCCTTCAACCCCTGCGTATACCGGTTATACAGCAGGCTTAGACTTGTATCGGTATGCGCTATCATTGGGCAATGACGTCTCATTAACCCTGTTCGCCGTGGCTAGTTCACTCCGTTTCTCTGATTAAACCAAGATGGTGCAATCATACAGGACCCCATTGTCCAAGTCCAGTCCCGCAGAGCAGATCAAGGCCTCTATATCGCGTACATCGTTTATTCACGCATCCCTAATTACGATTCTGAAACTCAACGAACGTAGGTTTTAACGGACTGCTCGACGCGGGTTCGCCGGGGGCGGGCCAAGCGCGCCAACTCTCTCCACGAAGAAAGCCTCCTCTGACGTTGCTATCTGGTGAGCACGAATACCTCCGTCAACCCTGGAACAAATGCTTACATTTTTCCATGTAGTGTCGCACCCTGACATCAGGCCACGCGCCGTATCCGCCCATAGTATTGGAGCAAGCTTCGTCACCAACAATAGCAAAGCAAACACGGGCAGGAGAAAAGGGAGCGATCAATGGCAAATTTTGGTTGGTACCCCGCAAATATGTCCTGTTGGCGATTCCTGCACGGACCCCCCACTTCGGCCCCCCTCGCCAGCAAGTTCTGCTTCCTCATATCAGACGGCGTTGACCACCATACAAGACTCGACGCCCTATCTGGATGCTCGCGAGTTACCCCTCTCAGAGGATATCCAGACTCTCGAACATTCCTTTGCCAAGTTCACATGGAACGAGAGTACACCGACACGGATTCCCGATCGCTCGTCTCGCTCACGTTCCCGCTCGCCTCATTCGAGAGCCGCGCAGGGAACAGTTTCTTCGCCGCAGGAGCCCCATTTACAACCAAAGCCATCCCAGATCTTCCTCGATTACCGCGTCAAACCTCCACCCCAGGGTGATGCCCCACCTTTCCCATGCCCTGAAGAATCGCAGACGACACTTCGTGCTTGGCAGAACGAAAGGGAGATGGAGGACCGTGTTTCGTTTGCGCGCAAGCACCATCCGACAGTTGTTGAGGATTTATACCTCTTCGGCTCCCCTGAAAGCCACACTGCCATCGAAGAGACATTCCGGGTCTTCCCGAAACTCGAGAGCGTATTCTGCCACTCCACGCCGGTCAACGGGCCCATTATCAAGACATTTCAGAGGCGCCACTGGGAGTTGATCTCATTGGAAGGATGTACCACCCATTTCGACCCGCAGGTGATCAACGGGCGCATCACCACGAAAGGCTTAGCGTTCACTCAGAAATGGGCGGAAACCGACAACCCAAAGCCTTGGTTGAGCGTGGTAAACTGGCAAGATGTTCGGACTCTTCGGATGGAACCCTTGCACATCTGTCGTGTTTTCCTGTCGAACCTATCATTTGGGAAGCGATTGACATTCGTGCAGCAACTCACTATCTCCTTTCCTCCTGGGATGTACATCGAATGGTGCGGGTTGATGTCCTGTCTCACACGCGTCCAAGACCTCCATGTACTGTCCAACGCAGCCAACGATCTCCCTATTATCCCTACTTCTTTCCTACCTGCGCTTCAATCGTTTCACGGGCCCATCGGCGCTGTTAAGCACTATGCTGCGACGAAGCACTTGAAGCGCCTCGATCTATATGGCAACAAAGCTGACAGCGGCTGCGATGTTACGGAGATGCGAGATGCAATCCGGCCATCTGCCGAGGAATGGCGTAACTTAGAACACCTAGAACTGCGTGTTCGCCGTCCGACGGAAGAGCTCTATCAAGGCATTGGTTCGACATTCAAGCACCTCAAGACACTCGTCGTGACGGTCACCGATGGCACACATCCTCAGATCCTTGACGGCAATCAGGTACGTTGAGAACTTGTACGCCCAAAGCCCCCACTAGATATGGCTATTTTACTAGGTTCTTCCCTCTATCGAAGCGCTGAGAGTTGGGGCGAGTGTTCGCCACGTAGAACTGCACCATTGCGTATGGCTCCAAGCAGAAAAGGAGGAGTTCCACATCGCATGTGCTAGAGCCATTGATCGTATGCAAGAGGACCTCGGGAAGTTAGCGACCGCCGTTTTCACCTCGAGGAGTCTATTCTCTCTCCTGAATCGAACGCCTGAAGTGGTAGCTGTCCTTGAACCCCAGAACCTCAGATGGACGGCGAGTGAATGATCAACTTCTTCCTCCATTCCTTGACGGCTGGATGTTGGGAGTTTTATTTTTCCTATTTTAATACCCTTTAGTACATTCACGCTAGTATTCTTTCTCGAGATCTTAGTAATCTCTATCGTGTACTCGTACCATTACATCTACTTTGTATTATTTCTTTATACCGTCGACTCTTTCGCAAAGTGACATGACAAGCTATTCGTTTTGAATCCGACGTTGGAGTACAGTTAGGGCGTATTACGGGAGGAGATTAAGGAGCGTGGCCTCTATAGATTCGATGATTGTCCACAGCCCGTCGTCTGTAAGTTTGTCCTCATGATGTAGTTTGAGGATGGGCCACTACTACATCTATCTTGTATTTCGTTACGACGATTGGGATTCCATGATAAGACGTCGGTTACAATTTGTTGGAGTTAAGCCCTTCCAATTTGTCGAAAGTCGAGATCAACTCAACTTCGTTCTAAGAGTTAATTCAAGACCTTCGTATTGCGACTCGGGATTGTTCCTATTTCTTAGACCACTTCGAGCGTTTAGGCTGGTTGATCTGGTATTAGGTCCCATGAATGGCTATACGTACGTAACGAGGAATGAATTGACATGCACTGTAGAAGTACTTGAGTCGTGAGTTAAGAGCGGAGGGGGTGGCACTGAGATTTGCTGTGGATGCTGAAGAATAGCATGAAAAGAAATTGATCGGGCAGGGCGAGCCACTAAGATAGAGGTTAGAGCGAAGGAGGAATATGAATGGAGGTGAGCAGACCGTGATGAATATCAACGAAGAGAAGACACTGCCAAGAGGTCAGTACTCGGTATACAGTGCTAAGCCCGAGCCGCGTACCTAGTGACTACACCGATACCGACAATGTAGACAATGATTCTGTCAATGATATTCTCAGTTCTATAGTGAAACGGTATGAGTTCAACGATTTTGGAGAATAAGACTGAAGGTATACCTTCCGATCTCAGAACGCCATTTGTTCAAGTAATACACGGGAGAGACGGAAATCAGAATGTCGCACGCCATCCCGTTGCCCATCGATAATGTACCGAGTATCTAGAGATTCTGTTCAGCGACTCAAACACAGGATAGAGAAGAGAACGGCAGCTCACATCGCTGATACGTATGTAGAGATGGGTAGCATCACCTTGCACTTCCCTAATCCCAGGAAATTGAGAAATCATTGATCCTACAATGAAGTATGCGGCCGTACAGAAGTGTATCAAAAGCTATGAACGAGGGATGAGCTGGCGATCGAGAAAGATAAGTTGGGTGAATACCTATGCCAGTTACTAAAAAGAGAAGTTCCCCGAGTCCGCAATGGTGAGTCCGTATGTGACAGAAGTAAGTACACACCCAGTTGACAGGTTATCAGAAGTATCTAAACCGTTGAGAAAGTATTCATAACACGTAAATGACGAAGATAGTGCATGATAGACTCACTGATAGAGAAGTGCATAGGCGCTATTGCATCGAAAATGAGGAACGGACTGCTCACTGATCCATACTCAATATGTATATATCCTGAAAACTCGAATTGATTGTTCATAGGCAAAAGCTTTGCGCAATAGGTAACACGGTCTGTAGAATAAATCGGATAAGATAGAGTCAGAGAGTTGGAGTTTGTACCGTGAAAAATAGGTGAAGCTGGAACGGGGAGAATAGTATATCTGTGGTTTCGAACACAAGAGGAATGGCGTACCAGAACACCTCTTGTACACAATGATCAACACATTCAAGATACGCTCGTCGGAGAAAACTCACAAGGGATAGTCCAGGCTGATCGTGTGGCGGATAAATATGGCCATAGATGCTTCAGCGGTCGCGGATGTCTGAATCACGTCGATGAAGCTAAGATACGAAGCATCGTGAGTGTCGTTATGTACTCGAATGACTAGACACGAACAAAAGGGAAGCGATCTAACGTTCATTTGTAAGTTCGAGACTCATAAGGCCTCTGAGTGCAGCACCCACAAGATACTTTAACGTTGGATATCGGCGAATGGTGACCTTACAGCCAAGAAGACAGAACAGGCCGTGGGAACCGTCTTGTTTTGTCAGACGCCCGCCCGCCTTACGCTACTCAGCTGGATGCAGGGTGCCCGCTGGAGACCGCGACGACGACGACACTTCACCCAAGCTTCACTCGATGGCCTCCGAAGTTTAAAAGGCCTGTCTCGACCTTCAACTTTGAGGCGTTGGTACTAAGGCAGGGAACGAGTTTAAAAGGCGCTGACAGCCTTACCGGGGAACAGTACTCACTTGTTTAGACACGTCAGGCAAGGGTAACACGTACGTCTCGTATGTTCACGGCTCGCTGCATAATGTCCAGAGACTAAGGTGCATGCACCATGTTGACTATGCGTTGAAGACGCTATGGATTAGCTTTTATAGGCCAGAAATTATATCGATGTACGGCTTTCGAGGTGAAGCCATGCGAATCCGGGAGGAAGAACATTACGCTGTTCTCACCCGACTTTCCGGCGCAATATGTTGTGCTGCGCCGTGTCACCTCGGGCGCGCTTTTATTAAGCAATGTACCCCCGCGCGTTCCTCGCTCCCAAGTTATCTTTCATTCGGACTTGTTTTGGACCTACAGGGACCGCGAGGTACTTCACTGTGCCTCGAAGCCTAGTTCACGGTAGCGGGTTTGCTATCTCCAATCAAGCACATTGTCAAAGACCTTACCGTCCATCACCTCGAACCTCCACGTTGATCCCGACGATGAAGTAGAGTGAGTAGTGTTCGGTCCGCGCGCTATCATACACGTTAGATGCAAAGTAGTGGACGACTCACGGTGATACAGAAAAGCATTACACGGTACGGCACTGTTCAACGACTGTAGGTTGCCTCGTTTATCAACTAAATAGGTGAAGGGGGGAACCCAGAGAATAATGTGGCAAATGTGGCGGCAAGATCCATTCACTCACGTGGTAGGCTTAAGACGGAGACGCTCCCTTTCTCACTGCATACCACGACCACCACAACCACAACCACCACAACGTTGCGGCGACAATGCCATTGGACAAGCTTCCTCCAGAGGTTTTACTCGCTGTAGCATCGTTTTTACCGAGTAAAGACGCTCGCTCGCTGTCTCGCACCTCCCAGAAATTGTTTTCCATCGCCGAAATCCAGCTTTACGCCGATGTCGAACTTCAAATAGACCAATCGACTGGTGAATCGGACGCCTTGCATAGCTTCTATGCGAACTTGATGGTGAAGCAGGAGAGATGCACTTACGTGCGGCATCTCTCCCTTTTTTTCCTTAGGACGTTCACCGGCGGAGACCTGATCTTGGTTCACGCAATCCTTGACGCGCTCCCATGCCTGCATACCTTATTGCTCAGTCATTTCTCTCTCAACTTTTCCGTGGTCGACGCCCCTGTTTCTTCTCATCCATTCGCCTCTCGCCGCACCACGATCAAGACCCTCTTTCGAGCTTTCCGAGCTGCGATCTCACATCGCCACAGTGCCACTCCTCCACCATTTCTCTACATACCCAACGGACTACCTCAGCAACAATCCCCTTGCTTGGATCTCATTTGGTCCAACCGTACGCCCTTCAACGGCCCCGGGTTCCTATCCTTCGTCAGCTTGCACTCCAACATCCGGGTCCTGTCCCTGCCACGGTGCCTCAAGAGGAAATTTCCGAAACTGGATGCCAGCGTCTTACCCAACCTGGAAAGTGTCTATGCTCATTTCACGGTCGTGCTCGCGTTGCTCCCTGGGAGGAAGATCCAAAGGGTGAAAAGTTTCGGGGGCCCTAAGAATGATTGGAAGCGTCTGAAGGATGCGAGTGGTCGGACGTTCAATGGAGACGGCCTCGATAATATCAAGGTGCTTTCGTGCCAACCCGACTGGATTGCCGTTGCGGAGTTCCCTGTGTTTCTTCTTCGGAAGATGAAGGACCTTGAAGTTTTGGATTTGTCGGTGAGCGGTTCCGTCGGCATTTTCCAATTTCTTGGTCTCACAAACCTCCGACGTTCACCAGGAAGGACACACATATGATATAGCGGCGCTCCGACACGCGAATCTCCAATTCCTTCGATTGGGCCAGAGCTGGTCTCGGCGCGAAGCATTTAATCTATTCAATCTATTCAAGTCCATTACGACACTCAAGTGTATCGAGTGGACTGATGATACGGTATACAGGCTACGCAGAGACTCCAAATTGGACACGAATGTTGTATGGAGGTGTGCGCCCAGAGATGTGTGGTTGGCGGATTGGGAGAAAGACTCGTATGTAGTTTAACAACAGACGCACGGTGGCAGGCCTGGAGTATGTAAACTCGCCCGATATTATGTCTCCGTCGTCGGAAACCCCATGTACTACTATGTGTAATCGCACTAATATCATGTCAAGTTGAATGTATCTACGAGGGCAGACGCGAGACCTCAGTACTCAGTACTCAGTGACCAAAATTTATCCCCAAGTCCCTGGGCGAGGGACCCGTCTTTTAATTACTCAGTCGTTGTCTGGATGGCTTGCTACTGAGTTCAGGTTGTTTGTGCATGAAACTTAGAATCTTGATTTTCAAACCCCCGTATACATCGCGGCCACTAAATTTGACCTTGCACTCGAGTTCCTCTGTATAAATCTAGGGGCGACTGAGGGGCGTGAGAAACCTCTATTACCAATGTGATGAGCGCTCGTCCGCTGGCAAAGGCCACTTGGGCGACCTGCGGAACCAACTAAGTACCTCCACGATCCGTCTTCTTTTGCGAAATTTATCTTGAAAGCTTTTGACCCCGGAAGGGCTCGCTTTGGCGTCCATATAGGCTCGTGCGGAGTATCTAGCCGAAGGCTACGATGATGGGGAGGAAGGTTCATGGAACGATGTCAGGTTAGTATGCACGCTGTTGGTGCGCTTATATTTCTGTAGGATGTGATGAAAAGTAACTGAGATCGTGTTTTCTTCATTAGACGGATGAAGGATGCGTTAGGGATCGAAGGCTCGAGAAATTCAAGAGAAAAGACCGCTGGACAACAGAATTCACCCGCGCAACGTCCGGCGGATGCTTCTCTAAACAAATATTGGCAATCGTTGGTAGGTGTCTTTTTTCCAGATCTATTGAACAACAGAGCCTCATCAGCCGACCTCTGTTAAAGCCAGTCCAGATCACTCGCCCTATATATTTCCATCGATGAGTCAGTGTGACGGCGATTGTGCACTCTCCGTATGAGAAATGATGGTGCCGTTTGTCTGTTAGTGGGGCTCCTTTACTCTCCTTCACTCGTCACTGATGAAAGGTTTCACTTCAGTACGATTAGCCCACGCTACGCTCGCCTATACAACTTACTGTGCCATTTCCTTTTGGACGTCGTGACCGATAGTGAACTTCGAGTAGGAGTTGTGTTCCCTGTCTGTATATTGCGCCACTGGAAGCTATAAAAACAACGAATCGACCGATTGGGCGAAACGGTGGCAAGATTTCACTCACGTGAGCTTCTTCGTAGTGTACACCTTCACGTTCACCCCAGTCCCTACAACCACCACAATGTTCAATCACGACAATCACAAGGTCGCCACCATGATGCCGCTAGACAAGCTCGCTCCGGAACTTCTACTCTCTGTTGCCTCATTCTTACCAACCAAAGATGTTCGCGCTCTCTCTCGCACCTGCCGCAAGATCCATGCCATCTGCGAGATCCAGCTTTATGCCAGCATCGACTTCGAAATGAAGGATTCTTCGGACTCATCTACGGACAAGCGCCTCGTCCGTTTCTATGGGAGCCTGATGGCGAGGAATGAGAGGTGTACCTATGTTCAGCACCTATCGCTGGATTTTAGCAGGACGTTCACTAGCAGGGATCATGCTTTGGTCTCCGCAATCGTCGAGGCCCTCCCTTGCATACGCACCTTCATATTCAGCTATTCCGACGTCGACTTCTCCGACGATGATTTCTTCAAAATTTCTCAGTCGTTGAGGTCGCGCCGCGCTATCATCAAGTCGTCCCTCCGAACTCTGAAGGCCACTATCCTGTCTGGTCGCCAGAAACGGCCTCCGTCGCACAACACGGTCGCCACGCGTCGCCCATTTGAAGAACGATCCTCTCTATTAAATCTCACTTGGCTAAATAGAACCCCCCTCGAAGCCTCATTCCTTCTCGCCTTCGTCCGTTTACATTCTAATATTCGATTTTTGCATCTCGAATACGCCACGAATTTCCCCAAAATGGATGCGAGCATTCTACCTAATTTGGAAAGTGTTAAGGCGCCTATCAGCATTGTGCTCGCATTGCTCCCCGGGAGGAAGATTCAGAGGGTGAATACAAGGATCTATACCGGGGTTGGAGATATGTGGGACGATCATATGAACGATACAAGTGGCAACGTGTTTAAGGAAGATGGTCTTGATGGCGTCAAGGTGTTTATGTGCGAGGATCTCGGCGACGGAGCCCCTGGAGGATTCCTGCCGTTTCTGATCGAGAAGATGAAGGGTCTCGAAGTATTAGATATAATGGTGAGTACTCGACATCATCATTTTCTGTTATCTCGGTAATCTAATTCTACATCCTTTACCAGGGCGGTCTCCCCATTGAAATCCCCACTCTTCGCAAAACGAAGGTCCAACTGCTACGACTCCACCACGGGGCCGATCAATCCAAAGCACTTGATCTCTTCCGAGGAGTCAAGACGCTCCAATGTATTGAGTGGTTGCATGTCAATGTCGTTGATGATGGCCAACCAGGTTGGTTGATTCTGTACACGGCGTCCAGATTGTATGGGAACGGGAAATGGATCCCGCATGTTCAGTGGAAGTGCGAGCCTGGGGATGAGTGGTTGATGGATTGGAAGGATGTGCATTCCTACTAATCAAGTGCGAAGGACTGAAGGCTAGGAGCATGTAGAACTCGCCCAATTTTACGATCATCATTTATAACCTGTGCTTCTAGGCATTCTATCATTCATAAATGTGACAAAATATGGATGCGACTTCGTTGTGGCTCGCTAATGTCCACTTCACTATCAACATCAACCTCAACTTGAACAATGGCTGACGTTTCTTTTTTGCGGAATAAATAGGGGCGAGGGGGACATCTCGGTCACGGCCAATCAGTGGCTGTGTTCCACTGTTCGCTTCGGCTTCAACTTCGCGGTTTCTACTTCCACGATCATTGAAATTTGAAAACCGCACCTTGTGCGTGGGCTAGGATTATCAGATCTCAGTGTGAGTGTTTCCCCCGACACTCCAATTCTATAATTGTTCATCGACGACATGGCCCACTGACGTTTGTCACAGTGAGTTCCCAAAGGGCGCGACAGAATCCGCCTTAAGACCCGCGAGCCATCCGGTCTGTAGCCTCTTGTGAAGATTAAGTATCCTCAACAGGCGACAAATCTGTGGCAAATCTGCAGCGGCCTGAAGGCAAGCTAGAAGTATATGTTAGCATTGAACTTGGTGTAAGGGCGATGTTGGCTTTATCCGATGATCTATCTGGCTCATACTCGGACTATGAGGTGTCTCAATCGCCACTATCTTTAACGAGGTCACTATGAAAGCGACAGTTTATCTAGCGGGGCTAGACAATACTAATCCTTGCCTGTTCACAAGCGGTTGGATAATGGGTTGCTGCTCAATATGTATATATTCATTTCGCATGCATGTCCCACAATGCTGGAATAGGTCGTCTCAGGACGAAAGGGACAGAATGCTTACGCTCCATTATCATCCTTCTGGCTCCTGTCGACTGGAAGGCCATCAACCTTTCCCATAATGCAAGACAAGTACACGTATTTTTGTCTGTTTCAGTCCAAAGGTTGGAGCGGTGCACAGCATTGATATTGTTCCAGGTAGGGTAGTAACAATGTATTAATAGTCACATCAGAGCGGAGTTATACAATGTATTGATAGCATCAGTCCGCGCGGAGTTCAGCGGAGATTGCCTAATATGGTAAGTTACAATTGTAGCCAATAAGAACTGTCCGCGCGGAGCCTCCCGCACATCGGAAAGCCCGAGAAATTGTCCGAGCATGTGTGAGAACACCAAAGCGGAGTAGGCGAGGTAGCTGGGGTGGTTCCAATGATTCCTATACAGGTACATTGATGCAAGGGGGCAAAATCTCGGCACATCGGACGTCCGATGCAGGCCGACGTTTTGAGATTAGGGCCAAAACTGTCAGGGAGTGGGTAGCCAGTACATACTGCAGTATATTAGATAGTACCATGACCAGAACATCAGCAGATCGGACCTCCAGCATAGGCCGATGATTTCCGCTTTGGGCCGACGTTTTGAAGCGGTGACTAGGCTACACACTCTACAATATACTAGATGATATCAATCATAAAACATTGGCCCAAAGAAGCGAAGCCTTGGCACATCGGACGCCTGCCTGTGGCCGATGATTTCCGCTTTGGGCCGACGTTTTGAAGCGGTGACTAGGCTACACACTCTACAATATACTAGATGATATCAAGCATAAAACATTGGCCCAAAGAAGCGAAGCCTTGGCACATCGGACGCCTGCCTGTGGCCGACGATTTCCGCTTTGGGCCGATGTTTTGAGGCGGTGAGTAGCCAGCACATACTGTAGTAGACTGGATAATACCAAGTCCCAAGCCTCAGCACATGAGACCCTCACTTGAGGCCGATGATTTCTGCTTTTGGGCCGATGATTTCCGCTTTTGGCCAATGTTTTGACTGCAATATGAAGTCCAAAGTCTCGGCACATCGGACCCAGAGCGGAGGCCGATGTTTTCCACTTTGGGCCGATGTCTTAAGGCAGTCAGTAGCTAGGATATACTACAGGACACTACACAATACCATGTTCAAAAAATCAGCACATCGGACCCTCGGTGCAGGCCGATGTTTTGAAATTTAGGCCGAAGTTTTCAGCCAGTGAGTAGCTGGCATGTACTGTAGTGTACTGTGTGATACCAAGTCCAAAACATCGGCCCAAATAGGCAAAACGTCGGCACGTCGGACCTCCGATGCAGGCCGATGTTTTGCGATTTGGGCTGATCGGTATGTATTGTAGTATACTGTATCATACCAAGTCCAAGACATCGGCCCAAATAGGCAAAACGTCGGCACATCGGACCTCCGATGCAGGCCGACGTTTTGCAATTTGGGCCGACACTTTGTGCCAGTGAGTAGCTGGCATGTACTGGACTGTACTGTGCAATACCAAGTCCAAAGCATCGGCCCAAATAGTCAAAACGTCGGCACATCGGACCTCCGATGCAGGCCGACGTTTTGCAATTTGGGCCGACACTTTGTGCCAGTGAGTAGCTGGCATGTACTGGACTGTACTGTGCAATACCAAGTCCAAAGCATCGGCCCAAATAGTCAAAACGTCGGCACATCGGACCTCCGATGCAGGCCGATGTTTTGCGATTCAGGCCGATGTCTTCAGCCAGTGAGTAGCTAGCATGTACTACATTATACTGTGTGATACCAAGTCCAAAGCATCGGCCCAAATAGTCAAAACGTCGGCACATCGGACCTCCGATGCAGGCCGACGTTTTGTGATTTGGGCCGACACTTTGTGCCAGTGAGTAGCTGGCATGTACTGGACTGTACTGTGTGATACCAAGTCCAAAACATCGGCCCAAATAGGCAAAACGTCGGCACGTCGGACCTCCGATGCAGGCCGATGTTTTGCGATTTGGGCTGATCGGTATGTATTGTAGTATACTGTATCATACCAAGTCCAAAGCATCGGCCCAAATAGTCAAAATGTCGGCACGTCGGACCTCTGAGGCAGGCCGATGTTTTGCAATTTGGGCCAATGCTTTGTGCCAATGGCTAGCCGGTAACTCCTGTAGTGTACTGTATGATACCGAGCTCAAAACATCGGCTCAAATAGGCAAAACATCGGCACATCGGACCTCCGATGCAGGCCGATGTTTTGCAATTTGGGCCGGTGCTTTGTGCCAGTGGCTAGCTAGTATCTACTGTATGATACCAAGTCCCAAAAATCGGCCCAAATAGGCAAAACATCGGCACATCGGACCTCCGGTGCAGGCCGATGTTTTGCGATTTGGGCCGATGTCTTCAGCCAGTGAGTAGCTAGCATGTACTGGAGTGTACTGCGAGCTACTGAGTTTAAAACATCGGCCCAAATAGTCAAAATGTCGGCACATCGGACCCCCGGTGCAGGCCGATGTTTTGTGTATTTGGCCGATGCTCTGTGCCATGAGTAGCTGGCCTGTACTGGAGTATACTGTGAGCTCCCGAGCTCAAAACATCAGCTCAAATAGGCAAAATGTCGGCACATCGGACCTCCGGTGCAGGCCGATGTTTTGCAATTCAGCCTGATCTGTTAAGGTAGTATGTTGGCAACACATACTCTGATATACTATGTTCTATCAAGTTCAAGATGTCATCCCAACTACGCAAAGCACTGACACATCAGACCTCCAATGTAGGCCGATGTTTTGCATTTTAAGCAGGTGATTTCAGCGCCTGGGTAGCTGTTATATACTGTACTATACTCTATCATGTCACATCCAAAACATCGGGCCAAATAGGCAAACCACCTTCCACACATCGGACCACAAATGTAGGTTGATGTTTTGTGTGTGATTTATCCTCCTTTGTGGTCCGATGTGTGGAAGGTGGTTTGCCTATTTGGCCCGATGTTTTGGATGTGACATGATAGAGTATAGTACAGTATATAACAGCTACCCAGGCGCTGAAATCACCTGCTTAAAATGCAAAACATCGGCCTACATTGGAGGTCTGATGTGTCAGTGCTTTGCGTAGTTGGGATGACATCTTGAACTTGATAGAACATAGTATATCAGAGTATGTGTTGCCAACATACTACCTTAACAGATCAGGCTGAATTGCAAAACATCGGCCTGCACCGGAGGTCCGATGTGCCGACATTTTGCCTATTTGAGCTGATGTTTTGAGCTCGGGAGCTCACAGTATACTCCAGTACAGGCCAGCTACTCATGGCACAGAGCATCGGCCAAATACACAAAACATCGGCCTGCACCGGGGGTCCGATGTGCCGACATTTTGACTATTTGGGCCGATGTTTTAAACTCAGTAGCTCGCAGTACACTCCAGTACATGCTAGCTACTCACTGGCTGAAGACATCGGCCCAAATCGCAAAACATCGGCCTGCACCGGAGGTCCGATGTGCCGATGTTTTGCCTATTTGGGCCGATTTTTGGGACTTGGTATCATACAGTAGATACTAGCTAGCCACTGGCACAAAGCACCGGCCCAAATTGCAAAACATCGGCCTGCATCGGAGGTCCGATGTGCCGATGTTTTGCCTATTTGAGCCGATGTTTTGAGCTCGGTATCATACAGTACACTACAGGAGTTACCGGCTAGCCATTGGCACAAAGCATTGGCCCAAATTGCAAAACATCGGCCTGCCTCAGAGGTCCGACGTGCCGACATTTTGACTATTTGGGCCGATGCTTTGGACTTGGTATGATACAGTATACTACAATACATACCGATCAGCCCAAATCGCAAAACATCGGCCTGCATCGGAGGTCCAACGTGCCGACGTTTTGCCTATTTGGGCCGATGCTTTGGACTTGGTATTGCACAGTACAGTCCAGTACATGCCAGCTACTCACTGGCACAAAGTGTCGGCCCAAATTGCAAAACGTCGGCCTGCATCGGAGGTCCGATGTGCCGACGTTTTGACTATTTGGGCCGATGCTTTGGACTTGGTATTGCACAGTACAGTCCAGTACATGCCAGCTACTCACTGGCACAAAGTGTCGGCCCAAATTGCAAAACGTCGGCCTGCATCGGAGGTCCGATGTGCCGACGTTTTGCCTATTTGGGCCGATGTCTTGGACTTGGTATGATACAGTATACTACAATACATACCGATCAGCCCAAATCGCAAAACATCGGCCTGCATCGGAGGTCCGACGTGCCGACGTTTTGCCTATTTGGGCCGATGTTTTGGACTTGGTATCACACAGTACACTACAGTACATGCCAGCTACTCACTGGCTGAAAACTTCGGCCTAAATTTCAAAACATCGGCCTGCACCGAGGGTCCGATGTGCTGATTTTTTGAACATGGTATTGTGTAGTGTCCTGTAGTATATCCTAGCTACTGACTGCCTTAAGACATCGGCCCAAAGTGGAAAACATCGGCCTCCGCTCTGGGTCCGATGTGCCGAGACTTTGGACTTCATATTGCAGTCAAAACATTGGCCAAAAGCGGAAATCATCGGCCCAAAAGCAGAAATCATCGGCCTCAAGTGAGGGTCTCATGTGCTGAGGCTTGGGACTTGGTATTATCCAGTCTACTACAGTATGTGCTGGCTACTCACCGCCTCAAAACATCGGCCCAAAGCGGAAATCGTCGGCCACAGGCAGGCGTCCGATGTGCCAAGGCTTCGCTTCTTTGGGCCAATGTTTTATGCTTGATATCATCTAGTATATTGTAGAGTGTGTAGCCTAGTCACCGCTTCAAAACGTCGGCCCAAAGCGGAAATCATCGGCCACAGGCAGGCGTCCGATGTGCCAAGGCTTCGCTTCTTTGGGCCAATGTTTTATGATTGATATCATCTAGTATATTGTAGAGTGTGTAGCCTAGTCACCGCTTCAAAACGTCGGCCCAAAGCGGAAATCATCGGCCTATGCTGGAGGTCCGATCTGCTGATGTTCTGGTCATGGTACTATCTAATATACTGCAGTATGTACTGGCTACCCACTCCCTGACAGTTTTGGCCCTAATCTCAAAACGTCGGCCTGCATCGGACGTCCGATGTGCCGAGATTTTGCCCCCTTGCATCAATGTACCTGTATAGGAATCATTGGAACCACCCCAGCTACCTCGCCTACTCCGCTTTGGTGTTCTCACACATGCTCGGACAATTTCTCGGGCTTTCCGATGTGCGGGAGGCTCCGCGCGGACAGTTCTTATTGGCTACAATTGTAACTTACCATATTAGGCAATCTCCGCTGAACTCCGCGCGGACTGATGCTATCAATACATTGTATAACTCCGCTCTGATGTGACTATTGGTACATTGTAACTCCGCTATGTGATTGTTCTATCATAGAATCTCCGTCCTCTCCGCTGTCCGACTAATATTTCTCTTGTCTGGCACTTCCGCGGGCGCTTTTGTGGATATACCGGATCATTGATCATTCCTATCGAACCTGATAGAGTCGGCTGGACCCCCTGCGTGTGCTCGTGATAGCAAGATCCATCTTCGAAGCGCCGGGTTGTCAACGCGGCTCAAAGGCGCGTTTCCGCTTTCCTGCTTACCTTCCAGAAATTTCATTGCTTTGGAGCTGCTCAGGACTAGATATCCCCACACTCTGTCACAACGAGCATTCATTTCACGGCAGCAATAGCTGATTTTTCGGACCCAGATCATGGCATTCTGCTCTGAGCCCTCTTTTCCGTCGGCAGTTACAGCTTTTCAAGCGGCCTGCATCGTGCTGCGCAGGCAGGCAGTTGGCACATAGGATACGAACACTTGTATGGAAGATGTCAAGTAAGGCGCTGTGGTAGAGTGGTCAATCTGTTTGCCCAAATGTATACATGCTTATGAGGAAAGGGTCTTCTCAGTGTGCTAGTCCCAGCTCGTCTCAAAAGAGGCAGTCACCAACCGGGCGAGTATAAAGAACCAAGGGGAGCGACCGTAGTTGGTATCATCACAACCACAAACCTTTCCTCAACCTCACTGCTTGCGACTTACCTTCATCGTAATTAAAGATGGTCATGCGCATTCAACCTGGAGTGTATCTCATCCGCAACAAGCGAGAGAATACCTATATCGGCACCGAAACCGGTTACGGTCGTGCTGGGACGAAGGCTATGCTCGATGATTGGAACATGCAAGGCACCCAAAAGGTATCTCTTTGTCTCTTTCTTCTCCATCAATTTCTAATCATACTCGCGCATTCAGTGGGTCGTCGACTACCTCCCTCCGTATGGGACATATGTCATCAAGAACTTTGCAAATATGGAAGTCTACCTCCAGCCTGGAGCTCCTCCCAGCCGTCGTGACGTCCCAAAGGCTGAGATCAACAGCTATCAATTCCAATGGGTCATCGCAGAGGCTCCGAACGGTCACGGCTACTTGTACGCTGCACTCCTAATCATCATGCCTAGGGCCCGATTGCTGAATCATCGAATCTCATTACGTAGCATTGTAAAGGCCGACGAACAAGACCAAGTCCTTCAAGCCGTCAGCTATGGACCCGACGTGAGTACAACGATGATGGCTTTCTAGGCCGATGGTTAACGAGTCGCGATATGTTATTTCTAGGTCGTTGTAGATGATTTGGACCAATCCAGGTCTAACCGCAGGCAGATCTGGCTTTTCGAGACTGTCAACTGATTCTGAGCAGACAACAATTGCCAATATCCGTGTGGTTTTCTTGTACTTTCTAAATTGTATTCCCGTTCACAGAATGATGATGATTATATACAAGATCCACAGCACGTATACCGCCGACAATTGTCACTAATCTCTTCTTTCAGTAAAACACGATGGATGGAAAGGATGGATGGTGGGAAATATAAACACCTAACGATCGTCTGAAAGTGCCAGTCTCTTCTATCGAATCCCTACGACTCAGGAGGTCAATGGCCTCTCGTCTTAGCTTACGACCCTTATCTTATCACACGTTTGAGTGAGATAGATAACTACTGTTTCTCCCACGTCAATCACTTGATCACGAGCACATCACCTAGAGCATGATCTAGCGTTGAGGAAACGAGGAAACACCACGCGTTGCGCGCGCTCCAGGCTCCTGAGTCATAGTGTTTGTTCGGCAAGCGATAATCCTACGGCTCGCTATTCTATGCGTTCGGATTGAGGTACACTCAATCGCGTACTCGCCTCCGGGTTACCGCGTCATCGAATCCGAGATGCTTGGCAACTACTCAAACTTGTTGAACAATGATGTATGGGTTCAGTCAGTTGGTCTATCTATGGCTTCAGTGGAGGAATTCCAGTTGAGACTCGCTCAGAGGCTCGCGAGATCACCAACGTGGCACGACAAAATGAACGGATGTCTAGGGAAACAAATCAACGCCATACAAGAGGTACAAACATTGACAGAAGAGTGAGTAGTACAGTTTCTGTAATTTCAGACACCCTTAGTCGGTACGTCCTAGATGGATCGTTAGTCGAGTTGTAGAAGCTTGGGAGTGGAAAGATGAAGTATGTTGCATGCTGTACGTCTGCCATGTGTCTACTGACTCTGCCGGACGGACCTGTCAATCTCATAGTAAAGTCCCCGAATTCTAAAGCCTCGAATCCCATCTAATCCACTAGTGATATTTCAGGTATCATAGTGGAATCCGTGCCTACGTTGATCAATGTCCTCTTCACCTCTTCGATCGAGAATTGGGACGAATAATATCCCGAGACACGCTCGGTTTGCACATCGAAGCCCTGCTCAGGGAGCCTCAGCAATTGTGGAAGCGCGTACTCGCCTCGCCTACACGCCAGTTGCTCGATGCCCTCTATCACAACGACTCTATATTCGACCCCCGAACATCGAATATAGACGAGTTCCTCGAGATAGACGAAGGAATCATCAACTGCGTTCCTCAGTTGCCATACATCAATCTGTCGGGCAAGTTCGCAGAGTGGCTCCGAGGTTTGATAGACAAGCTCTTTAACCTCTCCGAGCGTGCTCTTCAGGTAGTGATTCAAGCCCTGGGGCGGTACGCTATTCTTTCGCATCGTTGGGACTCGGACGATCAAGAGCTTACTTTCGAATGTATGGCTCAATTCGCTCAAGAAGTATCGACCATCCCGGAGCGCCGGGGATATGCAAAGTTTCGAGGCTTTTGCGACGCGGCTGCGTTCCATGGATGTCGATACGTTTGGATCGACAGCGGATGCATCGATCGGAGGAATAAAGCCGAACTGGATGCGTCTATATTCTCGATGTATCAGTGGTACAGCAAAGCCTACGTCACCATCGTATACTTGTCGGAGACCGTAGAGGCCGACCACGACATATTCTATTATCCATTCCAGGATTCATGGTGGAGAAGAGGCTGGACACTGCAGGAATTCGTGGCTTCGACAAGAAAGAGGTATTATTATAGGAACTGGAAGCCGATTGACGATCAGGATTGGGATTATGATGCACGGCTTTTTGAAGACCAGTAGGCTAGCCGCTTGGGAGAATTGTGGCGAGACTGATGGTGGTGATAAATAGAGACGGCTCGCATGGTGGTTTCCTGACCCGCGTCTTCCAGTCGATGCAGAGCCGACAGACCAAGCTGCCAGAAGACATGGCATACTGTCTCCACTCCCTACTCAACGTACACCCACCCATACGCTACGGCGAGGGATTTGAACGCGCTTTCTATCGACTCCAAACAGAATATGTCACGGGAGGATACCCGATATCCGGATATCCCAGAAGCGTAGCCCCGAGCCAGTTCTCGAAAGCTCGTCTTTTTCGATGGAGCGGCAAGCGATCTACATGGAACTCGATGTTCGCCTCTGATTTCAAAGCGTTCAATGTCAAGCAAGCGCAGTTGAAGTACCACAACTTGAGGGGTAGATTCAACGCCGTGCCAACCATCTTCATATCCACACCCAACGACCGCGACATCTTATTGATTGAGATGTACTTATATCCCATTCTTTATGACGCCGAAGACGACGCATTTCGCGTCAACGGCGGTATAAAGATAGATGTTCTCTTGGATGAAGGTAGTGAGAGAGATGTAGGGTCGGCTGGGTGGGTGTTGGGGTTGATGAGGGAGGATCGCCGGTATGTCTTTGGGATTATACTCCGCAAGATATCAGATAGTGAAGGCTCCCTTTACGAACGTGTTGGGATCATGGTATCTGGGTCGTCAACTAGAAAGGAATGGGGTGACCGCGATGTGCTGTCTGTACTTTGGCGAGACTGCGCGCAAGTCCAGTTGGTTCATATCGCCTAAGCCGGAAGGCCGAGAGTACTCGCTCGCATAGGTATCAATAATGGCCAGTTCCATGTTCATGGTCAAAAGCTTCGTGGCGATTCAGCGTATGATACATACAACGGGGACGCACTACCCTAGAAACAACCCTATTCTTCCATAGTTGCGAGATGAAATCCTGTCCCCCTTCTTCGGCCTTCCGTCATGATTAAGGCTGAGCCCGCGGCGGCACGGTCTGGCCATAAAAATACGAAACGATAGCCTCGCTATGCGTCATGGTGAGATTGAACACCGGGTGGGTAGCATTCTGCAACCCAACAGTTCAGTCGACACCATTCTCGGCATCACTCTAAGAGAAGACGGGGATAGACGAAAAAGGTAACGCACCACTCTATTTGCGTCGCCCCCAACGATCTTGGCTGCGCTCTCGTCTTCTGTCCACGAGAGCGACCTAAGGAGTATCTCCTTGCGGATCTTCCCCGAAACCGTATCTGCAAAACAACGGACAAACAGTTAGATTTCTGACTACCGGTGGAGCACCGCACGCACCATCATCCGGGGACGTCTTCCACGCGTCTTGTATCTGTTGACGGCGCTCGTCGGAGGGGAGCATACGGTGTTGCGCGGAGGAGAGACCGGAGAGGCAATACATCGTATGGTAGGCGTCTGCGTTCCTGTATATGGATTAGATAACGGACATCGCGGGGAAAGGGGAGGCTTGCTTGGGAGGTTTGTCACGTAGACCGCCTGTTGGGTGTTGACCGGCATAAAGGATATACTCTTGAAGGGCTTCGCGGTTGAAGAAAGAGTCTGGGACATCGATTTCATGAGCAAATCAGCGAGGATTGTAGAAGGCAGAAAGGACGGACCATCAACATCGTCCCACTCGTGCTCATCTTCCCCGTCCTTCCCGTCCTCCCCGCCCTCTCCTTCACCTCCGGACGTTTTAACACCCTCGCCGCCACCCGGGGATACAGGTCCGACAGCAGCACTGACACCAAGCGCTTCGAGAAGCCCAAACGCGCCGCCGACCCACCACGAATAGCAGCCATCCACCAGTTTGTTCGCCCGCCCTCGGAATCCCCCGATCTCCGCAGGGGACCCTTGCATCTGGACGAGCCAGCGAAGGAGGGACTTTGTGTTGATTTGCGGACGTTCGCGGGGCGAGAGGTTTAAGAACGGCTGCAACATCACCCAGGAAGCTAAAGCACAGAACGTGTATCCGCCGTGTGCTTCGCCGAGCGGGGGTCGAGGAGAGGAGAGGAGAGACTCGGGGGTATATGGCACTGACGAATAATAAGGTTGAGAGGCGGAAGAGAACCCTCCTTCGTAAGTTTGGCAAGAGGCGATGAAGGCCGCAGTCCCTTCAACTAGCTCGGGTGTGATGATATCGAGGAGCGTAGCGGTTACGAGGAGGCAGTAAATTCCCCTGTTCGCGCGTGTAGATCAATACGATAGGTGTGGAAATGAGATCGCAGATGAACGCACCGAACGTCAACCTCTGCGTGATGTGCCACTAGGAACGATCCGTCTGGTTGCTTGAGCGACATGAAGAACTGATACATCTTCTCCCTGGTCAGGGAACCGATTCGATTTCAATTGCATAAGCTCCGCATGTAAAAGACGCACCGATCTATCTGATCCCATCCGCCTTTCTCTCCTGGCCCTCCTGCGATGGACAATGCGCACACTGATGCGTAGCTAGCGAGAAGATGGGCAGCTTGTCCTGGACCGCCTCCAAACCCGCCATCGGGGTGTTGCCAAGTCAAAATAGTGTCGATCGCCCTTGGATGACCGTTAGCATAGGGGAACAATGTACGATCATGAACAAAGCGCACCTTTGCTTATTCCCCGGATCTAGTCCAACCTGCAGCACGCTGAAGCTTTGCAACATCCAGAACATCAACCACGGCTGGCTCGCATCCTGGCTCGTGTATTTCGCCGGAAATCCTTGAATGAAGTTGCGGGCGAGGAATTGGATATGGGCGCTTTTGTGGAGTTTGGCAGGTGCCTGAGTGGTCTCGGCTGAAGCTTGAGTCGGTATATGGTCGAGAAGGACTGCTTCTGTCTCAGCTTGGAGGCGCGATGTAGCCGTTGGGAATGCGTCGTCGGGTGCTGGACGAAGGGGGCGAAAGTTGGCCATTGATGATGATGGTCAGGAGCAAGAGATGCCGAGAACAAAAGAAGGGTGTTCAGTCCGAAAATGAAAGTGAGACCTAATGTCACTTTTGTGCTTGGAGTCTACCTCCGTCGTGAAGCCCGAGACCCGCTGCATCCAAGAATCCCGGCTAGTACGCTACCCTGTTGGGCATACCCGTCGCGCGTAGCCCGTGGGATGCTCCATCGAATGCCAGCCCCCCAAGCGCAGAGCCCCATCTTGCGCGTTTGGATTCAAAACTAATTTCCCCTCGTCTACGTGATGAGGATATCTCCTCATAATGGTTCGTTATCAGAAACGCAATAAGCGATGTCTTGAATGTGGCCCAGCCTTCCAGGATCATGTCGGAAGAATGGCGTGGATGCAGAATCCTTTGATTGTAGCTCGTACATTTGCGAAGTGGGAGGGGAGGGAGGGGTGCAATCTCTGAGAAAACTTTCAAGAAAAGATGTGAACATTGAAGTCAAGAGTTGGGGAGACGCGTCACGCGACGCGTCAGTTTGGCTTTGTTTGTAGTAAGTTCATCAGATACCCTCAGGATCTTTTTTTTTTCAATTCTGACAATTCACGAGATGCTCCAGCTGTTTACCGAACTTCTGCACCTCATAGTGGCGGCCGTCGATCGTCAGACGCTATACGTACTACCATGCGTCTCATGACAGCTCCATCTAATTGCGGAGCCGCTTTTCTATGCTGACATTCACTTCGCCCGTATCGCGCCGCCCCATCTTCTTACTCGCACGATAACAAAATCTCTCGATAACCGAATCGGACGTCTCGTGTGTAGGATGACACTCCTACCCTCCAGTTTCGTGGACAGAAATCAGGACATCTACGAACCTATACGCCAACGACTTCCAAACGTGCGATATCTAGATATCGGCGGCGGAGGACACGGAAAACACCCTTCAAGTACGAAGACGACCTTCGCTCGATTCATCGAGTCTCAGCCCTTAGTCGAGCACTTCTCTGAGCATGTGGTTTGCGGGGCCTTTGCACATCGCCCGCGAAAGCCTCCAGAACCTGCGCATCCTCGAGGTTTCTCTCTCTACTCCGCGTCAAGTATCGTACTAGGACGGCACATCACACATCTGAAGATTAATTCGAACGCCCACAACATGAACAACGCGACCCATTGGTCGAACCTACTTAATATGGACTCCGAAGCGCTTCAGAATGTAGTGGTCTTCGCTGCGGACTTCATCAAATTCGATGACTTGGTAAAGCTGGTCGCCCGCATGCCGAACCTAGAACGCCTGCAATTGACCGCCTCCGTGAGTCGTATCTGATGCGTGCAGGGCACAATGCTGATGTATCGACATGAATTAGCCCGCGTCAAGAGTGCAGTGGTTGTCCAAGCTTGCTGCACTCTCAGCACCGAAGCTCCGTCACCTTTGCTTTGATGCCCCATGGCTCCCGTATGGGGGCGATCCATCTCGGTACTACGGCGGGGTAAGGAGCGCGTTCGACGCTATGCCTGGTCTCTCCTGCATTAGCGTTGGCACAGGGCTCAATCCGACGTTTCCTCACCCCCCTATTGAGTACGATTTCTTCTTTCGGGCGATTCCAGCGGTGAGGCTTCGCTACCGTCATAGACATCCATCGCCGTCGCCGTGGTGGGAGGACTGGGAGGCAGACTATGATGCCGTCCCAGTCGACGATTGACGGTGAATTACTCACGACGATCTAGACTACGGATGGTGACGTCGCTCAATATCATTGGAACCTTCGTTAATTACAAACGTCGGTCTTGGAGAAAAGGCTGGTGTCCATGGGTCAAAAGACTCGTGTACAATGGACAAGTTTGGACAAGGTGGCGAAAGAGACGATCACGTGGTACTATTTGTTGGACCTTCACCCGTAAATCCTTTGAATTGCCACTCCCTCCACGACCACAATCACCCACAAGCCACCTGCGCATTTGACAATGGGGAGCATTGTACAGGCACCTTCGGAGGTCTTGTCATGTATCACGAGATACTTACCCACCCAAGCAGAATGCCTTGCGTTCTCTCTGACCTCTCGCGCACTCCAAGTCACTGGCGAAAGTCAACTTTACCGTAATGTCGTGTTCAATTTGAACGATTCCTCTTCGGACGAGCGCCGTCTGGAAGCATTTGTCCGATGCTTAATGACGCGCCAGGACAGGTGCAGCTGGGTCCATTCCCTATCTGTCACCCTCTCCAATCGCTCCCTCACTCGCATGGAACACAAAATTCTCGCCATTGTTATTAACATTCTGCCCTCTCTCCGCAGCTTCAGATATATCGACTATTCGGACAACGACGATTCTGTCTACCACACCGCAATTGACTTTCACCCACCCCGCCACCCCTTGCAGACGGAGACATCGCTCCGACAGTTTACCTGCCTCAACGCAAATATTCTGGACCAAGAGCCCTTTCTCGCTTTTCTCCATTTCCACCATGGGTTGCAACACCTCGAGTTCAGCGAGGACGTGTTAAATGTACCACATTTGGGTAAAGGAATATTACCACATTTGGAAACTCTTCGAGCGCCCATCGACATTATTCTGCGTTTGCTTCCCGGAAGAAATATCAAGCGAATCAAGACTACTATCAGCGAAGATATGGCACCCGTGTGGGTTCATATGCCTCGCACAGCCTTCACCACCGTTCAAGTATTCTCGTCTACCGTTCGTGGCGATGCCGAAGAGCTGCTCGAATCCCTCGTTCTGCAGATGAGCAATCTGGAGTTTTTGGAGATAGAGGTAAGTTCTCGAGTTTTCATTGTAAGCCACATACTCAGGCTTATATATAGGACGAAACATGTATCTCAACTTCGATTCTACGCCGCACCAAAATCAAGTTTCTTCGACTTCGCAACCTGTGGGGAGAATTTTCCGCACGGGTAGTCTTCAACCGCGTACCGGCGTTGGAGTGCATCGAACTGCAGCATACCGTCGAATTATCGGTTGGGGTCATCTCACTGCGGTGGTGCAGGGATGTGGAGAAACCCTACATCATTTCTTGGGATTGCAATACGAAGGAAGAATGGCTGCGCGACTGGCGAAAAGATCTGTTTGTAAGAAGTGATGAGGAGTTCGAAGCCGACGACACCCCCGCGTTAGATGAGGATGAGGTTTTGTGATCCATTGGCGTCGGACGTCTCGGGCTTGCTGTTCAATCCCAATGTGTACTTATATCCTTGTCCGCTTTTCCACAAGCAACGTGCAAATCGTCCGTGACCGTTTGTTAGTATGCTCGATGCAATCAAGGACAAATGCACGCTTAGAAGACTTTGTAGTATGTTGCTCACGTTCAGCAGGAAAGGATATCACTGGTCTTTGTTCGTGCGATAAACGAGGATGGTTACGTGTATACGTTCCATATCTTACCTCCTAGCCAGTGCATGAAATGTATTTCCCCTTAACTGATCGATCTAGACTCGGGAGGTTGTCAGAAGAAGACAGCGTGAGAAAGCCTCTCCTTCGGAGGGCAGAACCACAATGATCGCTTGTCGTTCGTTGCCAGATCGTTGTCCTCGCGGCCCAGCTTCTGATCGTATTGAACGACTGAATTGAGGTATGGGGTAAGTGTCTCGCCGGTGTCGTAGCAACCCTCCAAGAGACAATGAATCGAACTTCATTGCAACTTCCAGACGGGGTGACATCGGAAACCATACGCACCGCCAGGGAGACAACGAAATACTATAAGGTATGCCATTTATGCACGGTTCAGACCAGAGTGCCCCTCCCACGACTAGGAAACTGCCATGTCCAATGCGTTGGCTACGAGTATCTTTGTGAGATTCTCCGACGCCATATCCCCAGTACTGCTAGGCATGTGATGTCCGGATTCATGATTATTGGAGACGCTGACTTTTTCTCTACCTCATAGGGGCCTTCGCCTCTTTCCCGTCAGTCCTATATGCGTTTGGCTATGGTGTCGCGCTCAACTGAACCTCCGACTCACATTGTTGGTTAGATTATTTGGCGTAACGATCGCCCAAACGATTTGGTATTTTCGGCGATATCCCGAAGACTCGATGACGTTCAAATACTTAGTGAGTGCCATACGAAGAAAGCATCATTGGTCACAAACTTATAATAAACGTTAGATCGCTTCCCTTTTGTTCGTGTGCAGCCTTCCGATTCAATCTGACGACACTCACAATGGATCGTATCTTAGGTTCATCGACACGATCCAGACCTTGGGGACTGCCGAAGCGTCTATGACTCTATTCCTTCGCCATAAGATAAGCCTCGAGTATCCCTTGTAAGTTTTATCCGCTAAAGGTGCACTAAGGGAGTTAATCAACTTGCGTACCAGAGGTATTCTGGTGCGTTATTCCTCTTGTGTGCGGAACCATTGGCACACCGACACCCTCGTTTCAGCTTCACCTGTATTTCACGGTATGTACTCTGTGCTATGGCTCAAATTCTGTCTGATCTGTTGTATAGACTGCGTCCGTGGCGATAGTACAAGGGTATGTTGGCTATCGAGCAAAATCTTCGTCTATGAGTAACTAAAATCTAATATACAGGATATATACGTATCGAGTATGGATTAGTAAGTCGTCCGTTTCTCGGTTTCAAGGCAATAATGCGCATGCGCATTTCTCAGTGAGTGAGAAGAACCGACTACTGCTGTGCACGTTGGTGCGTTCATCATGCGTCATTTATCACACTGTCTATTTGTTTTGAGCATCTTTCTCGAGGATCTAGATACTTTTAATGGCTTGTCAACTGGGTGCGCGTTTATTTCCGTCACATACGGAATCGGCGGTGTGGACTCAATAGATTTCTCCTTCTAGTGGCTGGCATAGGTATCTACGCAACCTACCTCATCTTTCTCGATCACTTCTTCATTCCTCGTTCACAGCTTTTGATATTCTCCAGTATGACTGCATATTTCGTTGTCGATCCGCTGATTTCTAATCATCGTGTGCCCGGACATAGAGAAGTAAACGGAGATGCTGGCCATCTCCATATTCGTATAAATGATGTGAGCTGTTGTTCTCCTCGGTGTTTGACTACCTTCACAGAAGCTCTAGATATTCGGTACATTGTCGATGGGGAGCAGGATGGCGTGTGACATTCTGATCTCCATATCCCTTGTGTATTATTTGAGCAAGTGGCGTTCTGAGATTAGAAGGTACGGCTCCCTCACTGTTTCCACTTCGTCGTCAAATCCATACTATTTCTCCCTCAGGACCGAGAATATAATTGACGGAATCATTGTCTACGTCGTCGGTGTCGGGGTAGTTACTAGGTGCGCGACCAGGGCTACACACCGTGCTGAGTGCTGAAGCCCAGTCAAAACTCCGTAGGCTGGTACTGGTGGTGAAAGGTCGGGAAAAGTCGATCTGTCACAACTCACGCCCACTAGGTCAATCGGAATATAACCAATGGATCCCGGTTGGTGCTAGTTCCCGTAGGTCAGACAAGGTTGAACTAGCTACCACCTATCTAGCCCAATAGACATCCCTTTTGTGTCCTTGTTATGACGTGCCCTGATAGTGATTGGTGCTTAAAGGTTACGGTAAGTTGGTCAAGGCGAGGCATGGTTGATATTGGTTACAATAGGGTGCAGTAGGCCAGTACAATACATCGTCGGTCCAGTCCATTATTCCGTTCTGTTCCCCGTTCTGTTCCGTTCCGAGCATTATGCTATTCCGCTCATCGTACGGGCTGCCCGCAACGTCGCTACCCCGTTCCTGGGCCTGAGACTACTTGCAAGGGTGCGCCATTTGCAGTGCGCCTGAGCCGCAGCGGCAACTCTCTGCCTCCGGCGGCCAAGGTTCCCTTCTTATTCTCCTTATTTGCTTTCTTCTATTCGCACACCATCTATTGTCAGCTATGACACCCAGCAAAGCAACGGCACAATGACTTACAATATCCTTCTCCAGGTTACGAAATACCTTCAGACACATCAACCTCGAGGTAATGCAAAGAACCGATGAGCTTACAGTCAGTTCGTCTTGGGTAAGCCCTTTGTAGTATCGCTCGAAGTCCCCCCTGGTACCCTTTGGATGCGCGTCCTTCCATTCGCGGGCACAGAGGGTACTAATTGATGCACTAATCAGCTACGAGCTCAACGGATGTTTGTGGCTTACCGAGCAGTCATGCCCTTGGGTACTTGAAATACTGCTTCAGAGGCTGGCCCTTGCTGTCGTGCCGTTGGCGCAGATTTGCTTGTTGGGAAACAGACACCTTGATCGCCAAATGATCCTTGTTTGGTGTTGTCGTAGGGAGGGTTGCTGCTAGCCGTCACATGGAGAGGCTCGGCAGGCTGAGTAGCAGTGGCTGCAGAGGTAATCGGTGAAGCCGATGTCGTGGGAGTCTGTTGAGTTTCTACGGGTGTTGGTGGCTGGGGTGGGTGTAGGCTGCTTGCCGACGGAGGTGGAGTTGGTGGAGTTGCAATTTCAGCAACGATTGACGAAACATTGAGCTTGATACTGGCTCTATAATCTGTTTGTCAATGGTCGGAGGGGACAAGGAATCACACAGGACCTTACAAAGGATTAACGACCTATTGCAACGCTTGTTAGTATACAAATCATAAGAAGCAGTCAAAAATCACCTTGGTTGCGAGGGGCGGATGGATAGTAGTACTTTCATGAATGCCGCTATCGGTCGCATTTTCCGCATACTCTAATTCTGGTGATGGGGATGAGCGGGCACGCTTTGGAGGGGGTCCCTCCTGTGGACCTGATTCAAAAAGCACATCAGTATGTTGGGCGTCGGAGGGAAGGGGAAAGTCGGCGTTAAGTAAAGGTGTTGTCAAATCAGCATGTTCGGTTTTGACTTTGCGTTTTGATTTTCCTCGGTTGACCCACATGCCGAAGACTTGCTTCCAGACCTCGTCTGCCTTCCAATGATGGTCGCAAAGGCGCAGAAGGGGGAACTCGACCTCCAGGTTGTGACGGAATGTCTGAAGGGTCGCGATATCTGTCTCTGAGTAAATGCGAGGAGGCTTTCCAGCGTTGTCCTGAGCAGTCCACCAGCCGCAAGCAAATGTGTTGAGGGAGCTACGAAGTCCACTATCAGCTTGCTTCCCATTCTGGTCCTCGAGGTACATTGTGGTCCAGCTCTCGTTGATGGCCAATGTATGTTTTCCAAACCCGTTCTTCTCTCGGTTGCGATAGCTAGTTGCAGTCCAGAAGCGTACATGGGGGTAGTCCAGCTGGGAAAGACTTGGCAAAGACAGGGCACCAGTTGTGCCGACACCAGAGAGAGTAGACATGTCGCCACCTTGAAGCATCTCTAAGACCTTTGGAACAGCCGCAACCAGTTTGTCGTATGCAAGACTACCGTAGAATGTGAGTATATGCTTCATATAAGTCTTATAGATGCGCACCTGAGTGTATTGTACTTAATATTCCATAGCTCGACCTCCTTCTCTAGCTCCCTACAACGGTCCTGAGAGTGCATATAGCCGGGTAGCTGCCGGTCAAGAACTACTGGGGAAGAACCAGGGTTAACGAAGGGACTAGCTGCGGGTGTTGGGTTGAGTAGCGATCCAACAGAGAGCACTGTCGGGGAACCACCATAGCTCTTGGGCACTGTCGGTGTCGCTCTCCAGCCAAACATTGGGGCGGTGCGGCCAGCTTCGGAGTTACCATGAGTCCGGGGAGTTTCTGCGAAGTGATAGCCATAGTCATCTGAGGACTCCAGCGAGCCTCCAAACGTCCTGCTTGTGCTGTTTGAGGTCATTGTTTTCAAGCGCGGTAGAGGATGTGGTGGTATGCAGTCAGGATGGGTTGTGGGAACAAGATTCTGTATACATCAGTCTAATCTAATCTAATCTAATTAATCTTCGTCTTCGTCTTCGTTGCTCTGTGCAACGGGATTGCCAGTGTATTCTACTACGAAATACCGCCCTGGCTTCGTGATGTGTCCCTCTTCCAGAGTATTCACAGGTTTCCACTTGAAAGGAACCATTCCAACAATGGCCCGAATTAAGTTTGTGTGAATGAAGAGAAGTTCATGTGCCGCGGGGTACGAGTTCACCCAGAGTGTATCTGAGGATTCGCTGAGGAGGTTTGTATCTGGGGTGGTATAGAGGGCGACCAACGCTAACGGGATCTTATCTCCATTGACCGTAAAGCTACAGTAGAACTGCACTTCTCCGTGACGTGTACGATCATTGATATTTATCTATGGAAGCACATTCAGAAGTCCAAATGACACAAGGATGGATCGAAAATAATTACGGCAACATTTCGAGCACGACGTGGCTGCTTCTTTCTGAATTTTTCCGCCCACACTGATCGTGCAATATGACCATTCGGTAATCGCAATCTTGCCCATCGAAACACCCGCAGTTCGTCATTTCCCAGTTCGTCATTTCCAGCGAGCACAGCATCTTGAAAATAGTTGATCCGTAGAAATTTACGCAGAGCTGTGGATTCATCTTCATCGAGGAGGTAGCTGGCATCATCTCTTTTCTGGAGGAGCGCGTAGCCATCTCGAAGATCCCATGCTGTTTGAGGAAGTACAGACTTTTCGGAAATGAAACCGGGGGCCATGGCATAAAAGGCACCACACTGCGCTCGCAGCACTGCTCGTTGCGTGAGGTTTGCATAAGGATCCTGATGGTGCCGTATTTCTGCTCCGAGGTTTCCTATTGTCCGCTCCATTGTCCATTGGGCTAGCAGTGCCATTGGGCCGACACGAAAGGTTTCGGTTGCTCGATGGATTAAAAAATGAATACAGGGTCGTACAAAGTGAAGTCGGTCGGCCCGCCGTCGACAATACAGAGTCTCAAACTCGACGCAGAATGATATTAGGAGGCCATGAGCAAGGGTGAGATTGTCAATGGAAATAGTGCGTTGAGAGAGCAGCCGAACACCACGAACGAGCTTGCAGAAACTTTTCCAGTAAACATGTGGGAGAATCCCATAAAGTAAGCCCGGGCATAGTCCATATAGGTAAGCGAGGAATTCAGTAGCTTTGTACCCACTTGAAATCTTCTCCGAAGGATCACGGGGTGGACGCTCAAAGCATCCAGGTAGGTACTCCGTTGAATCGGCAACCTCGCGCCCATGAGTGTCCCAAACATCATTATCGGCAAGTACTGCCCAGTCCCAATTGCGTCTGCTGTCGGTCGGGGCACATATTACACTCAAACTTCCACCTCCTCGGCCTCCACGCCAAAGGCCAATCATGAACTGTGGGATATTGAGACCTTCGAGGTGCATGATGTCGCCAGTGAAGCAAAGAGGTATTGGCAGCGCGAGATCTAGTCCAAGGAATATCGTAGCTGAAGATAGACCATTATCGCAGCGGCGTTTCATGAATTGGGTAGGTCCAGATGATTGTATGACATTCGTAAGCAGGCGTAAATACTCCTCGTTGGACCCGGATGGAAGGTTGGCAATGTCAATGTCAGGGTGCGAAGATCCAGCGATGTTGTAGTTATCGGGCTTGAGAAGGCTGATATAGTAATGAGGAGCACCAGCTTTGTGCCGCCCAGGGAGACCACAGAATATTCGGCAAGAGTACCGACCATGGTGGCCAACCCAGTGGGTTATCTCTGCCATTGCGATGCAGTCAGCGGTGATGAAGACAAGGCGTAGCTGCGAACGAAACAACTGCCGATTTTGCCCATCATATACAACAAGTCCACCGTCATTTTGCACCGCTGCCAAGTGGTAAAGGCAAGGGAAAAGAAAGGAATCCGTGTTTCGGGGAGCGTTGGGGCCGGGAATACAGCCAGCGATGAGGACATGGCGTACTTTATAACGCTTATCTGGGGCTAAGTTCAGTATGACCCAAATATAAATCCAGCAGTCGGATTGCTTCATCCGATAAAGCTGAGCACCATCGATGGAGAAGAGCAAGAGAGTGTCGTCGTCATTGAGTTCGCCGTTAATAACACGCTCCAAGTAATCAGAACCGCATATAAAATCGTCGTATTCGTTGATCTTGCCATTATTCTGGCGCATCGTAGCGAGTACTTCGCGAGTTCGACGAGCTCGATATCGCATATCGACGGCGCCGCTTGAGGAGCACCACTGCGCCTGTATCTGGGGCCCAACAGGGATGGTAAAAAAGGTCCGACGAGCTTGACAATCCACAAAGCGAGCTTCATGGCAGAACGGACAGTGGTCCAGATCTTTGTACGGGCCAGTATACGCCATGCAGGTGTTGATGCACATGTCGTTGCTCACTGGATATACACCCGAAAGCTTCCCTAACCTCGTTTTGAGTTTTTCGTATGATAGAAGCTCATAACCGATGACATTATCGTGTACGGCCTTGCAACTCTTTTTGTATGTGTCCTCAGAGGCGTTGAGGGATGCCAAGAATAGTGCCATGGAAAACCGGAGGTTGGCGTCAAAGTCCTGTTCGGAGACAGGCTCTGGGTTGCGCAGGGCGTCGATCTGCGATACTGTCAGCCCAGAGTGAACCGAATCCAGCCGCGCATTCTTCAGGAGTTTGATGAACTCCAGTGATAGTTGGATGTGAGGTATATCCGACCGTATAGGTAGCTCACGGGGACGGCCATTGTTTCGTTCCCCATCCTGTGGTCCATGCTGGGCTCGATCCCGAGGACCAGTACCATTAGCGTCGCCCTGGTTCCCGTTCGCAGCTTGTCCGTCTCGTCCAGTAGCCCCCGGATTTTCATCGTCCCCACGGCCAGGCCCTCCTCCGACTCCCCCAACCCCAACCCCCCCGTCTAGCTGCCCTGATTGTGCTTCGGGGGTATGTCTGTCGCCATTCGAAGGGGGCCTATCTGGTCTGCCGCCGCCTTCTCCCAGGCCAGGACTATTTCTACTGTTCCCCAAAGCATGTCCTTCATCTGTACCTGAGGGCAGTCCGGTTCGGCGTCGTTTGCGAGAGCCGGCTGGTTCTATAATACTAGGTCAGTGTGAACTGAAGCAAACATTGTAGACAGTGCGCACCGTTCATTTCTCCCGCAGACTGCCCCATACCCAAACGTTCCTGCAGGTCAAGCTGCCTATAGGTCGCATGCGCGTAGTACGTCGATTGAGCGACGTCCCGCCCTCCCTTGCAGCGAAGAGAGCAGGTGCAAACAACCATGTCTTCCCTTTCCGAGTCTCACAGCGGATAGATTACTTATCACGGTATAGCCAGTAAGAGTGTGGAACGGCGGATGTTATTTGTGCCTTGTATGTACGTTACAGTGAGTGATAGTAGGTTGAACGACAGGCCAACCGACGACAGCCATCAGGCGCCAACATCAACCGTGAGAACTTTCAACAACCAATCGCAACCTGCCCCAGCCTGGGGACTTTTGACTGGGGCTGAAGCGCTGACCCCTTGCCAGTGCCTTTTCTGCATTGGTATTCATCACGGTCTGCCCCGCTCCTTCCATTTTCCACCGTCGCTCTAACTTTGATCTCAGTGGCTAGCACTGCCCCATCAATTCCTTTTCATGCTGTTCTTCAGCATCCTCAGCAAATGTAAATGTCTCCCCTGTCCTTTTCTCACGGCTCAATTCACTAACGTAAAGTTACAGTATACGTAAATTCACTCCTCGTCACGTATGTATATGGACTTGGCTTCGTGGCTAATGCTAACAGTACTACTAGATTAAACGCGAGAGCTAGTCTCCGAAATAAGAACAACACCGAGTCGGCATACGAAGAACTCGAATAAGTTCCCGAATCTAGGACATGCACTACGAATATAGACAATTAATACATTAGGAGCGAAATCTTTCAACTGTTGACGTCGTGTGATACTCTATGCTTGCAGAGCAAAGTACGTTTCGAGATGCCCGTGAATATCAAATGACCCTCCCAAACCCGTGCGCACGCGAAGCTACCTTACGCGCCTACGGTCACAATCCAAACTACACATCAGATGAATACGACCCATAGTACAACGAAGACAAAAATAGCAAAGCAAGCCTTTCGCTTTAGCACACTTGAATATAAATGGTACTGCCAGATCGTCCTAGTACGGCCATGTACCTCACATGAAGGCGCATGATGATTCTGCAAACTTCGAGATTCGACATCCTAAGTGGGGTGTGCATTTCCTTGGCAGCAGTTTAGCACAGGGCGAAGATATCTTAGAATGAAAAGAGGACATACTCGAATGGCAAAAAATATGCTTGTCGCGATATGACGCAGCAAGCCAGATACCGTGGTTGTCTTGCCGTGGCACTTCATTGCTACAGCTTTGTAGACGGGGTGAGGAATTGGTTCAAACTAAAAATGCAGCACGGGTCAAGAAGGTATCCGACGCGACAAAGAGGGGCAACATACATCGATACAATACACACAGACATCATAATCGTGGAATAGGTCTTCTTGACAAAGGGCTTCGATACGATGTCCAGAAATGATGGTCCCAATAGAAATCCCCAATGGATGAGAGCGGTTAGCGAAGGCCACTATGGATCCCCGAACAGATGTCGAAGGAGCCACAGGAGCCAGCCGAACATCGGTCTGAACTTGGCCAAGAGTCTGAGCTTCGCCAAAAGTCTGCCAGGAAGGGCGGTGTCAGACATTGACACCTAAAAGACTATGGGAGATTATTGGCTCACAGGTGCACTCCAAGTACGAATGTAGGAGTAATTATTGGCATCGAGAAGCTGGGGGCAGTGCTACATGTCAAGGTTGTAAATAAGTTGGAGGAGCCGCAAGCAGTGATACGTACACGTCCTTGGCAGCCATGGGGGCATATCCGCAAATTGCGATGGGCCTCTTCGAGTTTCTGGGAATTTCAAGTTAAGCGACGATCTTGTGCGAGCGACAGGGAATTAACGTACGTTCATCTGAGGGAAGGGGACTCTGTTGACAAGTGCCATTGAGTGTTAAGACGCGTCAGGAAGGGATGGGTTGTTGGGAATCCATGCTCATGTTTTGGCGGATTTATATACGTGTCCGTGGCCCGTGGCCTGTGGAAGTCAAATAGAATCTCCGCGGAATGTGGCCTATGTACCTTGCATGGGTGGCTATTTGAGTTGACGAACAATGAGTTCACGCACCCACTAAACCTGTCCCACATACTGTAGAGACGAACGTGTACACGGCAGGGAGCGTAAGTCAGGCGGCCAGGCAGCCCAATGCAGAATTGCTTGCGTTCTCCGACGAACAGTGCTATGACATTCGCTAGTCACTTCGCATCTAATGTGAGTGAATGATGCCACGCGAACTGAAATCTACTCACCGCCCGTGCATTGCTCGAAGGGCTGTTTTCTCGCACGAGTTACGCTGCAACCCCTGTAGATCTACAAAACGTCCCAGCGGAAAGGCGGGGTATTGACGACGCTATATCATCGCAGGGGACCCATTGTCGACAGCCAATTTAGCACTGTAGGGCAATCAGTACGCACCCTCGCGACAAAACCGTTGACTGATGGGAATCGATTCAGTATGACGGTATGGTAGCCTTCAGAAACGACGTGCGCTATCTAGTATATACATCGGCTCCATTTGACTTGGTCGTTCGTCCAGGGGATTGCTGGACTATTAGGTTCAAGTAAGAGCGCCGAGCCTTGAAATAACGACACGTACGAAGCATCTAACGATTCCAACCCAGCTATTCCAATATACGGCATACTAGGTGAGTTCGGTGCCAAACGGATCCCGACCAATGGTTCGTTCGCTCGTTCAACGCATAGGCCGCATGCAGCGTGAATCCCAGTTTTTGGTCAGGATACACTCAGATATGTAAACGAGCTCGGGTGAACGCAAAGGCGATCTTGCAGAAATAATGAGTCATTAATGGAGGGTGTGGCGCTGTCCTGCAGAATCGTGCGCGGATTCAGAGGCCTTTGTCGTTGTCGACGTCAATGTGCAACCTGAGCGTGGGATTGCTGAAAAGGCGAAGTCGGCGGTCTTCCCACGACATCTCAAGTTCAGCGCCCACTGAGACCTCGTCCCAGCCGATTGGGATTTTTGGAGACCTCTCTGCCAACGACCACCATGTCGCTCTTGCATTCCTAGTGTCCGTACTGTATACACCGCCGAATTCTGAGCAACTCAAGCCCACAGGATTAGAACTTGTCGCCCCTTGGTTCCCGTACATACCGAAGGTGGGGCATTGGACGTCAAGATTCTTATTTCATTCTTGATATTCCAAACGATGCGCTGACGCGAATTTGCTCATAGACCATCGTATTCCATGTGTGAAATAACCGCGATAATCTCATCTCACATCCCCGGGGATACCGATCTATTCACCTTCTCCGCACCCTAAACCTGGGAATCACTCCGGTATTCTTTTGTGGATGGGCGGTGACTTTTGCTGGAACCCTGTTTTGCGTTGCATGTCATCGTACACTGGGTAGACGATTCACGTTCGAGCTCAGCATTCGCGAAAACCATGGACTCGTGACCACAGGGCGTACGCCGTCGTGCGGCACTCCTCGTACATCGGAGCTATCTTGTCCGCAATGGGGGCTCTTCTAGCACATCTATCAAGCGGCTCGTGTGTGATGGGGTGCCTATATTTGCATACACTTGAGATGTGTAAACGTTCAGTATACATCGGCATGGCATCTATCGCAACATTGGCATTGGTTCCCAGGCTGTATCAAGAGGACCGCATGCTGAAGAATCACATCGGGAAGGATTGGAAGCGTTCTGGAAGCGCCTGACCCTACCATTTACTCTCTGGCTTGTATTAGGTCGTGGTTGTCTTTCGCGTGGCCGGCAATCATTGTACCTTCAATTTCATTCTGTTCTCCCTCCCTCGATGCGCGAAAAAGTTGACACGGACCAGTAGCAAGACAACCCCTCGTGGTCTCTCCAGAACACCTGCATCTATTCGGAGGACACGAAGATAAGGTAAAACGTCGAAGATGAATCTCTTGATCAATCTGTGTTGCATGACAACCACTGTCGCACGGCTTCTGAATGAGATCGACTCTTCTTTTATGGTGTGTACCGTCGTGATAGCCTCAAATCTGATGTGAGCTCAACACAGTTATAGTGATTTTGTCGGTGATCCATTAACTTCGCTTGACTTCTGATACGTAGGAATCACCGCAGGAATCACCCCGAATGCATGGTACAGTAACGAACGATAGAGATAGATCGAACGCGCACATCATGAGCTGCTAAGATCTCTTTTTTGGTATTCACTAGTCCATTGAGTCATGAGGTGATGTACATTGGGTACTGCTCTCCTTCACGCGCTGTTTTATGCGAAGTTGAGTGCGTGCCAATCTCCATCCTGTTCTACTATTGGTTGTCTAACCTTGTCTACAAACGTCTGAAAGCTCTTGTGCTCAATTTGGATTAGCGTCGCTCAAGAACACTCGTGGACATATCTGGATGGTGCGGTGCGTGGTGATGAGCTGATCATCAATCACCCCACTATCAAAGATCACCTTATGTAGCCACTCTGGCTTCCGGCGCAGTGCCACCTCGGACACATCCATTAGGCGCAGGCTTTCTCGGACCATTGCTCGAAGACATTTCTGCTGACGTTTCCACCACTGTCTAGGATGTATGACCATATTAAGTACACCTCGAACTCCATGCTTCAAGATCATCCCCTTTGCCTTGGATTTGTAACAGATAAAGACTGACGCTACTTCTGCGCAGCTGTTACTCGAGATACACGCCCTTACTCCTGTTCTACTGGACCTCACCCAGAATGATTGACTCATGGTAGTGAGTTCACCGAGTATCATCAAGTGTGTTTTGAATATGAACGTCAAGTCGCTCTCAAGTAGATTTTACATGGTGAGACCTTCAGTTATCACCGTAGCCGTAGAGTGCTCACATTCCTGTAGACCCTTGGTCATATCTGTCAGGTGCTCATGTTTGGATTCCTAGTGGCCCAGATATGTACGCGACACTTTCTCTGGTGGTTACTGTCAATTCCCCTAATGAGCCCCTAATACTGAACAGTTCGGTACCATCGAAGCTTTCCTGCCGATCGACATGCGCTCAAAGCCGTAGGTCTGCTCCCCATTACCGTACCTCATAAAGGATTGCTGTACTAACTATAGCCTCGCAGCATGGACTTCCTTCCTCTTGTCCTTTGTTATTACGACGATGGTCGTATGGGAAACAGCTCTGGACGCTTTCTACTGGTCGCAAGTTCCCGAATCAAGTGATACGGACTTAGAGGCTGTTGTGGCCTTTGCAGTGATAACCCTTTTCAACGGCTTTGGTGTGTATCTGGCATTCTCTACGTACATGTTCTGACCCTTTGGAATTAGTGATGTCCGTTTCTCAGATGTTTTTCTGTTGGAGAATCCGCCAAATGTCTCAAAAAAGATGGATTTATATTCTGATTTGCATGGTGCGCTTTGCGATGAACACAATCTCTGGCAATGTCAATAATATAGCCCGGGCCTTGTAGTTGTCCGTACTTCAGTGGGTTGCATCACTTATACATTCAGCGGGCTACGCTCTACATGGTATTCTAAATTCGCCCTCCGTAACTGCCATAGCGTTGATATCTCTTCCTTCCTGGGTACCCTCAGAACTTTCACCCGCATATTCAGAGTCCTTAGGCGCAGCCCCATACATCTTTATCCTCACCCGCCGTGTTGCATTTTTCTCCTACTGCGTGAGTAACAGTGTGTATAATCTACTCTCGATACTGACTGCTACCACGGCAGGTGTTGCTGGTGAGCAACATCACTTGTGACCTGACAATCACATTGTCGATGATCTGGTTTGTGAGTTTCGCTTGCTCTGTTGACCTTGATCCAACCTTCACACGTACAACACAGCTTCAGCAAGCCAAGAGGGAAGCAGCGTTCAAGCCAACCCAAACGATGCTGGGGAAGCTCCTGACGTTTACACTGGAAACTGGACTCATCACTACTATATGGATGGTTTTGCAGTTGATCCTGTGGTCAACCACGGGTAAGAATGTCCATCTTAGTAGCATCACATTGTACGTCGATCTCCCATCCTCCGAACCCTTCACCCCTAAATTTGGCCCATGTCTTTTATAGCTTTTACACAAGTGGAACGATGTATGTAAAGTATTCATGCAGTGTGATACGACTTACTGACGACCATTGCAGATATGCTGTCTGGCTTCTCGCGACTTTGAACGCACGATCAACTTTCAATCAGGGTCTGCCTTCTTTTGTAGATATGAGTAATCTTCCAACTGTTCCCGGCGAAATTCGTTTCAAACACCCAACGATCGAAGGTGCTGAAGTGGTGATATCAATTATGGGGGATAGAGGGTCGAACCATGCTACAGAGCCGTGCCAGGAATACGAACTACAGAAGGTAGATGAAGTCAGCAAGGAAGAATTACCGTAGCGCATGGGTAGTTAAATTCTGCTTACTCCCCTTATCCTTCCTTTTGCAACCATTTTGCGACTGGTGTCTGCGTAGAAAAGACTTTCTATATTGTACTGTTGTACCCCGTATGATTAGTATATATATCTGACTGCCATGTGTTTCAACTTATGGCGGCGTAAGTGGATGCATCAAAGGAAGTGTCGCATGGAATCATCTTGCCAAACAAACGGAGCCGGATGACTTCGCGCATGGCGGCAGGAAGGATGGTAGGATGTATCTATGCAAAATCATTCTTTTCTCTCGTTCCAAGTGGACATTAATATTAAATATTAAGCACCCATGCCGATAACCATGGCATTTGAACAATTCCATTATAGAATCAACATAAATCCGCTACCACTGCTACTGTTGTTGTCGCATGTTTCCTCTGGAAAAGAACATCCCCGACAACGAAGCGCCCGTAGTTCGTCCTCGAAGCGACTTTGATTTCATCTGCGCTCGCTTGTCACTCTTTTGTTCCTTCCTCCCATAAAACCTCTCAAAAAGATGTTCGCAAAAGTTTAGTGAGTGTCTGCTCTTCTTTCCATCATTTATTCCCGGGCTTCTATTCATGAACGTCTTTCAGGCGGCTGGCAATCGTTATAACTCCGATTTCACTCCGTTCACCCTCCCTCAATGCGCGAAATTGATACAAGCAGTAGGAAGACGCAGACCCCCTCGTAGTCTGCCAGCTTGGGCTCACGAACACCTGCATCTACTCAGAGGACACGAAGATAAGGTACAACATCAACACTTCGAGAGACGGCTCGCATCCCCACTGATGTCCACGATAGATTGAAGGTAATCCATACTGCCGGTGACGGGAAACCCTCGGATAGCATCCTTATCTTGGTACTGGCACGCTTATGGGTGAGCATGGACGCCCACCAGACGGCGTCCAGGTCTTCGTCAGGAGTATACATCAGTGAGTCTCCATCTCGACATTGGCAGGGAGCGTATCTAATGGCGAATGCAAAATAGCTAAGAAGTACAAATGGTTATCGTCGGGTGCGTCGATTCTGCGTGAAACGTGTAGGTAGGAATGGTATCTCTCCTTGATGGCTGCCGGTAATTGACTCATTCGGACATGAAAGACCTCGAGCTGGCCAAACTGCCTGTTCTGCTTGGTTCCCTCCTATTGTGGCTCGTATCTCCCTCAACACCGGGTTTTGCCACCGTCAAATGACAATGGCAACTCGATGCATTATGAACTCTGCCCCTCCAAATCATTGCTTCGTTTCAACCACCACCACCACCACCACCACCACCACCACCACCACCACCACCACCACCACCACCACCACCACCACCACCACTCCGAATCAAACCCACGATCCACTTAACCGTCAGCAAGCAAACACAACAGCACTTAACAGTATTCCGGGCCACAACAGACGAAGGAGCTGTGGCTACACCCGCAGTACATACTTCGCCAAGTTGGAACCTGTCCTCACCGTCCGCCCTCGCGAGATCTGTCATGCCCCGACTCAAAAGCACCTCCCCGTCGAAGTCATAAACGAGATCTTTGCGTATATAACAGACCGCGGAACCATCCAGGCCATCTTGCAAGCATCAAAGCAGTTCCACGCGATCATGCTCCCGAGAATTTGGAAAGATATTAGTGTTGCTCCGCGAGTCGGTGGGGAGGTATTTGGAACGTTCGAGGGGCAGCTGAGTAAGGAGTGCTCGCCGTGGACATCACGAGGCGAGCAGGTCATGCAGCTCTCCCTCTCATTAGGCAAGCCAAGGAAGATGGAAGACGTTCACGGGGTGTATCTCTCTGTCTATCGCCTCCTCCAGAAGCTTCCAAATCTTGTCAGCCTCAGGCTCTGTATTGGTTGGCGCGACGACTATCTGGACTTCAAGGCAAGTGAACGATGGAAGCGCGGGGATGTCAATATGGCCAACCAACTTCCGAGCTTGAGACGCTTGGCTTTCTCGCCGCCTGGGATCTACAAGAATAATTGTAAATCACATCCCAATACCCTGTTCGAGAGGTGGCTCTTTTCGCAGCACAGCCTTGAGCATCTGGAATACTCCACTCGATGCCAACTCGCGCACAAGTTCCCTCCCAAAGCTTTCCCGAACCTCCGCCATCTAAAGATATCGTTTGAGAATATCAAGATGACGAAAGGGTTAGACGGACCACGGGGCATCACCCATTTGAAACTGGTGAATCTCTCTCTACATTTGTCCCGTCCTCCCACCTGCTCTCAGCAACGTTACGGTCCTCGCTCGTGATGACAGTTTTTTCCAATTGGCTGTGCTGTTCCCCAAACTCGAACGCATTGATATCGAGTACGGAGGGCCGAATCTCGATTGGTTCTTCCACAGCCTACGCTACGACGGCCGATCGCGCAAAGGCAATCTCCAGAACGGTGCGCCTATTCAGAGTGCACGGGTTCACTGTCGATGGGGAGGAGGATTGTAAGGTTGCGGATATATTCGATGAATTGGCAGGGCTGGAGAGTTTCGAGGTCATGAGGGATGATTTGACATCCGTCAGATATGCGAGGGATGGGACAACGAGGGCGGTTCGGTGGAAGTGGATAAGAGCGAGATATGGTACCATAACTGGGAGGACGGCGTGACGCCAGTGGATCCGGATTCGCCGCTTATCTTCTTCGAGGAATCGAATACATATCCGGTACTACGATTGGTCTAATAGACACTGCCATTCTAGCTATACTTCCCGTTCTCTCAGAAATATATGTTTGTATGATTAAGTATGTTGTATGTGAACACATACGTGTATGTTTTATGATGTGTCTGTACAGGCTTCGACAGGCTACCTCGGACAATTCTATCAAGTCGAGAAGCATACTTAGATATAATCTTGACGAGAAGACATTCGGGTCCCATTGTATTCGCGTTTATACATGAATAATGATATAACATTAAAATCATAAGATCTACATACTTCAAGCTCGCCCCTGAGGCCTGAGGGTACACAATTAATATGCGTACGAGTCCTTCTTCCAATCTGCCAACCACGTTTCGCACTTCCATACGACGTTCGACATCTGTTTGCCGTCCTTATACACCCTATACGCCTCACCGTTCAAGTACTCGATACACTCGAGGGTCCCCACGGCCTTGAAAAACTTGGCAGCGCTGTCTTCGCTAAGGTGCCCTTCCAATCTCAATAGCTGGACACTCGTGTCGCTGAGTGACAATGTCTCGGACCGGGAGATGGACTGATACACGCAAAAGACATATGAGGCTACGAAAGAGAGAAGCTGGTCATCCACTCACTGATAGATCTAAAACCTCGATGTTCTTCATCTTTCGAATAAGGAACGGCATGAATCTCTCGGCTTTCGTCCAACTAGCGTACACACGTAAACACCTTGATATTCTCAAGCTCGAGGCCATCTTCCTTGAATACCTCGCCATACGCATCTGTCCTTGTATCTTCCCAGCCATCCTCGAGGTCAAGAAGTGGGTTTTAACCTTCTGAATATTCCGCCCCGGCAGCAACGCGAGCACAACCGTGATTTGTGCTTGAACACTTTCCAAATTAGGCAAAACGCTCGCGTCCATTTTAGGAAGGCTTTCGTCTAAGGACTGCGGCAGTTTCAAGCATCGGATGTTGGGGTGTAGGCTTACGAAGGAGACGAAGAAGGGGATATTGAAGTCATAGTTTTCCCAGGAGAGGGTTAATATAGGAGACCCCTCTCCGGTGAAGCTGCAGGGGACGAGGGAGAATGATGCCCTTTGAAGCGAGAAGAGATGCCCCGAACGTAGAACGATGGGAGCGGATACGTTGACGGGCGGCGGTGCCGGTCTTGCCACAGAGCTCGATAGAACCATTGCACTCGAATGAGAAGATGCGGAGACAGGGGAGTACCTCGATGAGTGCACGGAGCAAAACTTGGTCCCTATAGAGCAGATCCCTGTGGAAAGCGATGGAGACACTCTGCACATAAGTGCATCTCTCCTTCTTGGCCATCACGGTTGCGAGGAAGTGATTCAAGGGATGTTTATCCAAATCATAGCTCGAGTGCCACATCACAAGTTCGACGCTAGCATAAAGCGGGATTTCGGCGATGGAACACATTCTGCGTGAGGTACGCGTGAGTGCCGAAGTATCTTGCTGTGGTAGGAGAGATGCTATAGCGAGCACGGTCTCCGAAGGAAGATTATCGAGCGCCATTGACAGTCGGGGGGAGGAGGACGTGGTGGTTGTCAATATGGTTGCGATTGTGGGTGAAACAGGGCAATTTAAAGGATGGGTAGACCAAACAACAGCACGTGAGTGGATGCATTTCGCCACCGTCCTTTGTGGACGATTTGAACAGGGTCGACCTGTTGCAAATGAGCTCCTACGGAGCTGCATTCAGTACACAAATCTACGACTTGGCCCTCGCTCTGTTAGACAGAGGCAGCACGAGGAGAAAGCTTCAAGCCTTGTTGCCACTGGAAAGTCAAAGTAGATTCTATCAGTACACCGAATTGCAATTGCTATGTCATACAAGTCAATGGTCATACATCTAATCTTCTCAATCCGACGACAGCTCAACTATATCGTCTACAACACTAGAAAACTTTCAGTACAACTTCGACGTGAAAGCGCCTATAAGACATACTATATAGGTTTTTTCGCTGCCCCATGTCTTGGACGTTTCGCAGGCGGTGAATCTTCGTCAGGTTGTCGCATACTGTAACTCCAACCAGCGCCATCCCCGTCTTCATTTATATTATCGTTGGTGTCAGTTCTACCCACTCGCGGCGCTTTACTGTGGCGAGCTGCTGGCTTCCGTTTCGGCGGGGGTGGCGGCGGCCGAATGATGTCTTCCTCCATCGAGTCGTCTTCATCAACCTCCATGAGAGGCCCAGCGAAATCTTCCGCCTCTTCATCTTCATCTAAATATTTCCTCTTCCCAATCTTCGTTCTCTTTGCTTTAGAAGTCGACGCCTCGGGATTCCCATCTTCGTTGCCCGCCTTGGACTTCCGTGCCCGCTTTGCGGGAGCGTGCTTAACGAACGCACACACAATCCGATCCACCGTTAGCGTATCCAACCGCTCTTTCGACATCCGAGTCAACCGAATGGACCTTGCCCCCGCCTTCAGATACACGTTTGTCTGATACGCCGTGCTGTGATACTGCTCTGCGAGGTATCCAGTTACTAATAACTCGATGATGAGATATTCAGTTTGCTGACAAAAAATAGGTTCTAGATGAGCCCTCGAAAATGAAGGAGACGAAGGAGGGGCTTACTTCCTTGCTTAGATCAACCTTGCCATCGGCAACAGCATCCACGTCAATATCCCCTTGCTCCTTCCCTTTGCCTTTCCCCCGTCTTCGCCCCCCAGCTTGTATATCATACGTCGCCTTTCCAGGTGCCCCGCGCCAAGTCAACGAGATTGCTCATAGGTGACTCTCCCGCCATTCCTGCCAACCTCATCTACGACTTTCAAAAGTTGCCATGCTTGCACAGTGACATCCTTATGCTCGAAACTGTCTTCCCGTTCCGCGCGCGCGCAATTGTCAGCAGTGTCCGCATGGAGTGAGGGCGTCTTTGTCCTCTGTCGCCCAGGACGACATCGAAAGTTGTGATGTGTGAGAAAAGCATCTTATGGAGGGTAGTCAGTGCTCTCAAAAGTTCGCAGTAGCGAAGAAACTCACTTTGCAAATATAACCTTCCGACATTCGGTAATACTTTGAGCGAATTGGAGTATATTGTACACTACGAACGATAAGAATTAGTAGGCTTGGTGTGTCCGAGGACTGACTTACATTTCGCCTGGCCATCCTACGTCAGTGCAAACCATGGAGCTCAGCCTCATCGCATCTTGCGGTCGGTAGAACATAACGCAATCGGCATCCTTGCCATCTCTTCCCGCTCGCCCAGACTCTTGATAGTAAGCCTCCAGCGTTTTCTAGACGCGGCGAAGTAAGGTTGAATGAGCAAGTATGAATATATAGAGTGAGTGTGAATGGAGAGAAAGCCGCGAACCGATATCTACAAAGTAAGTACGATAGGAGGAGAGGGAATGCCAGGTTAGTTGCGTTGAAAATAGACCAAGGGTGGACGTACTGAGTGGTGCAACACGAAACGGACATCCCCCTTATCAATTCCAAGCCCAAACGCTGCGAATGGACATCAAGCTAGGAGTAAGACGGAAGCGTACGAGATGAGGACTCAAAGAAACGGAAGGGAGCCCACCGATAGTCGCACAAACAACCTTCACTTTGCCCTCCCTCCAGCGCCGGTGCAACGCTTCTTTGTCTGCATCGCCTACGTCGGCGTGATATACCCCAGCTCTTGATACCATTTTCCGAAAGGCCTTTCGCGAACTTCCTCCGTGTCCTGAAAAATCGTAATAAGCACAAGATGGAAACTCATACCCTCAAACAGCCGATATGTCTACCTTCTTTGTTAAACAATAAACAATTCCGGATTCATCCCTATGCTCGGCCAGAATATACTCGACCATCACTTTCAGGGCACCCGCCGAGGACGAGGGTTTGGGCAAGACTTTGTAGTTCAGGTTCTTCGGTAGAGCGGAGCGGTGAAGTACACAGTCCCTTCATGCATATGCGCGGCTGAGCGGGATAGTGGAGGTGTAAGACGATGGGTAGAGAGTCGGGGAGAAGGGGAGGAAGACTCGCCTCGTCCATCAACAATTGGTTTCATCTTCAGGATCTTCAGCACGTCTTCGAGCACTCTAGGCGGACAGGTGGCGGAGAGCGCCATGATAGGCACGCGAGGGTACATTTGCTTGAGGACGTGGAGGCTGCGGTAGTCGGGTCTACGTATCGTAGAGGCTTTTGTGAGTAAGGAAGGGGAGAGGAAGGAGGAGGGTGGGTCGCGTACCTGAAACTGTGCCCCATCTGCGAGACGCAGTGTGCTTCATCGATTACGAACCGAGCTACGTAGGCGACGATGTTGAGAATATAGGAAACCCAGCGCAGGGCGGAATAGAACGCACCAAGTCTATCTCCGGCATAGAGTTTATCCAAAATCGACAAAAATCGCTTCGCTTTGGCTACGCGTTCAGGCTGCCGGAATGCTGGGATTAGACTCGTCCTTGTTTGTACACCATAGCCCACCAGAAGTGGCAATGAATAGCAGTGAAGTAAGCTTACTGTAACGTAGAGGAGCTTTATTTCTCTGTTGCTAGGAACCTCGCCGTCGGCCATAGCCCGCAACTGCGCGTAGATGCTATTCGTTTCGTCTTTAGAGGTCGCGCCTGTCAGCATCGATGCCTCGACTATAGTGAAGGTTCAGAAACAGAAATGGGAATGGAAACGGAAACGGAAACGGAGATAGTGACTCACCACCGGCTTCACGTAGATGATGAACCTGGTCCATGATCAGCGCTATGAGTGGTGAGATAACAATCGTGCAACCCGGTATGAGGAGGGCGGGCAGCTGATATGTTAACGACTTGCCGCCGCCGGTAGGCATGATACAGACCACGTCTCGACCATCGACGTTCGCGTTGCAGGCGCTGTGGGAATTGGAATCCAGTTGGCTATGCAGTCGTACGCGAAAAGGGAGAGGGATGAAGAGGAGGGCGTACCCTTGTTGGCATAATCGGAAATTCTGTATCCCAAACACTTTCTGCAACTTTGTCTTCAGCTGCGGCACCCATTGGAAATCATCAGATCCATAGTCGAGTACATCCTTCAACGGCTGCTTCCCCTTTCCTTATGGATGCGAGGGAGAACAAGGGATGAATGAAAAAGTCTCATCACCTTAGAGCCGATATGAATGCTCACCTTGAGGATTTCCGCCAACTCCGAAAATATTCTGCTGTCTCAGCGCCTCGAGCTGATCCTCCAAGTCCCCCTTCTCCCGCATCCTCAGCGCCCGCACATCTTGGATCTTCCGCAGCTCCTCGTCGTAAGACTGGATCTCCGACTCGATGCCTGCAATGCGCTTCTGTAGGTCTTTCCGGCGATCGAGGTAGTTCGAATTCGGGTTCGAGCTTGAAATTGAGGCAGAGGCATCAAGCCGCGTAGACGTTTGGTTTCACTGTGCCATGTGTCGCTGCTGATGTCTTTGAGGGGCCTGGCTGTGCGGAACGTCGGTCGTGACTGTGTGCACGGTTCTCGATGATCATGATGTCCCCCTCATCTTCTCCTTCTTTGTATCCTTGGTAGATCGTCCCTACACCCCCCGTAAGTTGACTGCTCCCAATATCGTCAGACCTCGTCTTCTCAAGGAAAGCTTCAAACTGAGCAGTTGCTTAAGCATTGGGCTAACAGTACCGAATTGGTGGGTGGTTTATTGATGAATACGTACATCGTCGGATCCCTAAGTAATCCGTCTCGTATTCGTAGGCCATTGAACGAGTAGGAGGATGGATACTTGGGAATGAAGCAAGGAGAAAGCGACGCGTGCATCACATGACTGACGCGGCCTACGTGACCGGGATCGTCCTGGGCCGTTGCTGTTACACGTTGATGTTGAAGTTCATCTTTGACTACATGTCGGCTCTTACGCGTTGGTAACTTCAGCTTATTGACCTTATTCAGACAAAGCGTACTAGTTGCTAAAGTGATCAAACTCAGAGGAGGGAATAGAAGCGGCAAGGGGCGAACTGTTCTGTCCTTGGTATGGACGAAGCCGTTGAAGAACCAGAATGGAACAGTCCGACTCAACCAAGGCTTATCACAACCCTGTAGTACAGGGGACTTGATTAGTAGGAATGGGAGTTGTAGAAAGTCAGGCGTGAGTCCTAACGTTGTAACCACGTAGGACGCCAACTCACATCGATTCAGCACTGAGATCGCTTGATCCTAAAACGCCGAGCCTGGACAATACATTGCATCGGTTAACACGACCTCAGGACACGACGAGCTCTATCTGTGCAGTAGGCGAACGGTTGCCTAAACGTCTGGACGTACGGAGAGCAACCATCAACTTGTCGAAACATCCGTACTACGACCGTGCCAGAGCACACCATCTATGCCCCTGGTTCTTCTTCCGAATATGCTCACGAACTTCATCTCTCCCCGAATCTCAGCCTGCATTCACCTCGTATTTCGATAGTCCTTGCCATAGGCACTGGCTTCTTAATCAGAAACGCTACGATTCCTGTCACGTCTTAATCGCATTGTTCCTCTCTTTGTTCGCCACTAAAGACCCACTTCCCAGGAATGTCGTCCCGATCTCCCTCTCGCTGCGCAGCGAGAGAGCGTTAGCTAGAAGTACAGGCTCTTGGCCTCCTTCGACTCCGCCGCTTCGGGAGATTGCGACGGCTATCGGTCGTATAAGCTGGATGAAGGTGGGCTAACAAAGACATTCGAAGTAACTTCATTCCACGTAATCCTTCGAAGTGTTGGTGATTCGAATATTCACCCCATTCGGAGACCCTCGTTTCGCCATCTCGTTCGCACTGTAATCAAATAGCCACACCGTGTCACGTCATGTCCCAACCGCGGCCTTCAATGTTAGCGCTGGAAGAAGACACGATAGCTGGACATAATCTCTACAGATCTCACATTAGCACGATAGCCCGCCACAACTTGGCTGAGTCGTATTGACTCCACTACTACTATGCATGGCGAGAACCTGGACGCGGACGTCTCACCATTGGCGCCATATGCCGACGTTTCTTGCTTGCACTACGCTCTACCTGCCACTGTCGTGCCCTCTGGAATAGACGAAAGACTGGTAGTGATTGATATCACGACTTCGGTTCCCTCCGCGGTTGGGTGTTTGAATCGTAGTTCGCCGGCTGAGAGAAGGTTGTTAACATCTACGCAGGTCGGCAAATCCCTGTTGAAGGACGATCTGGCATTCAAGGTTGCCAGAAGCCAGAAGGTATACCTATAACAAATATCCATTAATATCATGCGATCTTCGTAAATGAACGACATACAGCAACCCGCTTGCGGAGCCACTTGTATGATGGTATTAGATGATAAAGGGGTTAGAAAGGCGGACTCGACGTACAAGAAGAGGTATGCGGGCGATTCAGCATCCTGTCGTAGGAATAGGATCAATTGCACAGTCATCCAGACGGTTGTGATGAGTCCGGTTTCCAGCGTGAACCGAAAGATCCGTCCCAGGAGTGACTTCGTTGGTTTAAACGTTGCCGCTGCTCTAGCTTGTCGAAGCTAAACTTAAGTTCGTAAACATCTGAGAATAAGGATGCTACATAGTACATACGAGCCAGATCATCGATAGAGTGATTATCAGGTCGCACACAATGTTACTTGCGAGCCACACCTGGCATCGCTGAGTTATGGCGGGAACTTTTGATATTGCTTATATGACTTACGACGAAAGAACCGTCTCGAAAAGCTGTGCCAAACCAAAGTGACCACGTCTTGTTGAAGAAATTGAACCATGTCACCGAGTACGCGACGTTTGCCCCCCATTGAAGCACAGAAACCTGCGGCTCGGAAGTACTTAGGAACAAAGCTTGTAGCCGATGGTATTGGTCCACTTACGGAACAGATAAGATGGAAAAGCCACCTTCGATGTGCTAGCTGGTGGATCCTCCACGAGAGAAATATCTGACAAATGAACATCACTGCCCACTATCTCAAATTTCATTCCCTCTTTGCAAAGTGAATGAGTCGGGACGCACGATATCCGTTTGCAATGCACCGTAGGGTGTTCCCAACCAACCCAAACGAACCATGACCGACTTTGAGATCAATTGGTAGAGCAATAAGTGTGACTGTTGCATAAAAGGTCATGACAGTGATAAACAGAGATACTAAGACAGAGGACCACGCTGATCGTCCCAGAGACCATTAGTGAAGGTGATTACAGCTGAAATCGGTACACACCCATCGCCTTTGGCCCGAGTCTGTCATTGGGAAAGCCTTCACGATATCGAACTGTCGAAACCATCGTGAGATTGTGACGAGAACAATGGTGTACATGAACGCACATATCTGCGCTGCCGTGTAGCCAAACATCAAGACCTCGAATAACCCACCGAGGATCTACATTGTAATGTACATGAGCCAGATGTAAATAGGAAATTTGGGGTCGTACATTTAATTCCAAGCTTGGTGGTCGTGCACGGTCACCGTTAGATACTTGTGAGGAATTCTTGCACTCACAACTTTTTTAGCCAAGAACTTGATAATTCTATCATTATTGGGCTTCTTTCACTGGTAGTGGTGGCGTGAAATGATAGGTCTATGGAGGGGAGCCTCAGCGACTAGAGTATTTGACGCATTGCGACCACACATTATATGATCATTGAAGCCGGTAGATAATAGCCCCTCTGATCTCCGACTCAAACACACTATTGGATAGTTCCTCGGCATTCTCCTGAGGGCTTGATGATCAATATATAACTTTCGTTCGGTCTGGATATCCATTAGTCACAACCCTGATGAAGAAATTGGGGGAGAAAAGGACAAGCTGCTGCGAGCTTTGCGCGCTCGCTGGGTTGGTTTGGGAGGCGCCTCAGAATAATGGCAAATCCAAATGTTGCAGAACGTGGTAGAGGAGCCTCGTAGACGACAAGGAATCCAAAGTAGCATCACAATGACCCGTTTTGAACCTTTATAGCACAGACCAAACTTTGAACGCCACATCAGACGGTGAAGTAAATCAAGAACAATTGTTTGGCTTGACGTACCTCAGCCCTGTTCTCACTGCCGCCGCTTTTTGGATCTGCACACGTCTCGAAGCTGACTTGAGTAGCCACGATGCCTCATATATAGGGCCAATGTCGCCGTCTGTTGACGATCTGATGCCCAAATGGATGAAACACGGTGCCACAGCGCCAGACCTGTCAGTGTGGGCTGGGGACCACATTGACTAAGTGGACACGGCGATTTTACAACTTCGCACAAGAGATGTGAGGCCGAGGACGAAACAGTATGAAAACAGAGAATTTTGAAAGATTACGCAACGTCTCCAATATTCATTGTAGAAGCTTGCGAATTAGCGACGAATATAGTAAGTAGATAGATTCCAACTTGTGAGTGGGCCAATGCGGTGCATGGCATGTACGGGTCCTTTTTTTTTCCTGCTTCTATTTCTATTTCCTTTCCTTTTCTCTTTTTCATAGGTTTTTATGTTGTAATATTTAATTAAAAATAGTGCTAACAAGAGGACATCGAACCCCGAACCATCACTGGAATCCTTGGAGAACGAGAATATACAGCAGCGATTGCATACATTGATCTGCACACCAGCAAGTTACAACTTGCATAAGTTGTGTCATACTCCATGACACCATTGTTGGATAATCCATCATATATCCATATATTATTAGCTTTGTCAATGAATCTGCAAATGAAGTGGGACCTCCCATAATAGATAACCCCTTTTAAATTATAGGGCACACCCTTACCTTGCACATTCAGAGTAATCTTGCGATCTAGACGAACAGCCCCAGCAGTGAAATCAAAAGCAAGAAAGTATGGAGGATGTACATACACATGTTTCAACAGCACATTTTCAGAACACACCATACATAACCGTCGGGTGCTTGCACCTTGACTTGAGCACCAAGCTGAGACTGAATTGTGAGTGTTACCATCCAATGACGTGAGAAAGCTACCATGATTGACAGGTGCTGTTGAGCTACTATGTTTAGCTGGACAATTATATGATAAAAGCACTGACTTATCATTGGCTTGAAGAATAACATCCAACACTGCACTGACTGAGGCATACTCACCATATTTGAAATCATTGGGTTTTTGTATGCTTAAAGTTTGCCTCAAGTATTCTCGAACATCTGTGAGCCTCTCCTGACTATGGTTTACCTGACCAAAGCACTTCAGTAAGACAGGAAAAAGACCATTGGGCATTTCTGGAAATGCAGCAGCAGGCAATGGATTATCCAGCCAAATATTATACAAGACGGACAGAACTGTATCATATGCACAGCTGTTATCACTCCACTGACAACCAATGGGTATAAGGGAACTAATGTCAGGGTGCTCATGTGTACTTGACAAAGAGTCAATTTTGACCCGTTTTTTTGGCTTGCTGCATGAGGGGATATTTGGCATACAGTCATTAGACAATGGCCGTTTTGAGTTCTTCTGTTGTTGAGCAGACTCTGCATCTTGTATAGGAAGATTGCTGGAGGTATTATCAGGCAAGTCTGAGTATGCTAAAGCTGGAGTTGATTTGCTATCCATGTTGTCAGACTTCCAGGCATCTGTTTTTTCTTTCATACTCTGAACAAAATCACTAGGAAGAAACTTAGATAGATGCTGTGTGGGTATAATGCCCCAATCTAGGTCGGCAAAATCAGGCTCAACATATGGTTGTTTCTTACTCCATCGTATTGCACTGTGCATATGCCGAGGCATGTATGAATCAGATTTTTGTTGTCTGAAAGAATGTATCAAAGTTCTTCTTGTTTCACCAACCACTGATGCATGGAGCTTTCCCTCAAACCGCAAACGTGTTATATCGTCAAGAAGTTCAAGATCACGGAACTCCTGACGTAAGGCACCTGAGCATTTTTTATCAGATATTATTGATGGATTGAAGCCTTGCAAAATCAAAGTACCAGCAGCTGTAGCACTACGGGACAGTGCAGTGTAATAGCCTTGATGACTAGTTGTGTCATTCAGATGGACCACATTATTGACTCTAGTTTTTCCTTGGGATGCAAAGTCTGTCATAGCAAAATTTACTGTAATCTCTACCTGACTCCTCGACACATGTAACCTTTTACCTGATGGTAGCTCACACCAAGTGGGAACAGCTGTCCGCATAATAGGCACAACATTCAGTGGCAACCCATCAAATTGAACATCGTTAGGCGGATTTTGTAACTTAACAAATAGAATATCCAACATAAGCTGACCATAGGTACCTTTTGTTGCCACCCAGCTATAGACTACAGCTTCCTGACCATTGGTCATACACAACTCCGTAGCACTGTTGTCTCGTAACATGACAGGAAGACCTATACAGATATGTAGTTTCCCTGGTATCTTCTTTTCTACAGAACATGCAGGTTGTTCCCATAAAATGCGCTGAACACCTTCCTCTAGAACAACTTTGGCAGCACGCTTCTTCCCTCTCACTTCATCAAGATCTGCAAGAGGAGCAACAGAGTCTTCACAATAAAAGGTAGTCAGAGTCAAGTTGTGTTCTGCTGCAAATCGCTGTTCCCCCAAAGTATTTATTGCATCTTTATTGACATGTCTAGCAGTTATAATGGACACATTTCTGAAATCAGGATCACACACTGAAGTTCTACCCTCAATATTTGCTGATACTCTTCCTCTTAAGAACTGAATGTCCTCTAAAGTGCATGATCTATATCTCATGTTTTCTAATGCAGTGCGGAATTTGGCATCTTCCACAGTCTGTAATTTCTGTCTCATGTTTTGTCGCAAGATAACAACAGTTGTGACCTGATGCCAAAGAGCCTTGCCAAAAGCTTCTTCCTGCTGTTTCAGCTTCTTTAAATAATGTCCAATTGTGTGACTGTATAGTGACACATTCTCTCCACCAATTGGAGGAGGTAGCTGTGCAAAGTCACCAGCAAATATCATATTCAAACCACCAAAAGGAGTTCCAGGAGGAGCATTCAGGGATAGACAGATACGAACACTAATATTATGTAAATCTCTTGCAGAGCACATAGAAATCTCATCAAAAAAAACATAAGACACACCTTCTAGTTTTTCTTTTGTTGCTGTCAAAACACTTTTTGAAACAGTGAAATTGATACCGAATGCCGAGTGATAAGTCATGCCACCAGGGAGCAGACATGCAGCACTTGCAGTGGGCGCCACAACTAGTAACTTATGTGACTCATTTCGCTTTTCAAATAGATGCACTAAAGCTCTGAGAACTTGTGATTTTCCGGTGCCACCCATTCCACCAATGTACATCTTCAGTTGACCACCTTCCTTAGCCAAGGAGTGATTGGCCACCAGAGTAAATGCTCTATTCTGTTCTGCATTCAAGCTAAATTTGTCAGCGCAGTCAAGCACTAGTTTGTGATGCACAGCTGGAACATATGCAGTTTCAAGATATGACTTGTCTACAACCTTCACATAATTGTAATCTTGCACCTGTGAAAGCAAGATGCTATTATGTGGATTACTAATTGCCCCAGCATGCTTCCTTGATTCCACTACCTTTTGACGCATGGATAGAACAATCTGTCGCCACTCACGAGGTGTTCTGTTTGGTATTTTACAAGTTTCTATACTCAAACCAACCGATGTAGGCTCTGACAGCTTTAGAGGGATTGCCCAATGGGAATTTTGCATTAGTGCCTTCATATCTTGAATGGCCTTGTGTCGTCTCAGTGCTGATGCACACATTTTGTCAAGTTCAATTTCCAAATCAACACTTCTTGTATTCTGGAGAACATCCTCGATACTATCAGTACACTTTTCATTTACATATTGATCATCATTGAATGGAAGACCGAGGTCACTGTTTACTCCAGTTCTCATCTCAGTTCTAAAGTCATCTTTTGCGTCAAGACATTCATATCTTAGGTTGAAATTGTTCATTATACGAACATGACAAGTACTGAATTCCTGTTCTAGGAACGTTTCATCCCAGGTTTTATCAGCACTCTTTAGATCTTTTCCACTTCGCCAAGGCACAAAAAGCGAGAGCATTACACTACAATAATACTCACGATCTCCTTGATCTCTACGAGGAGGCGCACCCATAAAGTTAAGAACTGTTTTTTTAACTTTTGGGTCTGTTTCTAACATTAACACGCACTTATGTGTTGCTGCAAGCGGATGCCCTGATTGATAATCAAGTGTCACTTGTTTTGATTTCTTGGATCCAGCCAAAAACCTGTTAGTGTCTTCTTCACATTCAATGTCATCCTTGCTATCTTCTTCTTCTCCAGCATTCTCAATGTCTTCTTCCTCAAGCTGGTTCCGTTTTGACTTGGAGGACTTGCTTTGCTTTACTCTTCTACAACGAATTGCCCAATCATACAGACTCATTGACTGCAGTGAATCTGGGCGATATACATAATCAAATACTGGTGATAGTCCAATTACCCTGTTGTTTGTTTTCATTAACAACACTTTGTCTGTACTCTTATATGCGTCATGTGGGTGCCAATAACTCCGAGCTTCTGACACATAAGATGACCAGTAGAAGACCTTGAAATCATGACTAGAGTAATGGTCTTGGTGGCCAAGTAAGTACATACATATCATGGGAGATCCCATTTCAATCTTTGCACCCATTAAGTTGACTACTTTCGTCATGATTTGACGAGCCTTCACTGCAGATTCAACACCAGTATCATGGAGTATATCAGGGTTTCGAGTTAGTATGGCTTGTATACACTCAAAAACTACGTGGGTTTTCAAACCACACTTGGTTATGTAGTCAGACACATATGCAACAACTGCCTTGACAGCAGTACCAGAAAGCATTGAAGTCACATCTGTATTGGATCTCACAACATATGATATGATAGGTGTGAATGTGTTAATCCACGCCTCCAACTTCTTCATAACAATAGAGCCTGTTTCTTTGTTAACATCTGTTTTTTCAACAACTTTTCTGGGAAACCGGGCTTTGCATTTGCCCCATTTGTTGTCCTTACAGCCTTTGTAGAGATGCAATTTGTTTTGAGTGCCATCTTTCTTTAGATATCTTTCACAATCATGCACATTTGACTGTAGTACAATTTCATCAGTCACTACTGAAAACTGAGACCACCAGTCTTGCAAGATCTGACAAGAACTACATGTCTCATCATCACATGTGCATTCTGAGGTACAAGGAGGGATATCTGGAACCTCCAATGTATGGTCAGAGTATGTGTCATTTTTCTTGGATGCTATGACACGTGCTTCCACTTCTGTCTGTGTCCCAGTGAGAAACTCTCCCATGTGACAGTTTTCTAACCATTCAGTAATTCTCTTCTGCCATTCACCATCTGTGTCAAGAAGTTTGTCTCGTATTTCTTGTGGGGATAATGCCCCCATAATCCATATCATGGCATGTAAGTGTAAAGAAAGGCGACCTTGTTGTTCTACAGTTCCATAGTATGCTTCCACATCACCATATATTCCAGGGCCATCAGCATTGAAACGCAGTATTTCATAAATAAATACCTCAACCATGAACTTGAAGAACCGTGCACATGCAACTGGGTTCGAGGTAACAATTCTCATGCGCTGATCTGCTGGCATAACTGGTTGAAACGAATCGTCTGATCCTGCATAGTATACACTAATAGGGTGCTTGATATCCACAGGTGACAAAGTGATGTACCATATAGGACTACCCACATGGTACATCAACGACCAAATTTCATTTCTTTGGTATTTTTTAGATGTCGGCGAGCCACTGACACCAACTGCAATGTGGTCTAGATCTCTCACAATGTCAAAGCAGTTTTTCTCCTCCTCTGATGTTGGTTTGATATATTCTCCGTTCGCTGCACGGTTAGCTATTGATGCAAGGACATCTTCATCTATATTCATGATTCTCTCAGATATTGCTTTAAACTTTGATTGCTCTGTTAATAAAAAAGCTCGTGTTGAACTTTTCATTATTTGCTCGTGACTGAATGCAATGAATGGGAAAGCTTCATCTGTTTGAAATCGCTTGTCATGATACATGAGAAGCCATTGTTTGTGAGTAGCAGATGACATACGGTAGATAGAACCTATGCCCCCGAACCCATATGGGAAGAGCCAAGGAAACATTGAAGGATACAGTTGAGGGTTGTTCCATATTGATTGAAATTTGGATGCATGTCCTATGGCAAGAACTCTTCCAGACTGATTGAAGTACTGCAATGCCAACGTTTTTAGGGTGGAGCTTGATGTATCCTCCATCTGTGCACCAGTCAACCCATGCATGATGAATGGACATGGACCTTCCTCAGTACCATCTTCTTCCTCCATGTCATTTACTGCAGGTGTTCCACTCACTTTTGCTGAAGCTGATTGCTTGTATTGTATAGTTACTGGTGGAACATCCTCAGCATATTCACTTAATTGGTCATGATCTATTTTGACGTCCTCATAATCTACGTGGTTCAAAATCAACCATTCCAACGCAGCCCTTACTTTATTTGCACGAACCAGAAAGGGTGTTCTCTTTAAGTCATCTGCAACTGGTCGCTTTGGTCCAGTAAACAGAATAACAAGCACCTCATCAAGCTCTGCTTTTGAAATTGGAAGTTTGGTGTATATTTTTGGTACTGGTGACTCAAATGCCAATGCATTGGCTACCATTCTCCTAAAGCCGCTCGACACTCGGACAAAGCAGTTGCTATATCGGACACGGGCAATAACAAGTTTCTCTACAAATCTCAAATCTTGCAACTGTGGAGGTACAGCACCAATCCACAAACCACGAGCTAACGCATTCTTGGGTACTCTGTCATTCCGGAGAGCTACTCTGCAAGTGAGACATATCATTGTCAACGAATGATCAGTAACTGGGCCAGGAATCGATCTTATACTGTCTGATTCCTTTTCTCTTGCCATTCTGGTGATACCGGGAACTTCTAGTACGTGTAACAACTTCTTAACCGTTTTTAATCTTGAAAGCTGCGTCTTCAATACCAGCTGGCCGCACACTGCACAACCTGCTTCTTCAACTGCAGATGGTTCCATTCTCTTGGCACAAGCAGTTACCATGTTCTTGATTGCATATTTGGATGCAGGTGGTGGTGGGAAGTTAGTTGTCTCCTTTTCTTTGAAGTGCCTGCTTATTATTGATTTCTTCTCCTGCTCAGAAACGCGGCTAAGTTGAGTAGTGAACTTCTGGGTGCTTTTTATCTCAAAAATGTAAGTAAGGGAGTAACAAATGGCACACGAGTGATTCTGTGCCATATCAATAACAAGACTCTTGGTGCACTTTGTTCCACAAACAATGCCATGCTTGGCAGCCACAGACACACATTGCCTAGCAGTTAGCAAAGGAAGGATGGTATTTATGTCAGCCTTGACATGTACATATAAACAAGCAGGGTAGTCAAGCACCTCAATATCAGTGTATACCCCCTTGAATACAATTCCAATCTTGTCTACATATTCTATCTCAGGGCCGTCAATCACAAAATCCTCAAGCTCACTGTAGTGTACGAGGCGCGCAATGTGGCCACCGACAGGACGACTTGAAACATTATTAAACACAGCAAAATTTTTGTATGCTTTCGTACGAAAGGTTACGGCTACAAATAATATACTACAGCAGAGAAACACGGGCAAGGCCCAGATATACAACTTGCAGTTGGTGGAGGGCCAGCTGCAGTTCAAGAAAAGGGCATGGCACATTCGCCGCAGGTTGACAAAGGACTTGTTGCGAAAGCACCAACATCTGGTAAGACTGGTGTTGGGGGACAAGGCCTTCGAGGGGCAAGGGCACATGTACCACCTTCCAAGTGACGATTGAACAGCATGTGCGAGAGGGCCGATGTTAGGCTGCGCGCAACTTGCATTAACGAAGCGGCTCACTAAATCGCGGCAGCAGGAGGGGGGAATAGCTAAAGAAAAGGTGAGTGTCCCAAGCGCCAAAACGAAAATGAAACTGAACGTACCGAGGTGCACCCCAGAGCCACCTTTGTTGGACTTGGCTTGGGAGCTGGTCGAGCCTCGTCGATGGGACGAGGGGAGTACTAGAGAGGCAGTCGGTAAGCCAGCCACACGGAGCACAAGCGGACAGAACCCACCTGGGGATTCCAATATTTCGTCCGACGTTGGTTCGGGGCGCGAGCAGCCGCAGCAAAAAGGCAAGGGGGGGCTAAAGATTAGGTGAGCGGACCGGCAACGCGCAGCAGAGGAAAAAGGAACACGCCTGGGTGTCCCCGGACCGCGACTTCGTTCCATGTGTGTTCAGAACATGAGCAGTCCCCGAAATGGAACGAGGGTAGTGCTAAAGGATAATGAGCGATCCAACAACGCGCAGCATAAGAAAACGGAGCGCACCTGGCGATCTCCATGCTACGAATTCGTTCGACGTGGGTTCGGGGTACGAGCGGTTCTGGCGATGGAGCGAGGGGGGGGCTAACGAAACGGTGAGTCGTCCAGCTATGTGCAGCATATGGAAACCGGACGCACGCGTGCATCCGCAGGTCGGGACTTCGTCTGACGTGTGTTCGAAATGCGAACAATGGAACAAGGGGGGGGCTAACAAAGAGTGGCGAGTGAAACGCTGGACAAAAGGAGTAGAACCCAACGTACCTAGGCACAGTACTTCTGCACGCTCCTTCCACACCAGCGGGTGGCTACTCTCGTTCGAGGGGCGCCGCGAGACGGCTGTGGCCAAGGAAGGACAAGTGAATGAAAGCAAGAAAAGGAGATAATTGGTGCGTACCTAGTGGCAAGTCCGCCCCGGTTGTGCTCCGTTCGGGTGGGTGGCTAATCCAGCACCACAACGCGGCGATGGCTAAACAAACGGAGGATTAGTCAAGCGCGAAAACTAGAAGATGGTCGCGCACATATGAAGGTGGACACAGCCAGTGAGAAGATTCTGGGCGGAGTGGACATCGGAAGAGTGATATATGTGTGTTTCGGAGACGGAGGTACGTGGCTCACCTTGTCTTGAACCAAAGTCACGCGACGCTCACACATGAGCAAACAAGACCCCTGAGGGACTTCAACATCAACATTTAGCCGAGGCGATCTGCTCCCCGTTCCTCTCACCACAACGCGACAACCAGCACGCCTCTACGCGCCTCTACGCGCCTCAACGCGTCGATATATTGATAGGTGAGTGAACCATGCCCACGTACGTTTCGCGAGCATTGGGAGGCCCTCAGGAGGCGGAGTCGCGTATCCAGTTTGCCTGACCCCCCCTGGGCTAGTGGGTGCGCGTTCTCTATCGAATGAGGGCTGCCCGCCCGCCTCCCAATTTTCTTTACCAAGATTTACCACATACTGATCCCTCGTCTATCTTCAGATTGAACGATGTCGAGCGGACGAAAGGTAAGAGCATCTTGTTTTTACGGACAGTCGCCTGACGCGCCCACACCACTCAGCTCCGGTCAGGCAACGAATTTAGCCCGTACACACTAGACATAGACTTTGCAAAACTATGCGAGCGCGTGGACGCTCAAAACCGCGACGATATCCCCACCCGTGCCTCCAACATATCACCTCCACCTGCTTACACGTGCGACGACGATATTTTGCCTTCGGACAAGGGCGGTATAGAGACCCTTTCAAAGACGACACCAAGTACCTCCCCTTTGCGCGGCGAATGTTCGCCCTCCCTTAACGTAGCGTTCGAGGACCAGGCTGCTCCACGCAAGACCACATCCTACAAGGCTTACAAAAAGAGACTAGCAAAGGAGAGGCTATACGGCCGTCAAGGGCGTACATCGTCCAATCGAGCCAAGCAAGAGCTTGCCAATGCTGCCAGCGAACACAGGGCACAGCTGAACACAAGCCACCTTCCGTCCATGCGCGACGGATATGGTGCGAGAAACGCGCGGCAGCCTCTGCTTGATGCCGCTCGTTGTTGGACGTTGGAAGAACTACTTGGGCAGGGGTTTACGCTTGTGCGATGGGACGGATGGTGGGTGCTTGCATTCTCCTTTCAAAGTCAAGCTTGCTCAGACCTTTCTCAGCACCCCACGACCTCTTGTAGACTCAGCTGGTCGTATCTTCGCAGTCCTTGCGGGCAAACCTAGGGACAAAACGTTCGACGACGCTTGCGAATCCGTCTACCAGATGATGGACGATGAAGTACAACACTTCGAGACGAAGCACGGGGAGGCAACTCACCGGCGTGGCAACTTCCCTGCCTTTCCCGTGGGCGTCTCTTATGGGAATGGCCAGACAGAGCCATCGAGGATTACTGCAGGGGACCACGGTCCAAATTCTGAAGGGCTGCGCCGCATCATCCAGAGTCCTTCCCTTCAACGCATTGCGTCATATGGGGACTCAGCGTTCAATCTATGGGCCCCAAGGCTCTACTCCTACTACCGAGATCACGTCGAGAAGATGCATGAAGCGCTGCCACATCTTCAGAGGAACTTTCCACGCTCTGTGTTCCCTTGCACCAGTCTCAACTTCGGGCCAAAGGTACGGACGTTCAAGCACCGCGATACCCGTAACCTGGCATACGGGTGGTGCTCGATTACCGCACTGGGCCGATTTAACCACATAATGGGAGGGCATATCGTTCTCTGGGATGCCAAGGTGGTGGTAGAGTTTCCACCACATTCCACCATCTTATTACCTTCGGCGACGATCACACATTCCAACTTGGCGATTTCCAACTCTGAATCAAGGGCCTCCTTCACCCAGTACTGTGCCGGTGGAATTTTTCGATGGGTGGATAACGGCTGCCGTACCCAGGATGCTTTCAAGAACGCCGACTTTGAAGCGTATAGTTGTGCTATGGAAAAGAGAAAAACAGGATGGGTGGATGGTGTTGAGCTTTACAGCAAATTGGACGAACTCATGCCGAAAAAAGAGGACTAGTGGACACAACTAACACCGTTTTCTATGATATTTGCAAATACGACAATTGTCCATTGGTAACTACGTTAGCTATTGATAACTACTTTGGGAGACAACAATTAGCTGCTCATTGCAGCGGCCCGAAGATCGTCAATCTTCTCTAAGCTGACGTCGTTACCCATTTTTCTGTAGACATAAGATCCAACAAAAATTGCAAAGTGAAGGTTGAAAGAGACCTGAGTTTCTGTTGGAAGATCTGCTGGGTTGAAGGCACCTAGAGTAAACCCAACGAGCGCGATGCAGAACTGACGTGGGTCAAAAGGGGGGATCTCGACAGCCAGTCGGTTATCGGGTTCTTTTCCCTCTGCAGGAGGCGGAACGCCAAGTCGTGGCATTTTGGAGAGATTACGCCACTGCCTGTCTTCAAAAGCAAAGTTTCCCATGCGGCGACGTCCATCATATACAGGGACTTGAACGCGGTTGAAATTAACATGTAGTAAAAGGGTGCAAAGGCAAGATGCTCACTAGTATCTTCGGGGCCAAGTGAGTGGCTGAACTTGGGCAAAGGCGCATCAGCACCAGACCTTGCTCGTGGGGTGCGCTGTGATGGCGAAGCAAATGCTTGAGAGTGCCGTGCTGAGTTTTGTGGAGTGCTGGGTGTAGACGCTTGAACGAAAAGTAGTGAGTAAAGACTCCGCTATAGTGATGGGAAGGAAACAAACCTGTTTCCTTGGTGGTGGACCTGGAACTGAACTGAAGGCGAGAGGATTCCATGTAGGCATAAACGTAGTTCAAGTTGAAAATGGACCCGATGAATGCGGAGAAGTGTTCGAACATCTCCCCGAAGAGCCAACCAGTCAAACGGCGGTGCTTTGCCGTCATGTTGTCGTTGACATTCACCGGGGTGAGGAGGTTGCAACTGTGCACAATGACAGGCATTACAAAGACAGGCGCTCGTCCCTTGTTTGCGCCAGAAGAGAAGAGCACTCTCTTCATGTGCAGACGGAAGTCTCGTGGGTTCGATGTAAAGGGGTTGACATAAATCCCACTTCCACGAAAAAGTAGGCTATCAAAGATGGGGCTGTTGCAAGTACTGAGTGAGTTGCAAGTGTAGAGTAAGATCATGAGAAAGACATACACCATGGACGCCTGCTCTGTCAATCGAGCCATGACAAACAGCAAGCTGGGCATTTTGCCCTCTTCATCGTCCTGGGCACTGTATCTTGCACGGAGCTCACTTGGGCTACGAAAGTGTCAGCTTGGTGAGGAAAACAAAACGACGCCACGTACTGCAGATGCTGAGTTATTCCTTTTGCTCTAAGGTAAACTATTATTCCTCGGATGAGAGGAGGATAACCGGCGAACAAAGTTTCGTCCAAGAGCGCTTCGTGTTGGGAGTGAGCCGGAAAATGATCGTCCTCCGAATCCATGGAGAAAATGGCGCCATCTCTGAAACACTATCATTGTAAAGGAGGAAGAGGAGAAGAGATGGTGCTTACTGTTCTCCAGCGTCTCGGACAGGAAAACCAAAAATATCAGCAGCTGAGCCGTAAGTAGAAGCAACAACAGGCTGAGCGATCTTGCGAGCAATAGCGGTAGTGAGCTTCGACTCGGGATTGGGAAGGCCAGAGCCTGGACTGAACGTCACCGCCTTCGCTTTCCCTTTGCCCTTTGGAGAAACATCACCAGAAGGCTTGGGGAAGATTTGAGCGGCTGCAGGCTTTGGAGGAGGGGAGTCGTCCACCCAGGAACTTGCAACATCTTCAAAACCCTCCTCCGCCCCCGAGTTCCCTTCGTCGTCTCCATCCGCAGCCTCTTCTGCTTCGGTATCCAGCATGGACTGAATGATTGACTTGCGGGAGCGTGCAGGCTTTGGAGTAGAAGGTAAGGGCTGATCCATCTCGTCGTCAGAGATGTTCCCTTCCGATGAGTCCAAGGAAACGACGACGGCGTCCTCGTCATCGGAGGCCACACGGGTAACGGGGCGGACTCTAAGGTGAGGTCAGATTCCATTTGACTGGATACATTGAAACTTAACGGACTGCTTTCGTTGGCTTCGTTCTTTCGTAACTCGAGACCCCATGTTTGGCTTCTTTGCGGCTCTCTTGGTGAGGCTACAGAGGGACATCAGAGAGACAAGGGAAAGAGTTGCGTGGCACGCACGTTGGAGAAGGAGAGGGGGTTGAACCAGGCGATTCGCGCCTAGACTTGGGGTAAATCAAGACTGCGCAAAATGTTTGTGAAACTACACACCTCCGCTTTGCACCAGCACCTTTCAAAGGGGTGATGGTAGGTGGACCTTCGTACTCGGAACACGCTGCGTCCACTGCAGCAGTCTCTTGGTTCGTTACTTGCGACAAAGGTGGTGCATCGACGGCTTCAGCTAAATCAATCGACCCAAATGAAAGTCGTCTAGAAGGGACCGAGGCGGAGACGTTTGCACTGTAGCAACAAGGTTTGAACGACAAGGAGGCAAGCGAATTGGAACGTGCATACTTAATCTGAACGGCGGGCGCATCAGCAGGTAAGTCTCGCTTCCTAGGAGACACCCTAGTTGCACGGGGGGTGGCGGGGATGGCCACAGGGGATGTAGGAGGAGTCGTATGGCTGTCGTCCTCAGCAAGGACTTTACCAGCAGACACTTTGCGACGAACAGTAGTTCGTGCACGACTATAGCTGTAGTCAGTAGAGGCTTTGGCATACTAAAGAAGATGATGACCTAGCGTTGCGTGGAGGCATTGTCTGGATAGCGGTTTGGTTGTTAGAAAGGATGGGCTTGCACCAATAAACTAGCAGGGTAGTTTGAGAAATCAACGTCAATGGTCCACAATACTTATAGTAAAAGATACAGACAGACGTACAGACATTGAATTGAAGATAGCAGAAGGCCAAGTCTCCGAGGAGAGGCAACGCCGGCACTGTGGTGTGCAATTGACATGGTGACGAATGAATAGGAGCGGGAACGCTTTCAGGTTCCTACCCGCAGCACTGTACTTGACGGCGGACAGAAAAAGAGGGATATGGAAGCAAAGACTAACGATGAATAAGAAATGGGGCGGCAACGAGGGAGAAGCTGCTGCAGACACACCTATGCAGTTCGCAAAACGACTTGCACGACGGGAGGACGAAAATCGAACACATTCATGAAGAAAAATGTACAGATCAAGATGAAAGACTGAATCGTCGTGATGCACGGTGAATGGGACGTCAAAGAAAGAGAATGTATTAAGTGCGGATAACAGAAGGCGTAACATCTGGCCACATTTCGCATGAACACGTGGTCGCGTTGTGTTCTTGGCCTCAGCCCACTTTCAACACTCGCGATGTCTTGTTGCCAAAAGCTATAAAAGCATCGACGCGTATTAGCAATGTAGAGCACAATGGATACCTTCTACGACAAGGATAAAGCTGGTAAAGCAGTTTCCAATCGTACTCACTGTGGCACCTAAACTAACATCTACACGCAGTTGAAACGCTTGACCGATTTATTCTTGAACGAACTACCGCGGCCACAAGTCCCCAAATGTACAGCCTCGATTCGGTGAGAATCAACAATCTATGAGAAAATCGTCCACGACTAACATATATTGAATAGGAAAGTACGGAGAAGTTTGGCCTGAGCATATCCCGAGAGGACGGAGATGTGGCGTCAAGGTTGACATGCCGGAACGAGGAGACGGGAGAGACGGAAGAAGCGACCATTGCATTCCAGGGAATTATATGCAACATCAACCTCCCCCCATTCGAGGCAAGGAGCAGGTGAGTCAGATAGCCATTCACAGATTTACTGTTGTTCAACTCAATCCACAAAGCCATCCCGACAACCTTAATCGTCTCGCACACGCGCGGCAGAGCATCGCACTTACCGGTCTGGGCTCAACCTCATTCGAACGGATAGTGGAGAACTGTCGCCGTACATACGCGATGTTCAGCAGGTACACACCAAACGCAAAGCTGCTCCCAGCACCTGAATTTCTGGGCAACCGGTCGAGTGCAAGAGATAAAAATATTGATCAACACTGGACTATAACTGCGAGCAACCGCTTCTTCACTCCGGTCAAACAATCTGCTGGTCTCGAGCTTGTTGACATAAACGCGGAGCTGGACCCTCGAGGAATCCTTTCCAAGGTCGACCCAGCAAAATTTCGACACACCGAGGATAACACGGTGGACTATTACATACTGACCGAGGGCAGCGATGGGGATAGGTGAGCACTCGTTGTGAGAAGTTGGACCTTTACTACATCCGCACAGGTACACGGCAACCACTCCCATCATCTTCCAAATTGGAGACATCGTGGAGATCCAAGCGTCGATGACTTGTATCCCGAATCGGGGTAACTTTACAGTCAAACTACTGTTGCGAACGATTATGTTATTGGATGGAAGTCTGACCATGGTACGTAAACACATAATACTATCTGAATGCCGTTGCAGATACTACGTCTTAAACGCATAGGAAGCCACTGCCGCGAGGACATTAATGGCTCAAGCTCCGGCACCGGTCGCAAGGCGTCTGAAGCGCAGCAATCCATATGCATGCGACATCAACAAGCACAAAGCGAAGGGCCACGTACGCCCCCCCAAGATCGACCTGCAGCCGCTCGAGAACGTAGGCGTCTATCCTGCGCAGACTGCCCGGATTGATGTACAGCAGGATCACGTCGTCAACACTTCAGTTGAGGATGTCGGCGAGGGGCAGGAGCAGGTGGTGGGGGACACACCCATGGAAGAGTAAGAGAGTGCTGATTCTATTCTGGATGCACAGGATGGTGGTAGCGACTTGTAGCTATTATATCTGTAGCCATCGAACAAATGGGACGACCAATTAATTAGCTCTGCAAGTAATGACGGATGGGTTCTAAAAGATTACGAAGGATGAGTGGCTGCTCAACAAGAGAGATATGGACGCACCTAGAGCCACACCTAAGATAGCGAAGCGGATGGTGGCTGACTTGGCAGCGGCGTTGATGTGCGTCTTTCAAGACTTGTAAGACAGGACATCGAAGGGAGAGGGGACGTGCATGGTTCACATACCAGGACGAGGCATCGAGTCTGCGCGACGACGACGCAAGCTTGCGGGGAGTCAAGGGCTTGGTGAGACCAGCCCAGGTGGGATTCAGTGCGCCGACGGAGCAACTCGTCGTTGAGCGAGCTGAGTTCGGGACGTTAGTAAGGAGGGAAAGAGGCGACGGAAGGAACACACGAAAGGGTGCCCGACGCAAAGGCCTCCACCAAAATGTTCGCAGCGGTTGTCTGAACACTGCGCAATGCTTCGTAGTCGAGGAGAGGGGGGACTGGCTGGCCATGATTTGTTGGAAGTGGCTGCTCGCCGTGCGTAGAGGAGGAGTTCCCGTTGTACATTGGAACGAACTGCCTGCCGTGCATAGAGAGGAACAGATATTCAACGATAAAGGTAGAAGAACAAGGAGAGCAGGAGATGAGGGCGCACCTTTTATGAGCCTGAGCATTGTTGAATGTCAAGGTTTTTCTTGACTCCGAGGGGATACGGAGACGAGGCAGCGTACGAAAAGAAAAGAGGAAAGGGAAAGACGGCAACGGCAAAAGACCTTGAAGGACAAGATATACAAAGTACAAAGCTTGTTGGACGACGGGAAGGAAGAGGAATAGACGCCAAGGCCAGATTGGGATCAGGGAAAGATCCCGATCCACCGGCTACCGGCTACTCGAATACCCACCCTCTTTTGTAAGCGCCCGCGCAATCCCCCAAAGAAAAAACGGATCCTTACATTACGTAAACTCCATTTCAGGACCCGTAACAGAAGGTCCTCTGATAGAGACACAGTAGAAAGATTAAGATTCAAACGAATGCCAGTACTTATCTCGCCCCAATTGCACTAGGAAGTTAGGAACACGCAGGCGCTGTGTGGACCTTTGGGGGATCTGAGAAGTACAAGGAGGTGCGGGGCGAGGAGATAATGGTTAGATGTTAGAGAATTCTTCCCACGACCATTCCTAGGTTCACCCCACGCTCCCGGCAGTGTCCGAGCTGCAAGGCCGAAACGTTGACGAACTCTTATTTCAAACGATATCTGCAGCATTGTCAGCTCCTCACGGGCGCATCATTCACTCCTTTCCCTTTCTACTGTTTGTTACCTCCTTTGGTTGCCGCAAACGGTGCAGTACACAACATCAGACATGTCATGAGGCAGTGAAATAGAAAATTACAAACTCAGAATCACATCTCACCTCCCCGTTCTTTTCTCCAGTCTTAGCCCACGATGTCGGACGCAGGTCGCGGGGAACCACGATTCAGCAATCGGAATAATGTCCTGACGCGGAGTCCGCTGTACGAGGTTCCCACTCTGGATGATGCGGTGTGTGCTTTCTCTAGCTTATGACATGTAAGATCGTTGAATGATTCTTGTCAGAATACGCCGAGAGCTTCCAGAATAAGGAGCCAATATTATCCCTACAATCCTACCCTCGCGCCGCACATGCAGTGAGTTTGTGACATTTCCAGCTGGCTTAAATCGCCCAGTGCAGCTAATGATGGGCTGTAGATATATAAAGGACGTTGCCTCATACGTAAACCAGTGCCCCATCCACCTCTTCGACACGCAAACGAATCGCAATATCTCACGCTCCGAGCTACAGGATAATATAATGGATGATCTGGGGCGCTGGATGGCAGCGCCTTTGACCTGCAATGAAATCGTGGACACTCTGTTCGACGCACTTCCTCCCTATATTGCGGAGAACACACCCGATGGCAAAATTGCACTTCGCTCATATATCTTTGCTGCAATGACACGATATCCGCTACCTGCTGAGAACACGTCCTTTATAGCAACCACCACACAGCAACTGAGCGCCTACGGTTACACTCTCGCTCGTCCAACCATGGGTGTCATGGAAAGGCCGCCCGATGATGACTGGGAGGGCATGATTCGAGAGTGGTCTAGACGCGCGCCCTCGATCCTCCGCAATCTCATCACAAGCAAGCGCAAGCACGCGTTGGCGTCAAGCCCTAGCCATCTGCATCAGGGAGTACTGGACCAAATCGCAATACTCGGTCAATACGCCGTCCTCTCTCACTGCTGGGATCAAGACCCTTCGGAAGAGTTGACCTTCAATGATATCCCAAACCTCTCTAATCCCGGAGTAAATGCGAAGCGCGGCTTCAGCAAACTTATGGGGTTTGCGGGAGTGGTCAAGTCGCATTTTGGGTGCCGCTATCTCTGGATGGACACCGCGTGCATCAACGAAGCCGATCGGGTTGCATCGATCCCCCTTATGTTCGGCTGGTACCGCAATGCATACGTTTGTGTTATATACTTGTCTACCTCGAAGGTTCCGGGCGATCGCTGGTGCGCAAGGGGTTGGACTCTCCAAGAGGTGCTGGCGGCGAACAGAATCACATGCTTCACTGGTAACTGGGATCGCGTGCAAGCAGAGCACCTCCCGGGATCCATATTTCACGCTTGCCGAGATATCAATTCGGACTCGACCGTATATAAACAACTCAAAGAAACCGTAGGTAAGTACGCAATCCCCAAGCGCAAGGTCACATTTGCGAACTCACGTTGGTTCCTCCGGTAGGGCATGCAAACTGGATGACGTACAAACCGGGGCTTGATCAAGCCCTTAACCTGTTCTATGCCATGCGTAAACGCGAGACCACCAGGCCTGAAGATACAGTCTACTCCCTTCTCTCTGCTCTCGATGTCAAGATTCCCATCGAATACGGAGAAGGATTCGAGCGCGCGTTCTACCGTCTTCAAGTTGAGGTCCTCACTCAGGGCTGCGACCGTCGGTTACTCTTGTGGAAGGGCCGGACGTCTTCGCCGTACAATTCGATGCTTTGTGGCGACTTCAATTTTTCGCTTTTCAGAGATTTCTACGAGTATCGCAGCGACATATTCACAAGCTACGACCCCTCCATTTCGTTCAGCCCCGACGGCGTCATGCGGATCATGGTTCACCTCTGCAAACCATGTGCGCCCGCGCCTCCGTCGTATGTATTCGCGCTGATAGCACAAAGTCCTTGGTCCAGAGGCTACACCGGTCTTATACTGGAAGAGCTCCCAGAAAATCTATACCGGAGAATAGAATATAAGGACTACTGGTACCATGAAATCACGGTCGAAGGAGCCCCGGAATGGATCTATGTGAAGTAAACGATCCTTGCGTTCTTCTGCAGAGAGCAGCACGACAATGTTCGGAAATGGGCGGGGTACTGGTGAGGAGGACGAGATTGTATTGGCGTAAGAGGGCAATGTCGATGGACGGCATCTACTTCACTACCTATACGCTCGGAGAGTTGCGACCATCAATGTAGCGGGTAATCCGTAAAATCGTATACCGGCGACTCGAATGCTTCGATCGAAGCTCGAAGTTGAGGATTGCGGGCGAGTTGGAGTCGGGCATGTCGACGTGTTGGATGGCACGACATGCTGTACTGGTGCCCGGGAGCATCAAATAGAGGTGCATCGGCGGCGCCAAGATGGTGTATCGCGACGTAGCCAGCCAGGAGCAGCCAGGCGTTGTGGTCTGGTGTCTCCGCTAACCAGAGTTCATCCATCGCGCTATACAGTACCACGCCCGACAATTTTGATCGGCGGAGTCAACTGAACTCCGAAGTCTGAATTGACGAAAACTGGGGAGATCAAGAAGATCCGGAGGTAGACGAAGGTCGTGAGGAGGAAAGAGAAATGACAGAAGGTTTTGAGACACGTCTTGTTGCTAAATGATGGTAAGCCGGGTTGAGGCCTCAAACTTGGAGATCGACGACACCTTCGGGTCCTGTAGTCGCGGTTTTATATATCGAAGGTGAGCAGGTCAGTCGTCTGTCGCATACTGCGTGAGCATCTCCCATATCCAACAAGCACGGAGTATATGGGACTCACCAAGCGCTCTAAACACGCTCCCAGCCCGTTCCTGATTCATTCCCTGCAGCGGTATCGAGATCTACGAGTTCCGTTTTTCAGATATCCCCCCGAGTTCGTCGGACGGGGATAAGCGCACGCCGTGCTTGGCTTTGGTCTTGCTGAAGTGTCTTACACGTTCGCCGAGGGTGCTACTGCAAGCCTGCGATGACTAGCCGCAATTCTGTGCGTATTTCCTCAGCACAGGATGTGGAATGTAGAACAAGAGGCGGAATACTCACCAAGTATATCCGTCTTGCAGGGCCTGCAGGAACGCCGAAATCGAGCCTATGCAACGACGGCTACCTCGCAGTACAGCCCCATAGTGTTACCATTACGGCCGCCAGTCTGAACCAACATGAAGCAGGTCGCAAGCGAATCAAAATTCGTTGCAATCAGCTGTGATGGGCGATGGAGTCCTGGGAGGTGGCAGTAGGGAGAAGAGACGCTGATGTTCAACCGTGGGTACAACTTTCCACACTCATTGTTTATCGCCGCATAATCACCGACTCTACGATTTACCTCCAGAATAAAGCGAGCACTGCAACTGTGGAAGTCGATCCGCATGACTATGGCCTCGATAATCAAGTAATCAGTAATCAATATGAAGGATCTCGCAATGACGGACGCTGGTGCTCGGAAGCGGAGTCGCGTCAAATGGTACATCCGCCCATGGAGTCGGTTGGGGTGGGAGCATGTGCCAGTGAAGGTGGGGGCCGTAGACATCTGGACCCGGCGGAGGCACGGGATGGACTTGAGCCGATATCGATGTAGAAGTTCCCTCCCCAGCACCGCGGAGGAGACGAGGAGACGACAGACAGCCATCCATAATTACGAACTCAAATGCAGGTCTGGCAACATTGTTGAATGACGGCCAGTGTCAAGCAAAACGAAATCGTGTGGTGTAGGACGAGTCCCGACGATGGAAGCGCCCGTCCAGCGTCCATTCAAACGATATCCCAATATGCTGTATCCACTCTTCCTCTCAAACCATCAGCTCAGGCGCATCACCTGCCTATATACTATATATACCTGTCACTGACGACGCGTAGACCTTCTCAAACAGTCCAAGCAAGCCGGAAAAGAAGCTCGGGATAATTCGAACAATCCCATTGACGCCGCGTCTTCTCAACCCAAGGAAAAGTCGCGCAAAGATGCTACAGGGAACAAGGAAGGGATCGGCATGGTTGACCAGGTTGGGAGCCAGAGCTCAAGCGCGAATAAGGACAAAGGAAACTCGTCCAAGTAGTACCTGAGGCTTCCTGGGTCTCAAGCAATCGAGCGTTACTGTGCATTGTGAGTCTGTGAATCGTGTGCAGGGTGACGCCGGACTTGATGGAGTTTTTGATTCTAGCGTGGTTGTACGTACTTGTTTCAATATACATGCCCTTTCAGTATACGTTCGCGATGTCGCTAGTGCGAAGGCAAGCCATATGCTACCCGCGGCGCATGTCTCGGTCGCGAAAGGCATACCCTATTTGGCCCATGGTACGTGTTCCATTGACGAAGCTCATGAAGCCGGACACCTACCCACCTTGGACGATGGAGGACTAGCGAACGACTTCATTGGCCAGCATGTACCGCGTCTGGGGAGCCACATTTCTATGCATGGGCGAAGATACGCTGCGCTCTATGGCTGCCGTCAAGAACGGCAGTCGACAACTTACACTCTTTAAACTGCATACGGCGTAAGGCAGTCCCCCTTTGGTGGACGTGTGACGCGCAGGCTGCGTATCTGGCGTGACTCAGGGTTATCATTGTGCCACTGGACAATAACAAAGACAAAGGTGGCTACCACCTCTTTCTTTCAAACGACCACCATCATCTCAAGTCCATCGTTGGACTCTCCCAAATGCCGTCGTCTACCGCCCAGCACCACTTGGCTGATCTCGCTGTTGCCGCACGGCCTATTCGCTACGCCTCAGTACAAAGGCACCTCCCTACCGAGTTGATAGCAGAGATCCTCTCGTATCTCACAGACAAGCCCGACATTCGCGCCGTTGTCTCAACTTCGCGGCAGTTCCGTGCGATCATGCTTCCGAAGTTGTACAAGGATGTGCAGCTGTCCAGCTACGACCTGGTGAAGAAACTCAGTGCCTTTGCTGCCTGTATAGACACGCCACACACATACCACAAGTCCTGTGGGGAGCAAGTCGAGTCCCTCTGGTTATGCACGCTTAGAGAGCACCGACGTCACCTACGTCGCTGACATAGGCCAATTCGTCCCCCTGGTCTATCATCTCCTCACGAAGCTCCCCAACCTCACCTGAGCTCAGTTTGGAAATCCACCCGATTGCCTTGCATGGTCACACGTGGTACAAGCTCAAGGACATCGATTTGACGACACAGCTCTCGCTCAAGGTGCTGCGTTTCTTCCCAGCAACGTTCCCAGTGCACAGACCCGAGAAGATGCCGTACAAAAGCGCGACAATGATCGACGAGTGGCTCATTGCGCAGCGTAGCATCGAGCGCATCGAGTACCCCCCTTGGAACACCCCTTCGTTCAGGTTGGGTGCCAACGCATTCATGGGGTTGCGCGCACTATTGGTCGAGAATGATGAATTTGCAATGGTAAAGGGGATGGTAGGGCCCACGGCCGCTCAAGTTTTTGAATGTGGGTGGCGTGATCCACCAGGATCAAATCTTCCCCCACGGGCTTCCGGAGGCGTTGGAAAATGTGACGGTGCTGACGCATGAGGTGTTTTGGTTGGCAGAGATGTTTCCGCACCTGGAGCGCATGGACATCATGTATAATTTCGACGAAAAGGACGAAGATCTTGAGTACTTTGTTTACGAGCTACAGGCGGATGGGCGAGCGGAGAAGGGGAATATGCAGAAGGTGAGGTTTATGAGGGCATGGGGTGATTTTCGGCTGTCGGAGGAGGGGAGGCGGGCAGTGGGGAAGGTCTTTGAGATGCTAGCAGGGCTGGAGTGTCTTGAGGTGTGGAGGGACGAGAACACGAGCACGAGGTATGGGAGAGATGGGAGCTCGTGGGTTGTTCAATGGAAATGTGAAGGCATCGACACGTGGTTCCATGATTGGGAGACTGATGTAATGGTTCTGGATGATGATACGCCGCTAGTGCAATCCAGCGGGACGGTTCACGCATTGCTACAGCCCCCCTTATGAGCCTTGGGGTATCTATCTACAGTTAACACTGGTTTGTAGTTATGTCTGTTTCGTCGCGTAAATACAAAGAACGGAGATTATCAAGAGGGCCTTCTACTCTACGACATCTGCATGTATAAGTGTTGAGGCGGGCGTGAGATGAATCTGCGCGATTGGACAGGTAGTGCGAGGATTCCTTGAAAAAAATGACAATACACGACGAGAACGTCATAAAATACAAGCACATACATACTCGAATAGCAAAGTATACGGTGACTGCAACACGACGAATAACTTCCGACATTGTCATTGTCTGACCATGACAATTCAATGCCACGACTTTATAGATTGGGCGAGGAACCCGTTGTGGGAGCTATATCGATGGGGAAAACAGGTTAAGATGCTTCATAATACATCGAACGAAAGCAGCTAACTCGCGTTGATGCAGGAGACACAGATGTCCGTTCCCTGGCGGAATGTGATGCAACTCGCGACAATCTGAGAATCACGGCAATGAATGCTAGATCTTGGTGTACGAGACGTAGAGAATATGGATAGATGGGAAGACGCCGAATTCTTCACATGGGAGGCATCAACACTGGTGCGGTATCACGTTCGTGAGTCCGAAACGCAATTTCGCGTTGGCGATTCAGATGTTCGATGGTTCGGTAATTTGGTGGATGGCGGGATGTCGGATATGGGGGGCGGAGGGAAGGAAGGTAGAGGAATACTTCCTGCGGCCATCGGATTCATGGGGTTTCAACAACGGCACCTGTGCAGTTTGTGGAGGGAAGACGAGTACTCGCGATATTCGACTGCCAATCCTTTGAGAGTTATGTGGTCACCTCGGTAAGCCTAAATAATTCTGAGGCAAGTTATCCCAGTATCCATCGTCATAATCTTCAGAGCAGTCGCGAGCTGCACCGTCGTCACAATCATATCGTATGTACGCGCAATGGCTGACGACGAGCTGCCATTGGGTTTGCCCCAGATGTGCTCAGATATGCGAGAGTGCGATCCTGAGAGAAGGAATACTGATGATCTAAATCGACTAGACTGTTCCGGTATCCTGGGTCTTCGCACTGCGTACAACGCTAGAGGTTTTATACTACGAGATATCGATGGGAGATGGACGTCGAAGGAAGTCCTCTGGATTTATGGATTTCTCGAGTCGGAGTAGTGGGCGCGAAGATGGAGGCGCAAATTGGCGAACTGAGACCGAGCAAAGGCTACAACTCTAGCTGAGATATGATACACGAGTCTGCCGTCCACTATGTGAGGCGCAGGATTGTCGTAGAGATTAGCAGTCTCGCTCCTCCTGCTCCTCCAGTTCTCAAATTCAAATGTCCGACGCGTTGAACCGCTCCGCTCCGTACGTGGTTGATCCCCGACGGCCTGCTGACATACTTCGACGATGTTTCTCCGTCCTCTTGTGCAAAATCCGAAATCGCATCGATGAAATTTGAATGACTCTGGGACGGCGTTGTGCAGCGGTGCCGTGACCGCTAAAGCGAAGAAGACAATTTCTTCCCACGAGTCACTCCATTACACGCCCTCATTCACTCCTCTCAATAGCAACAGTGACTCTACATTCTCAGCGCGTTTGAGTATCACTCATTACTCGATTCAGAGGGTCAGGAGTACCATGAATCGGTTGCGACCCTCAATAGTTCTCGGATAATCTCGCCTACGTAGTACTGGCTGGATCTCCGCAGTACCATGCGTAGGGTTGTTCAACGACTTCGTGGGTTCAGCGGTCGTTGTAACGCATCAATCCCAAACACTCACATCCCCAGAAGATCAGACTGACTCGGATTTCCGACGTCCTATGTACATATAGCTGCGCTTCTATCTTTCCATCGAAGGAGTTGGAATCACTTCTCTGTTTCATCAGTGGTTCGAGATTGATATACCACACATGGACTGTATCAATATGGTCGCCAACGTTATCGCCACATTCGCACCGTTAAGTCCCAGGAGCATATTTCCTTACTCCTTTCTCTTGTAACAGTGTTTCGTTGTCTGAACTTTCCTCTCTTTCTGTCTGTAGCAGCCTGTTCATACCGCAACAGTAGAATGCCTCGATATCTACATCCTCCGGGTTCCGTTTTCGTCCAACGCACTTGGTCGGAGTGCGATGGAGACCAGGATGCAGCAACGGTTGCCGCATGGATTGATTCCACCACGGCTGTCATTCCTCGTGATGGGATCACAATACGCGATGTACATCGTAGGATATAAAATCTGGGACGCAGCCCTCTCCTGAATACCTCTTGTGGGTTTCTCAGCCAGTTATATCAGGTAGGATCGTCAATAGAGGTCTGTCGGTCTACTCTCAGTAGTGCGATGCTTTCATAGGTTCTGGGACGCGCATTCCAGATACTCCTGTTCGGGTTCCTGGCAGCGCAGATATGTACGTGAGCTCTTCTCTGATAGTTTATACCCCTCCACTGACCACCTAAAAGCTCAGTATCATGACAACTTTCCCAACGACCGGCTCTTGTTGAGAGTTGTAGGTCTGTCGACAGTAATTATGCCTCTCTCCTTCTTCCGCCTCTCACTTACCATCAGCTCGGACTTCCTTTCTCCTATCCTTTTTACTCGCAGGAATGGTCCTGTATGAACTAGCCGCTGATGCCCTCGCAGAAAACAACGGGCAGCGAGGCATTCCTAATGGGACAGGGAACGGGATAGCCCCCATGATGATTATCCTCCTGAACGGTTTTGGTGAGTGCCTTTGCGCTCGCAATCCATAGATGTTCATCCTTGGAGTCAGCGATGTCAGTTTCCCAAGTATTTTTCTCCTCCAGAATCCGACAAATCTCGCGCAATAAATGGCTTCAGATTCTCATATGTGTTGTACGTCATCTATACGCTCCTAGAAGTGATCAAACGTGATTGGAGACGACGGATATTCAGTTATCTGCGCTACAGTTGGGCGGATCCATCGGGCATGCATTGTGGAGTAATTTCACCACTATTCCGATTAGCGATGCCTTTTCGTCTGTCAGTACTGTTTCGACTGTCGATTCCCACTGACGCGACTGATGGGTATACCTATTGCAGGCGTGGATGGCGAGTAACATCGCATGCGATCTATCAATTACGTTGTCGATGATTTGGTTTGTAAGCTTCTTCCGTTGTCCTCCAATTGTGTTGTATATGTTTACCCAAATCGTCGTCAGCTTCGGCAAGCCAAGGGGGGAGCAACGTTCAAACCAACGAAGACAATGCTTGCCAAGATCCTCGCATTTACCCTCGAAACTGGACTCATCACGACTCTATGGATGGTCTCACAGTTGATACTACAGACATCCTTGCTGCAGAGCAGGAACCACGTTGATGCCTACCTCCTTTTGTACGTCAATCGTCGCTCCTACCACACGGGGTAAACTGATTTTGAACTCTGTCAGCTTTTACGCTAGTGGGACGTTGTGAGAGCATTCATCACAACGTGTACGGAGGGTATACTAACGGCTATTGCAGATATTCCGTCTGGCTCCTTGCAACCTTGAACGCCCGATCATCCTTCAACAAAGACATACCATCCTTCGTAGATGTTGACAGCCTACCAACTGCCCCAGGCGAACTGCACTTCAAGCACCCGACCGCCGAGGGGACTGAAATCGTGATATCCATCACAAGTAATGGTGTGATGAGTCGTAGCGGCGCCCTGGATGTGGGGTCAGACTCGTATCGACTACGCGAAACGGGGAAAATGGGTAAAGAGAGTGAGGATATATAAGCGTACGTCATGTACATATTATACTGTATTTTACATCTTCCGTCAGGTGCTTTCGAAGCTGAAAAGCGTGTTGCCGTCAATGAGTGAGTCCCCGCCTCAGTGTCAATCGTATGAGGGAGGGTTTGGAGTCTCTGTTACGCAAACTGTGAAAAACCGAGTTGTAAGTCCCTGCTTGTTCCACGAGGGCACATTTGTCGTTGGAACAATGATCCAGGACGTATTTGGGTAGGCGCGTTGACGATTTAAGTTTCTGAGTCCCAATTTCTCACGCGTGATCGACTCGACGCAAAGGATTCCCGAGCACAACGAAGACCACCCTGTCCGCGGCCGTGAAGACCTCCTTCCTCACAACCTAGAAATCACTCAGGAATCATACTTTCGCAGTGAAAATACATGACGGCACCATTCACCTCCAAACATGGTTGTTCCACTCAGTTCTTGGGCTTATCTTGGACCGTAGTTCCCAGAGAACGCGCAGCAAAGGTATCACCGTTTCAATCGTGGAAACGAGCACGTCTTGATGTCCGACGGATATTGGTGGTCGTCGGCCAGACTGGAGGTGGGTTGCAGTTTCGTGAGTAACGGGTTCACGACGCTCGGGATTTCGACTCTGATGCTTCTCAGTCCTCCTCGCAGCGGTGGTTAGAACGAAGATAATATATACCGAGCCTCCAGTCACCAAAGATGAATACCTCATACAGATCGACTACCCATTTTCGCCGCTGCCGTGTATTGCGCCTACCGAAGTCACGTAACTTACTCGGCACTGCTGTCATTTCGACGACAAATGGTCGGTCAATCATGGAGAGGGTGCGTCGTGGATCGAGTGGGGGAGGGCCAACGGGGGTTGAACTGTGGGCAGAAGGACGAAAAGGAGATTCAGGACAAGGAACTCGGAAGCAGCTGACCTACGGACGGAATAGAGGCAATTGTGACCCGACGTTCGTCTTAGAGGAGAATCAAAGAAACGATGATATCTGCATAGCGTGAAATGGGCCATGAGGTGAGTGCTTAGGGTTTATAGCGTCGTAGGTATTCGATTGACCTATCTCCTGCTTAGCAGCGCTTCGAAATGCACTGTCTTGCATCTATCGTGAATCATAGTATGGTGAGGTGCATTTCGATTTTGTAAGGCAGCGTAGCTAATGGCGAAGGTTCATCAAGCCATAGATGTCGCTGTAGGCGGGCTGAGAAGGTATGGGCATGTGTCTACCTTTGCGCTGACGTGCTGAGCGTGGATACAGACGGTATCGTAGTTTGTGGTTGGACTGTTTGGTTCCGGTTGTCGAGGTACTCGACCCTGCCGTCCATTGTCTCCCCGTTCGGGAGTTTCCTAGTATGGTGTATACGTTGGGCGACATCTTTTGGCCACCGAAGTATACACTCCGCTCCTTTCATTCCTTACGCTCTTACCACCACACTGTCCTCTCCACCCGTTCCTATCCTATTGTTTTTTCAAGATTCTTGCAACCACAACCACACAATCCACGTCGACTCCAGTCCCGAAGTACAAATGCCTTCGCCCATCCCCGGATCTGAACGCGGCCGACTCGACGATGGCTCCTTCGACTCCTCTTCCTCCTTCGGCAGCGAGTACTCCAGCCACCTAATATATACACCGATATCCACACCTCCTCGCGGAATCCAGCCCTTCCCTACCAGAGGCTTCCCAGTCGAGATCCTCGACGAGATCCTTTCTTATGTCACTGACTACCATGCGATGCGTAGGGTCCTCCGCGTCTCGCGACAGTTCCATGAGCTCATGCTCCCGAAGCTCTGGAAGCACATATACGTGCACCCGCAGGTCAAGGGGGAGCTGCTCAGCACGCTGGCGGCGCAACTCGACGCGCCGTGCTCGGTGTGGAAGACGCGCGGGGAGCAGGTGCAGACACTTCAGCTCGCGCTGCAATACACTAAGGATCCGCAGTGCCACAATATCCTGGATGTGCGCGAGGCGTATCCGCCCGTCCAGCGCTTCCTCGCTGGGCTCACAAACATGCACACCCTCGTGCTGGAGGCGGGCACGCTCGCGGGAGTTGCGTCGCGCGCGCGGTGGCGCTCCAGGGATATCGAGATGAGCAAGCAGCTTGCTGGTTTGAAGACCCTAGTGTTCACGCCGCCGAGTGTCCCGTTCACCACACGGCTGCACAACTACAACACCCATCCCAACACCCGGTTTGAGCAATGGCTCCTCTCGCAGGCGAACATCGAGTATTTCGAGTACCGCACCAGGGACCGCCTCGTGGGGGGCTTTCCCGCGAACGCATTTCCCAATTTGCGGCGTCTCATGATCGCGGTCGAGAACATCGAGGCGATGAGGGGGCTCGAGGGTCCACGGGGGATCACGCATCTGCGAATGACTGTGCCACCCCGTTGCCCTTTCATAATTTCCCGCATTCCGCCACCCGTACTTCCGAGCAACGCACCCCGCCTACCCCCCGCGCTTAGCAACGTCACTGTCCTTGTGCGCGATGACAGCGATCTCGAGTTCGCGGGGCTCCTCCCGAAGCTCGAGCGCCTCGACATCGTGTTGAAGGGGCGCAAACTCCGCCGCCTGCTCGCTGCGCTGCGCGCCGTGGACGAGGTCACCGGCAGAAGACGCAGTGCGCATCTGCAGGGCCTGCGTTTCTTGCGCGTGCGTAGGCTGTACCTCACTCCCAAGGATAGTGAGAACGAGAATCACCAAGAGAGTGGAGGAAGCAACGCAATTGGGGGAGAGGGTGGTGATATCGAAGTCACCCATATATTCGCCGAACTCCCTGCGCTGGAGGAATTCGAGGCAATGCGCGACGACGAGACGTGGATACGGTTCGCGCGGGATGGCTCGACGCGGGTCGTCGAGTGGAAGGGCCCTTCGGACAGCAGGCCTGGGGTTCCGTGTGTAGGAGACGAGTGGTCCCATGACTGGGAGGAGGGGGTGACGTCTGTGGATCCGATGACCCCGCTGCGCTTCAGAAAGATGTGGAAGATGCCTCTAGTACTGCGCGACCTAGAGTCGAGCGAACCGGAGGAGTGAGGCGAACCCGTGGAGAGGCGGAGGGTGATGAGCGGAGGTAGTGTTGAAGTTAGGATTTGAAAAAATTGACGTCTGAAGTTTCTAATTGTATCAAACGGTATCACCCATGCCTATAGGAGATTTATGTGATCAGAGTCCTAATATGTCGAAATTAAGCAGAAAATATGCATATGCTATGACTATCCGATCCGTGATCCATGGTTTCGTGTTGGTTCTGAATGATTCAACCGTCAAGTTGCCTCACCATGAGTTGACAGAGACACGCTGGTAAGCGCCCACAGTTTGATCTGGGATGGAAACTCTAACCACTCAATCACACTCAACTCCGCTCCAACCTCCAACTAAACTCCAACTACACTCGTTCCGCAGCCCGGACACTGCGAGCATCATGCATCACACACGATACATATGGCTCCGCAACAGTCAATAGACTATACACAGTTCAATAGTTCTCGAGCAATCGTAACGACAGGACAAGTACACCTACACCAACGCGTACTCTACTTACCAACGTGTCCGACGAAACAGAAACAGAAACAGATAATAGTCTGATGTAAAATAACTAACTAACCAAGTCAAGTCACGATAAACGAAACGATCCACCGCGGTTCAGTTGCGTGCGTGTAATGAGCAACGAGCAAGACCTTCTCCAACACCTAACACCTAACATGTGAAGGTTTAATATCCCCCAACGACCCAGCCGAGGCCCATAACAGCAGCGCCCATGGCCCACCCCTTCATCCCCATCTTCTCGCCAGCAGCGCCGTTGAAGTTTGTCGCACCGCCTTGAGCAGCCGTGTTCGTGCCAGATCCGCTCGACGCGCCGGAAGCGCCTGAAGCGGGAGACGAGGCGGTAGGAGAGGAGCTAACGGTTACACCGAACGCCGATGTCGGGGGGACCGAGAGGACGGTGCCGCTACCTGAACTCAGTGTAACTGCGGCCGTGCCAGTGCTACTTCCACTCCGGCTGATCGACGAGGAGGCGGAGGTGGAGGAAGCGATGGTCGAAGAGGAAGATACCTCGGGGCCGATAGAGAAGGAGGAGGAGACCGCGAACTCGTTATTGATGTTGCCAACGTCGGTTGCACGGAGGGTGTAGCCGTCTCTATCAAAGTATGACGTTAGTACAGGGGTAGATAGGGGTAATGAGGAAAACAACAACGAGCCGAGTAAAAATATCTAACCGACACCAAGAACAAATAAATGATCAATCAAATCAACCGGACGACAACTGACGTGCACTGCGATATGTACGCGGGAATGCACGGTGTGTGGAAGTCAATCCGGCGAGGGTGTGAAGCACGTGAATGTAACCAACCAAGCAACATGAAGCACGTAATGAATAACGGCGAGCGAGCAACGAAGCGAAATAGCAATAACGGGTATCGAAAACAAAAGAGAAAGCATTCGAATGAAAGAGGTAGACAGTTGAGGAATGAAAAGGAAAGACGAATCGAGAGAAAGGGAAAAGGTACGCACTGAGCCGGAACGACAGGGAGTGTCACATCTGCACCTCCATCAGCTGGGCGCTGGTTGTTAAGGATGGCGAAATCGGAGCGGAAGGACGGATGGTGGAGGAAGACGGAGAAAGTGGCGAAGCGGGATCTAATTGCACGAACTTAAATGAGGACGTTATAAGGGCAGAGAGGGAGAAGGACGACTCACGTATCGTCAGCGTCGTTGGTCCAGGTAACTCTCACAGGACCCTGCGAACGCGCGTTCTGGAGCGGGGCGATCCGGAGGGCGGCGACAAACGAGGCCAGGAGGGCGAGAGTGCTGTATAGAGGTCGGCATTAGCAACAGCAACAGTGAAGATGAAGGGCCCTCGGGTAGGCGAGAGGCGAGAAAAGATGGGAGAGAACGAAGAGCAGCCTCGGGATCATCAACAACGACGACTGCGACGTTTCGGCGACACAGCGACGACGACACCGCCTCCCCGGCTCTTCTTTCCCTCTCGTCGTCGAAAAAGCCCAGGCAAAAGAACACTTCATAGAGAGGCGAGTACTCACTAGACTTTTGCGAACATCTTTTCTCGTCTTTTTGAGTGTTTTGTGGGAGGAAGGAGCAAAAGAGTGACAAGCGAGCGTAGATGAAATCAAAGTCGTTCGAAGAAGAAACACGGGCGCTTGATCGTCGCAGGAGACAACCTTTTCAAGAAAACATGCGACAACAAGTGCTAAGATGATAGGATAAGATAAGATTTGCCATAGCGCGCCAGCGTTTCACGATATTGTCTTGAGCTGGGCACCAGAGTATAAGATACAAACAGGTGAGGATGGGGGCGGGAACAGTGTTGGCGCAATCCATTGAGGAACCGTGAAGAGGGCAAGCTCGGGGACCGTATGCGCAAGCAATCGAAGAGCAACGAGAGGCGGAACGGCACGCAGCTGGAGAGCTGAGTAGCCACCCGCCAGGGGGGCCGGTGCCCAGGACAGATCCTGACCAGCAGCAGGAGCAACGAACGGGGCAGGGCGATAGTGAAACCAAGTAACAAAACGGGGGGAGTGGGCCAGCAGCAGCAATGAGCGCGGTGGTGCGCTAGTGTACTAGACCCGAGTGGTTTACATTTATTTTAGTATTTATAAGTCCGATTTATGTTGATTCTATAATGGAATGTTCAAATACCATGGTTATCGGCATGGGTGCTTAATGTCCACTTGGAACGAGAGAAAAGAATGATTTTGCATAGATAGACGTCGCCTGTAATACTCGTATGAGGCCCTGAGGAATCATGATTTTAAAACCGCTCAACCATCGTTCGATAGTCTAAGAATTGAGACATCGTCCGAATGTCATCATCTAAGGTGATCAAGTCTCCATCCATATGCTCTCGAGGCCTCCAGACGTCGACATTACGAAATACCCCGCGTGGATATCGAACCTCACCAGGCCGTCCCGACCAATCGAAATCAATGAGCTGGCAAGCCCATGTGGACTTGTTGCCAGATACGAATACGTTAGAATCACGAACATCGCCATGTACGTAGCCTAAGCTATGAAGGTGGGACACTGCTCCCTTGATGACAGTTTGACAGGCCTCGGGAAGGTGTTCAAAGTGTTGGCAAGGTTCGAATCCGGCGGGAAGAGGGCGTATTGCTACCATCCACATCCCGCCAGGAAGCTCGGAATGGCTGAGAAGCGCGGGGGCTATCCCAGCGGCGGCCGCTGCCTGGTGGGCCTCAACCCCATACTGCCCAGATCCAAACTTGATGATGATATCTTGACGGTCAGCGGTGCGAGCGGTGAAGACAAGCCTAACTGGGCTGATGCGTCCGGTGTATGTGAAGGGCACGTGCGTTGAGGTGACCGTCGAATCATTGGGGATATTTACGGGATACGTTCGAACGTACGGATATTCAATTTGACCCGCATCGACAACATGTTCCAGTGGATTTCTGTATACCTCACAAAGCGAGAGGTACAGATGGCGAAGAGCAGTAAGAAACCTCAGGAGATCTTCCATCGCGTCGGTATCGAAGTTATTGAAATGAAGGGGTATGGAGTGGGAGAGAACCTCTATGTATCCCATCGACAGCCAGAGGCCTCCATAGACTTGGATGTTGGGCCCTGAAAAAATGAGAACAATGATATGTAACTCAAGGGGAAAACACACCGTTATGAAAAATCAGAATCGATGGAAGCCGAGTCTTAATACAGTCCCCCCTGACGTGGAGCAGAACATGCCTGACCCCTTCTTTATAGTAGAGCAGCAGTTCGAAAACCCCATCCACGCTGCCGTAAGACGTTTCCGTCGTGACTTCGATGCAGATGGGCACGGTAGGAAGATCGGGAAGGGAGAAATGCACAATACCTCCGTCGGTCTTGTACGTGCCAACGGACCGTTTTTTAATGGTCACATCGCTGCCAAATAGCTTGGCAAGGTGCTCATGCAAACACGACTCGCGCTCAGCCTCGGTCGGAAATAGGGCGGAGAGCTCCGTGGCCATTGACCAGGCAAGGGGAGATAGAGAGGGTTCAGGGGCAACGGAACGGAGGTCTTCTTTGAAGCGAGCGAATTCGGGCTGTAGTAGTGAAATGGGGATCGGGTAATGATCGACAGACTTGGGTCGATTGAATTCAAAAGCCTTGGATGATGGACTGGATTGGCGGGAGCGGAATGTCGACGGGCTAGCACCAACAGAGGGTTGTTCTGTCGATTGAAGTCCTGGTTTGGATTGCCGCAGCTCCGTCAAAGAGTCTCGCTCCTCATCGAGCTCATCGTATTGTGATCTGGGTACAACGAACACAGATATGTCATCTGGGCCTGCATTGGCAACAGAACCAGGGATATCTACAGCCTCCCAAACATCCCAAAACCCGGTGAAGTACTCGACAGGCGGAAGTTCACTGACACGAGACCAGAAGGTCTTGGACGGAAGCCAACTAATCGGTTCTTGGGGAGTCTGATTGTTGCTCGGTAATCAGTATAATAAAAGAAAATAGTAGGCGCATACGCACTAAAATGACGAAATCTTCATGCATAGCAGCAGTCCTGGTCATGCAGATAGAATCTTCCAACGAAACCAAGCTCATGCATGAGCCGCACAAGTTCTTGCGTTTCATACGTGGGTCCTGTTTGAGAGTAGCTTTGTCGAGGATGGCAAAAACGTAGGAAACGACAACCATGTCTGGGAATCGACTAAAAGGTATTAAAATCCGAACTCATAACGCAGGTCAGCAGTACTGTATCACGTGCTTTCCCCCCTCAATACTGGAATTCATTTCCGTTGCTCATCTGATTCGCGTCGAGGAACCTTTTGTAAGTCTTATCAGTGAATACCATGCTCATATCCCTTCTTCCTAGATCGCCGCACATCACTCTTATATGAGTCGAAATCTTGGCGGACCAGCTGCACCTCTTGCTGTAGTCCACGTCAAATGGGGCCTGCGCTATCGAATTTGTCTCACTGCCATGCCTGGTGACCCAAGCTATCCGTTTTAGACAGATAGGCGCAGTTTGGACATCATCGAGTGAACACCAATCCGCACGTGGTGGATAGTATCGAGATTTCCGCCTGTACATACGCGGCATTGATTTATTCCTGTCGCTTTCGTTTATACACGCAACACGCAGTGTCCATCCAGAGATAACGGCACCCGTAACGAGATTCGACCGCATTCGCGAACACTTCGAGTTTATGAAAACCAGATTTTGCGCGGACGTTGGGGTCAAGGAGGTTAGAGACGTCGTTGCTCCTGCGAGTTGTCCTGATTCCAGCAATGCGACAAGATGGCGTACTGCTCCAGTTGTGCTCCCGCACGTCCTCACGCTTCGGTCTGATGGATATTTTGGCGCGTTTACGTCGGATGAGATCAAGAATAGCCGGAGCCATGTTGTATCTCCAGTAGGAAATCATTGGGGATTTGCGGGGGAGGTAGGGTTCCAGCTCCTTCGTGACAGCCGATATGAATGCCCCTTCATCGACAATTACCTCACTCTGCATCATTGCCGTATACGAATCGTTCCTTGATCCCAGTTTGGTGGCTTGCAGTCGAAGGAGGGCCAGACTTCGAAAATGGTTTCTGTTATTTCGGCGCAGGTTAAAGGTGACCCAATCCAACGCCTGAGACCGGCCTTGATGTTGTCCTTGAGCTCAGAACGTGGGATGTTCCGGTTCGTTTGGGTGTCGAACAGATGGATGGGGCACTTGTCGACGCAAGAGTTGATTTCATCATAGCACCTACGAATTTCAGGAATCCTCAACGGAGCGGCACGAATCGTCAGCATGAGGGAAGTGATCTCGCCCCGTATTGCACCAGCATCGTCATTGACTAACGCCACGTACGCACTAGAGAAGAGTTAGCTCAGTTCAGGGACAAACGTGATGTAGCAAGTATTCGCGGCTGCTGTCCGCGATTCGAACATGCTGGAAGGCGAAATTAGGTCTGCAACCAAAGAAGTGAGTGAGTGATTCGCAAACGTTTCAACGAGGAGACTTACTCACTTTCACAAGCACGCAGTCTGGGAACGCCTCCATCACACACACACCTGGCCGTCCTAGTCCCCAGCGCAAAAAAGGGTAGCTGGTACGAACTACTCGGCGCGGCGATCTGGACCATCTAGAAGGCGGTGTTGTGGGACGACAATGACAAGGGCGATAGATGGTGATCCTACGCCGCGCGAGAGGGTGCGTTCCTGCATCGTATGGCCCCTCGGACTGCTCTGTGCGAGATATTCGTAATCGTTTCGCCGCAGTACCAACTTCCCACTTTTCGTTGACAAACATGAACGAAGTGTTACCAATATCCCCATCTCATTCATATTCAATACACTTCACTCTTGAACTGACTTGAATTGAATATTTATTACCCCGTGCTGCCGTACATGCGCATGTGTGTATGTGGAACGAGTCTTGTCGCCAAATGGGCGCATTCTACCCAAGCAAAGCCTGGATTCAGGAAGTAAATAAAGCCTAAAATAGATCGATAAATCAGTGTGAATCGGAGTAAGTGCAAAAACATACATACCCCCGAGAGAACAGCTACGATCGTGACGATCTACAGGGTCCCCATCACCATCTCCTCATCTCTATCTCACCATCTCCATTCGCTTTCGTCTTGTGCATTTGCGTAAGTATTCTTATCCGCATTCGTGGTTGCCTCCTGGTTATGATAACGGTGCGTATCGCGTAACATTATACCGCGTCCATCCTGCCGTAACCATGCCCCCGTTTCATCTACATCCTCACCCTCATCTTCTTCATGGACATCAATTCCTTCCCTCCTTGCTTACCCACCTCCCTCCTTCCTCACCTATCTCACACGCTCGTTGACCACCTCTCCCTTCGTCTCTACCCACAACGCTGGTCAGATCCTCCTGGACGACACCGACCCTCTCGACATCCAGTGACTATGCGGACGCCGCTGTTCGCATGTGGTCATCGTCGCCGTCGACACAACTGGTAGGTGCAGGTGAGTGCTTTCGTTGGCTCTTGCACTGTCATGCGCCCACTCACTGTCACTTGCAGGTGCTCCAGCCCCGCTATTAGCTTTTGGGATGCTCCCTCGTTGCTCTCTCGTTCAATCCTGCTCATCGTTACAAGGATGTGCAGCTGTCCGGCAACGACCTAGTGAAGAAACTCAGCGCACAATGGAGACCCTGGGGCGATAGCAAAAAGCGCGAGTCGGCATGCTCGCTTGCGGTTGGGAACGGCTGAGGTGAGCCTCGGTGGGATAGACAGAGGGGGATCAGCAGCAATCGTCGACACAACTTCGGAAGCATGATCGCACGGAACTGCCGCGAAGTTGAGAGAACGGCGCGAATGGTGGGCTTGTCTGTGAGATACGAGAGGATCTCTGCTATCAACTCGGTAGGGAGGTGGCTTCGTGCTGAGGCGTAGCGAATAGGCCGCGCAGCAACAGCGAGATCAGCCAAGCGGTGCTGGGCGGTAGACGACGGCATTTGGGAGAGTCCAACGATGGGCTTGAGATGTGATGGTGATGGTGGTCGTTTGAAAGAAAGAAGTGGTAGCCACCTTTGCCTTTGTTATTGTCCAGTGGCACAATGGTAACCCTAAGTCACGCCAGATACGCAGCCTGCGCGTCACACGTCCACCCGTACGCCGTATGCAATTTAAAGAGTGTAAGTTGTCGACTGCTGTTCTTGACAGTAGCCATAGAGCGCAGCGTATCTTCGCCGATGCATAGAAATGTGGCTCCCCAGACGCGGTACATGCTGGCCAATGAAGTCGTTTGAGCTTTGTCAGGCTCATTCGCTAGCTCTCCATCGTCCAAGGTGGGTAGGTGTCCGGTTTCATGAGCTTCGTCAATGGAATGGAACACGTACCATGAGCCAAATAGGGTATGCCTTTCGCGACCGAGACATGCGCCGCGGGTAGCATATGGCTTGCCTTCGCACTAGCGACATCGCGAACGGATACCGAAAGGCATGTATATTGATACAAGGTACGTACAACCACGCTGGAATCAAAAAACTCCATCAAGTCCGTCGTCACCCTGCACACGATTTGAGGACTCACAATGTACAGTAACGCTCGATTGCTTGAGACTCAGGAAGCCTCAGGTGCTACTTGGACGAGTTAGCATCTTTGCGCGACTTTTCCTTGGGTTGAGAAGACGTGGCGTCAACAGGATTGCTCGAATTATCCAGAGCTTGTTTTCCGGCTTGCTTGGACTGTTTGAGAAGGTCTACGCGTTGTCAGTGACAGGTATATGTAGGTAGGTGAATGCGCACCTTTTGATGATGCGCCTGAGCTCATGAAGCGAGCAGACGAAGCCACGATGAAAGCGCTCGGAAAAGTGATGCGTCGCCATGAAATTATTGCAGCCACTGTGATGGTTTGAGAGAAAGAGTGGATACAGCATATTGGGATATCGTTTGAATGGACGTCATCAGTGGAACTGTGAGACGCTGGACGAGCGCTTCCATCGTCGGGACTCAGCCGTTCAGGTGTCCTCCTCATAGGTTTGCCGGGATGACGAGGATTGGGAGGAAGATCGTTGCTCTGGAGGGCTATAGGGCGTAGGGATTCTGGTGTGTATCTTGCTTGGCCGCTCTCTTGATCTCATCAGAGCCTGATGAAGTTTGGGCCGTCAGCGCATTACGTTCCAAGTCCACTCAGATTCACGCTCACCAGGATACGTGCACCACGTTCGTGACGTTTCTAGATTTAACGGGAGGTCTTCACGGCCGCGTCGGACAAGGTGGTCTTCGTTGTGCTCGGGAGTCGTTTGCGTCAAGTTGATCAAGCGTGAGAAATTGGGACTCCATCCCCCTCACGACCTCGATGTTCTCCGCCGTCATCTTGAGGCGGTGCAGCCCCGGGAGTGCATTTACGGGGAAGCGCTCCACGAGGGGAAGTATACGCGATACTTGAAATGCTCGATGCTCTCTTGCCCGAGCAGCCACCTATCGAACGGCGTGATTGGGTGCGCCGGGTAGCCGAAGTCGTAAGGGCCCCGAGTCCCAACATCGATCTCAATCTGCGCCGATCCAAATGCCACCATCTTCAAGCACGGAAGACGCATGCGCATATCGATGTCCGTTCGCTGCCAGTCCACGTCCTTGTTCGAGATCCCTTGCATGATATCAAGGGAGAAGGCGCGCAGGTTCGCGAGTTTCGCGAGGATGTGGTGGATTGGAGCATACACCTCGCGCAGATCCTTGCGGGGTCTAGAGGGGTTCTTGGTGTTTCTTGATGTGAGTGCCAGTTTGAGCGCCTGCACCTGCTCCCCCCGTGTCTTCCACTGCGAGCACGGCTCGTCGAGCTGTCCCGCCAAAGTACTGAGAAGAGGCTCGTCAATCTGCGGCCGTATGGCGATGTGTTTCCAGATATTCGGGAGCATGAGCGCGTAGAACTGCCGCGAGACTCCGAGGATGCTACGCATGTCGGGGTACTCAGTGACGTGAGAGAAGATGATGTCGAGGAGTTCTACGGGGAAGCTTCTGCGGGGGAAGGGCTGGAGGGGGAGGGACGGGGGAGGCGGCGGGGGTTTATCTACGACGTCGGAAGACTCGCTGGTGAAGGTGGCGAAGGAGGCGATGGAGCTGAAGGACCCATCGTCGGATCCGTCCCGTCCAGGAATGGGCGAGGGCATTTGTCGACTTGGAACCAGAGGTGCGCTGTGCTGGCCGTGGTTGTGGTGACAGGAATTCACGCAGGCAATGGAGTGGGCGTGCAGTGAGTTCTAATTGGGATACCGGTTTGACTGGGATATTGGGGGTCGACATTCCACGCAGGAACCAAATAGCTGTAATTCAGCAGACCGAGAGGTGCAGTTGCTTGAGTTCCTTCTCGTATTCCTTCAATATTCCTTCAAAGTCTGACGAACCTACGTCGTTAGCTATGCTATCTCGCAAATTTGAGATGCGCATCTCCATACTATGAATCACGATGGACGCAAGGCGACGTCTTGCACGCGTCTAGGCATGTTCGCCTAGCAGTATCATTTCAGAATCCTGCTGAAGCAGAGATAGGTCAATCAATCGCAAGTATCTGGCACGCTACCAATCATAAGGTCTTTATGCGTTCGAATCAATCCCTTGTAGGTGATTCAGTAAATCGCCTCCAACATCGAATACTGATGACTCGTGCTAGATATAGGACCTGAAATTCTCGAATCAGAACCAACGCCGCACCTTGTTCTAGCAAAGCTGCATCAAATTTGATGAACATTGGGACATCTTCCGTTTCTCATCAGTGGTTCGAGATTGATATAGATTTGTATATCTGTTACCACGATCTCATCAAACTTGGCTCCTTGGGTCCCTGGCGCATACCACCCCTTCCAAGCCAGATAATCGGATCCATGTATTTCCGCAGCGAGCGTTGAGTCCTCAATGTTACGACCATGGTTGAACATAGTGATATTCTCTGGCTTTTGTTCGGTGGGTCAACGTTTGATGTAGATCAGGAATAGTTGTCATATCGACTGATTCCGCCACGCTGATGTATCTGATGACCCCGCCATCGTTGACGACAGTATAAAGTCATTAGGATAGATATATCTCTTGAAACCCCCCCTTTCTCATTGCTAGCGTGAAGGATGTCGTAGTGAGTTTCTTGAGTCATCATCAACTTATATCCCTCGGTATAAACATAGTACTATTTTTCAGTAACCTTTTCCCGGTAGGCCCGATTCCGACATGGATTGTATCTCCTGGTCAAGTCTTATAATTATGATGTCTTTAGGGCCTTGGTCGTGTATTCCAAGTACTGCTGTTCGGGTTCCTCGCAGGGCAAATTTGTGCGCGAGACCTTATCTGACAGCTTCAGTGTGTGTACTGACTACGTTCCACGTGTTAGCGCGATATCACGAAAGCTTTCCCAGGGAGCGAATTGAAATCAAGGCCGTAGGTTCGTTGCCCATCACAGTACGTCGCCATAGCTCCTGATATCAAAATTCCACCAACAGTATGGACCGTGTTCTTGCTATCGTTGGCGCTCGCAGCACTGGACATATATGAACTTGGTGTAACTTTCCAGGAAGAGGTCATGTATGGTTCTCCGGTAGTTGTTAGATTAGGACCAGGGACATCTGCTGCGATTATCCTCTCAAATGGTTGCGGTGCGTACCCCCTTTGTTACTTTGGAACATGTGTTGACACTTGGAGTCAGTGATGGCAGTTTCACAGCAATTTTTCTCCTGGAGAATCCGCAACATCTCGCAGAGGAGATGGCTCCAGATCATTATCTGCATCGTATGTCATCTGAACACATGAATTGATACAGAGGCAAATGAAACCGTTTAGCTCTCTGTCCTACAATTGGCGGGGTCCATTGCGCATTCAGTTGCAATTTCGGAAGACCAATCCTACTCCTCCTACATCGGTCTTCCTTCCTCTGGTGATTCCTTTTACTCGGTCGGTAACGCGTCTAATACTACTCTCGTTACCGACTGTCGCAACTGACGTAGAATATGCCAATAGATATGGATATTGAGCAACATAGCATGTGATCTATCAATCACATTGTCGATGATTTGGTTTGTGAGTCTCGCCCGCAATATTGCAAGATGTTCATCCTGACAATATTCAGCTCTGGAAAGCAAGGGGAGGTGCATCTATCAAGCCAACGAAAGCACTGTTGGGCAAGATTCTCATGTTTACGCTTGAAACTGGTCTCATCACGACTGTATGCATGGCTCTGCAATGGATGTTGGGCTTTTTGTTGCTTCCTCACAATACTCTGTACTTTTTATTGTACGTCTTTTGTCGCTCCCCCCGAATTCTTTGACTTATCTTCTCTCTCTGGCAGCTTTTATCCTAGCGGGACATTGCGAGTAACTTCCTCCTAAAGGGGTGTCAAAATTAACGTGCATCTTAGATACGCTGTCTGGCTTCTTGCCACTTTGAATGCCAGATCGTCTTTCAACAAAGACCTGCCATCATTCATAGACATGAGCAGACTACCGACAGCCACCGGAGAGATGCGTTTCAAGCACCCTATGGTCGAGGGCACTGAAATCGTGATATCTTTCGCCAGTAATGGTGCGACGAGCGATGGTGGAACTTCGTATGTGGGCAGCATGAGCAGTGGTCCTTCCGCCTGCAAATGTAGCGCGTCTGTTGTGGCCGGGAGCAGCCAACAGTCTGACTCGTAGCTCTTGCTTGAACCCAGCACAACGGATAAATGAATCGAAGGTCTATTGGTGTGGCAAGACTTTTCTTTCTGGCTTTTGTCACTTGTTTTTTTATGTATTGACCGTCCTCATGTAAATTAGTGATACAAAGTTCGAATCGAAGGCGAGGTTTGATTTAGGCGGAAAGCAAAGGGGGAGATGGTTGCATATTCGGCTACAGTATGCTCATATACATGTCGCTGTAAGTCAATGAGAGCACGTAGAGAGAGCATGTGTAGCCGTCGCTGGGCAGCGCACGCAAAGGAAGCCTAACGGGGCGGCAGCCCAGTCCAAACTCCATGCCATTCAAATTCCTGTCTTCAGGATCCTTCGTGCGTGCGTCGAGCACTACCTCCTCCCATGCGGCAGCTTGGTGAGCTTCGTTCGTCAGATGATACGTCGCTAGGGCCGAGGGCCGCGTACTTGATCAGTATTCTCGTAAGACCCCGTTGCGATCTCTAAGGTAAACACAACGAGGGAATAGAGAGACGGCGAAGAGAATCGTGATGTCTGCTGTCCTCAGTCGACTGCGATCCAGCACGTGGGCGAAAGCATCATTGATTCGTCGAGTTGCGGCATCACTGCGTTCTGGAACCTGGTACGTGGGGGCACTCGGGAGTTGGGTGACAAGGGACGGCACGATCTTACTGTGCGACGCTTCGTAGCGGTATGGCGCGAAGGCTGTCCGAGTTCGTACACAGTACGTAGTAACTGGGGCATGATATATGTCAGTCTTGCCTCGATGTGTAGATTACGTGGACTAACCTTTTCCTCGAATGTATCTTTGCCATTTTGTTCCACGTATACCTGACTTGACACACTTGGATGGTGGCCTGTCCCTTTCTGTTCCTTTCCACACGCCCAGTGGTCGAGCTCAGTAATGGCGGGAGGCAACTGAGAAGAAATGGGAGCGGTGCGAACGTGGAAAGTAGTACCCACGGTTGGACTCCCCCTCACCCTATCTCCAGCGCCAACCTCACTCCTTTGCCTTCGTCAAACAAGGGTCCGCAAGCAACTCAAGTACCGCCGTCATTTACGAGCCAGATATGATCTCAATGTCAGTACCAACTTAGACCACGCTCTCTGCGCATTACGAACACGAGCAAGCTCGAGGAGCTATCAAGGCCTGCGGGATCTACGAAGGCGACAGCACAACAATGCGCGGCAGAGAAATGGGACTGGTAGACCTCGTCTCGACCCTTATCACGCTGGTAATAAACTTGCGCTGGGTTGGGACTTGGGGAGCACGTGGTAAACCACATACTTGTCGTCCTTGGGAGATGCTTACGCAGCTTTGGTCAGGCGATTAACCCACTCACTCAAAGCGAAGCCCCAAGCTCTCCTGAAAACGGTTTTATTTCCTTGAAACCTCGGAGATGCTTCCAATGCCGTAGTGGTGAATCTACTCGCTCTTCGTCCCGAGGTACGTGGAGAGCTTTGCGAGACCATACTTCGAGTGACTGATATTGTATCTGGTAGGCGGGGTCGGAAGGAGAGAAGACGCAGCCCGCCCGCTTGGCGTCTCAGTCTGCTGTGTACTTTACGTTGTGAGTCCTGGCGTCTTTGCTGCGAACGCGGAGCTTGAGTCTTCGCGATTTTGATTTCCAGGCAGTACGGGCTGACCCGGATGCTTGTCGACACGTCGATGTATCAAGGATGAACTTCTCGCAAAGAACGGAACATCCACGAGCTCGTAGAGTTCTTTCCCACGACGATCTGTAACGACTGCCAAATCACGCTCGGTGCCGCCATGCAGAATGGCAGCACGAGTGTAGGCAAATACTCGAGTGGGGCTGAAATATAGAACACACAGACTTCGCCCGCGGTCATCGCCGGGATCCTGGCGACTCCTTACGCTCATAATCGAGGTTCTACGCCACATCATACATCTGTAGAGTTCTCCGCTCTCGACAAGCACGGCCATACGTGCGCACGCCGTAGCTACCATGAAAGACGGTGAACAACTTGACGATAGGTCGAGAGGATTCACCACTACATAGTGACGCCCACGATCGTGGACATACCTTCGGTGTACGGGATACCCCCTGTTCGTGGAGAGTGGTCTTTTGTTCAACGCCTGGAAAAGTAGGCGGAATATGTACCGCGCTCCGCCACCATTGCTTTCTTTCATACCACCACCACCACCGTCTCTCACCATAATCGCTGCCAGCAGTAACGCGAAACCAAGCATTTTCATAAATGCAGTCGTCTACTCATCAGCGCTATTTGGCAGGCCACACCCTCGCCCCGCGCCCGATTGGTCGTGCCCCAGGTCAGAAGCATCTTGCCGCCGAATTAATCGCGGAGATCCTCTCATATCTCACCGACCGCCGCGATAGCTTCGCCGCGCTCTCAACTTCGCAGTTGCTCCGCCAATCATGCTCCCTAAGGTGTACAAGGAAGTGTACCTGAGTACCGATGACCCAATGAAGATCCTCACGGCCTTTTCCGCCTGTATCGATGCGCCTTGAACGCGCCGAAAGCCCTGCGACGAGCAGGTGGAGTCTCTCACGCGATACACCCACAAAGAGAGCAACATCGGCGACTTGTGCAAATTCGTCTTCCCCGCTCCATCATCTCCTCGCGAAGTTAACTAACCTCGCCGAGATCACTCTTTACATTTCGTCGGTCACTCTGTATAGCGATACGTGGCGCAAGCCAGCAGACATCGCCTTGCGCACACAGCTCCCGCTCAGAGTGCTGCACTTGTTCCCTCCGCGGGTTCGGAAGTCCCAATCCGATAGGGATATGTCCACGAGCCCCTCGCTGCTCGTCGAGTGGCTGTCCGCGCAGCGCAGCATAGAGCGTGTCGAGTATGAACCTTGGGAGTCCTCTCCGTTCAGATTCGGGCCCGAAGCGTTCATGGGGTTGCGCGCACTGTCCGTGGAGGCGAAGAACCTTGCAATGGTGGGTGGGATGGCGGGCGCACGACCGCTCACGCATTTGAAGGTGAAGTCCAAGCTCAGCCAAGCAGAGGTTTTCAGACGAGGGCTCCCGCAGGCGCTCCGAAATGTGACAGCTCTGACGCACGACGGACTTGATCTAGTGGACATGTTCCCGCGCCTTGAGCGCGTCGACATTGAGTACTGCTATGGCGTGTGCGCCGGGACCTTGCTTGGTTGCTTGAACAGCTGGGGTGGTACGGGAAGGCGAGGAAGGGAACTCTGCAGAGGGTGCGCTTTTCAAGGGTGTGGGGGATGTTCGTGTTAACGGACGAGGGGAGGCAGGCGCTGGTGAAGGTGTTCAAGAAGCTGGCGGGGCTGGAGTGTTTGGAGGTGTTGAGGGACGATGTGACCAGCACGCGGTGTGCGAGGGATGATCGATGGGAGCTCGCAGGCTGTTCGGTGCAGATGTAAAGAAGATGATGTGTGGTACCATGATTGGGAGAGGGATGTAACGATTGTCGGCGGTGAGGCGCCGCTAGTGTATGCCAACCCGTGGATGATTTTCTCTCCGCCTCAGTCCCCCGAATAAGTAGGCGCTGCACCCGCTCAGGCTTCCGTTCAATTTTTTATCTACAACTGTATCGTCCCCACTTGGTATAATCTTCTAAGACATGGTTCGCTACATATTGGAGCCAGCTTGTATAACTGCAACTGCACAATATATATGCAACAAATCACCATACTCTATGTTTGATTAATGCCCGTGTCTTTGACTACGGGCCTACGATTCACAAGTCGCCATGTTGAAGTCCAAGATCTCAGGGATGGCCTACGCTGTAACGCGGCGTATCGTGATTGTCCCATGCAAGTCTATCACAAAACTCATAAAACACTCGTCACATTTCCGTGCCTTCGTCGCGGCTGGCCAACAAGGATGCGACATGCTCCGCGGGCGTGTCCTGGGGCATGGCGAGGCAGGCGTCTTTCTTGAGTTCCCTTTCGCAACGTCGACGCAACCACAAGCGGGAGAAAGGATTCGGCACTTGGTAGGTAGTGTAATTGTAATGAGCGAGGAAGGGATCAGCACCCTCAGGGCGCAAATTGAATGTCGTCAATATTCGGTGTATCCCCGCGGATGCGCGTCCGATGTGGCAATGGTACTTGCGGAGACAGAGAGCGTGACGAATGGAGATCAAAGTGGAAGGAGAGCGATGGGGTAGCTCGCACTGCCGCCTTGATCGAAATCAAGAAGTGTCGTCTAAACAACGCCGACTCAGCGAAAACGCCAAATTTAGGAGAGGGATTAACGGTTTGCCCACGTACGTATGCGGACAGATCAGACAGAGTAGTATATCGGCGTGGGTGCAGAGGCAACATCCTGAGCGTGAGATCGCGACTCGGTGGATGGCGAGGGCGATAAAGACATCTTGAGCACGGACTGAGGACATACGGCTTTGTCTTTGTGATCTTTATGTATAGAGCACAATGGGTACAGGGTTCTTGACTGCTGAAATGCCCCCTCCTGTCGCGATGAACGCCTCTAGGGCTCGAAGTAACACACTCCCTTCGCCATCGTGGGGGACTTGTGCCATTGCCTTCATGGCGTTGTCCCAGGCCAGAACTGATGATTTGCTGGTACGCTCATATGAATGAGGGAGCGCAGGGATATAGGAGAGACGCGGAGGCGATACGCACCCTGCGTGATTGTTGCACCTTAGTTTGATAGCTAATCTTGAAGTTCTGAGGCCTGAAAGCTTGAAACGTCGCCGTAAGGCCTGGCCAGCCGTTCAGGTGTCTTCCGTCCTGTGTTCATCCCAGCCAAGCGGGCCTTAATCAGTCACGAGAGGGAGACTGGAGTTCTGTGGGCTGTGATTCTTCAGGTAGAGAGGGGCCGTCAGGCGTCAGGATGAGCTGAGAGAAAGGAAAGCAGGATACGCACCAGTGACGAAAATGCTACACCGTAGCATCCCTTCTACTCAATTGCGCTTAGGAGGGCCTCTGGAGGCAGACCGCTTCCTTCTTGAATCTTCGGTGTTGAGTTCGTCATTGTCCCAGCCTTCCAACGTCCTGCCAAGTCCCAACCTAGCACGAGCTGTTGGCGTACATTCGTTCTCAAGATGCGAGACAACTTTGGCAATCGGGCTGTGGTTACGCAGCGGAACAAGGGTAGATGTGTCTGTAGTCTAGATGGTTTGGCGGCGGAGGGGTAGTTGACGTGATGCGGGCAGGGAACGTCTGTCTCCTGGCGGAAAGAAACGAGGACGTGTCGAATATTCAACCACAACAGTATATAGCCTGGCGAGCCAGTCTTGTCGTTTCGAGGATAACGATTGAAAAAACAGTATAAGTCGATGGCGTAAGCCTGGAGAGGTTGAAAGGGAGGAGGGGAAGGACGTGGGAAAACGAAAAAAAGTGTAGTTCGACACTTCTGCATTTTCTCATTGTTCAAGCAGCCCATGTTGAAAGATAAGGTGGATGAAGGATGCCGGTGGCTAGAGGACTGGTTCGGTGGTGCGTTGCCTTGATGCGCCTCAGGCTCAGCGCCTCGTAGACCTCCAAATGCGGAGTCAAAGGGTGATATCTCTCCCGCATGGCCTCCCTCATCTCTTCCTTGCCTGACATCCCCACAAGGCGTCGTCGCCTTACCCTCGCCCTGTCGAATTTCATGGATACCTCAAGTACATTCTCCTCCGGCGCCCGCCAGCACCCCCGTACTTCTATAATCAATCGCGGCAACAATTTACCCACTTCGACTGCCTCAAACCTCAAATTCGAGTCGTCGACCACTTGACTTAATTTCCGAGATGTGCAGGCAGCCATTGCGCGTGTTTTCCGGGTAGACAAGTAGCGGATTTCGACGGACTCTAGTTTTATATCCTACTGGGTTCTCTGGTTTCCCGATGTCTCCCGATCCTCAATTTTCAGCTTCGGGCGCTTAGCAGCTGGAGCGGGCACGGTCCACGAGGCTTTGTTACCCTCCTCATAGGTTTGCCGGGATGACAAGGATTGTGAGGAAGATCGTCGCTCTGGAGGGCTATAGGGCGTAGGGATTCTGGTGCGTATCTTGCTTGGCCGACTCTCTCGATCTCATCAGAGCCTGATGAAGTTTGGGCCGTCAGTGCATTACAGTTCGAAGTCCACTCAGATTCACGCTCACCAGAATACGTGCACCACGTTCGCTGACGTTTCAAGATTTAACAGGGAGGTCGCTCGAGCGAGGGGAGGGTGATTCCTCGATTCCCTTCGTCGCTCTTCGTGGGCCTCACATGCTCTATTCTCTATGGGCTTGTGCAGATCCACCTCGCTCCGGGAGCCCCTCCTCAACATGCATCGTCGCTTTCCCAAATTCTCATAGTTGCCGCAATTACGCGACTGTGCATCGTAGCGTGGCGTTGTGTTGGTAGGTTGAGGATTGAGGATTCGACGGTAGAATGTCCGCCTATGCCGCCCGATCAAATGTCGCCTGCTCCCGTGGCCGTCGTTCAACGGTGTCGCCAGCCGAGACCTGCGCCTGAGTAATGGATACGGAGTACTGAGTACTCAGAGTCAGTCCATGAGAATCGTCTTCTCTTCTGCTCGTCTTCCCGTTTGAGGTGCTGAGAGAGGAGAGGATTTCTGTTCAGGTATTGCTAGTCCTGTCCATTCTTATGCCGTGCCTCTCCATTCACCTCTGCTGCGCGGGGCCCAGGTGCCTACGACCCCTCCCAGTGCTCCCTCCCAGCGCTGCCTCATTTCATCGGCGTAGATACATCATCCAACGGGGTGGCGCCTCCTTGATCGTCAACCGCCGTGAGACCTTAATATCGATTACTTGATTATCGAGGCGAGGCCGTAGTCGTGTAACTCGAGTTCCACAGTTGTGTTATTCTGGAGGTAAGTCGAAGCGAGTCGGCGATTACGCGGCGATAAACGGTAAACGGTGGCATGAGGACGAGTGTGGAAAGTCGTACCCACGGTTGAACTCGCTTCTCGTCTGCTCCTCACTCCCTGCCCTCGTCTTCTCACTCCCTGCTCTCACCTCCAGCTACACACCAATCTCAGACAATTGAAGCTAGTCTCAATCCGTTACGACCCGTTCCAAGTTGGCTTGTTCTGTCGACTGTAATGGCAACGCTATGGCGCCGTATTACGAGGTAGTTGTCGTCTAGTGTTCTTACGGGCTTAGGGAGACGGATATACTTGGTGAGTATTCCGCCTCTTGTATCGCAATTCCCATCCGTGTGCTAAGTAAATCCGCACTAATGCATGTACACAGAATTGCGGCCCGTCGTCCCAGGCTTGCAGCAGCATCTTCGCCGAACGTGTACGGTGCCCCAGCAAGACCAAAGCCAAGCACGGCGTGCACTTATCCTGTCCCACAAACTCGGGAGAATATCATGATGACGTCCGATGAAGAAAAAAAACGGAACTCGTGGATCTCGATACCGTTGCAGGGAATGAATAGATTAGGAACGCGCTGGGAGCGTGTTCAGACCGCTGGGTGAGTCCCATGTACTTCGTGCTCGTTGGATATGGGAGATGCTCACGCGGTATGCGACAGACGACTGACCTGCTCATCTTCGATGTATGAAAGCGCGACTACAGGACCTGAAGGTGTCGATCTTGAAGTTTGAATTTGAGGCCTTGAGGCCTCACCCCGGCTCACCATCATTTGGCAACAAGACGTGTCTCAAAATCTTACCCCCGGATCTTCTCGATTCGATCTCCCCGGTTTTCGTCAATTCAGACTTCGGAGTTCAGTTGACTCTGCCGATACGAAACTGTCGGGCGTGTTACCGTATAGCGCGATGGATGAACTCTGGTTAGTAGAGCCATCAGGCCACAACGCCTGGCTGCTCCTGGCTGGCTACGTCGCGATACACCATCTTGGTGCCGCCGATGCGCCTCTGTGTTGATGCTCCCGGCCGCCAGTACGGCATGTCGTGCCATCCAACACGTCGACACGCCCCACTCCAACTCGCCCGCAATCCTCAACTTCAAACTTCGATCGAAGCATTCGAGTCGCCGTTAGACGATTTTACGGATTACTCGCTACATTGAAGGTCCCAACTCTCCGAGCGTATCTAGCCCAAATATATCGGTAGCTTAACGTCGATGGGGACCCCATTGGCCTCCCATACTAGAATGGCTCGGTGATGGTGCTTAAAAGGTAGAGGAACAGAGGAATCCCGACGTGAGGTCGTGAAGAAAAGACTGCATACATTGTACGTGTATGCGTTGCTTTTGGGATAACTAAGCTCAGCGATTGCTTGTTTCCCTTAGTGTTCCTTCTCCCCTTCGCCCAGTGCCATGAAAACGAGGGTGGACGGTCTACCATTTTCTCCCGAGTCAGGAAGGTTGACTCGTTCTTACCCTATCACGGAAAGAACCTAAACTCGAGCTCGATTTACAGGATGGTCAACCCCGCTTCGTCAGGAGTCCTCCTCCGTTGAGCGCGCAGGATGTTGCGTGACGACCTCCGAGCTCATGATTCCGGGAGTGGGTCGGCAGTGAAGACCGGCGGGGGATAGGAAGCTGGGGCTGAGCAGCATCATGAACTCGAAAGAGCCTTTGTCATCCCAACTCGAAATCGCAGTGCCAAAGCTCTAACACCGGCCGACCGTTCAGCAGCTACGCCACCACCTTCTAGAGCATACTCTTCCTCCCCGCTCGTTCGCGGCTACTCGATGTCATTGCAACACCTGCCCAAGTCGCAAATCAGTCACACAGATGGAGGCGAGGACGTCATTGCATTCAAGGTGTTGAGTTTTGCTCGTTTTGAGATGGACGGTAGGAGAGGGAGTGATTGCGGGAGGCGATACGTAGCCGCCACTACGACGATTACGACGGCATATATGTATATGCGGTCAGATTCGCGAATGCTGATTGTACTTCTGGACAAGCCCTCCCCGTATGTTGTCTTTCTACTCCTCAGATCCCTTTCCATCATTTATCTCCTACGCACAGGCTACGATGATAGTAGTTGTGCCCGCTCTTATTTTCGATATCAGTACCTTCGAATGTCTTTCTAGTCAGGATGAATATCAATCCTTGCCGTATGGAATTCAGCATGGGCTCCTTTAGTGTTACAAGCTCTACAGACCATAGTCTCGTACATTAACCCAAAGCAGATTCCGCCGGACGAGGGTATAGTAAAAGCATGTATAGTCCCATCTTCAAGCAATGAAAATGGTTTGTAGATTCTGGCCAAGTTCACCAGCAACGCGGGCGAGCTTCGCGGATGCAACCCTAACATACCGGGGGGATGATTTCGAGACTTTCTTCAACAATATCCCGAATGCAGATACATCCCCTGTGTCTTGTGGCTCCGTCTGAAGGGGTGGCTTTGGTGATGAAGAGTTTTCTGATTCCCTAGAATCATCATCAACCTGATGCAGGCCGCTAGTCACAGCAATTCGCCCAAACGTTCCCAGAATTCCGATCTTCCACTCCTCGTGAATTTCGGCATCAGATTCATCGAGGTGACCGCTCCATTGGAAGAGAACATCGACTCGACTCCCCTCGGGCGAGAGAGACCAGATCTGGTACGTCGCAGAAGTAGATTTCCACAGCCCCTTCATGTGACATACTTGGTAGCTTGTTCGGGGAATAGGAAGCAGTATGAGGGATATACGTAGGCCGTGATTGGTAAAGGTGAATGATGGGTCCCTGCGGTTACTCTTGTCGATGAATAACTTATCGACGTGAAGGCTTTCGCCCCGATCGAATGTCGCTTTCCCTGGACGATCAACAAACGCTGCAGGCTCCTCAGCAAACATGGAATTCCACCGGGAAGGCTTTGTATTCCAAGTGAAGAGATCTCGTTCGTCAGACTGCTGCGAACACTCGACTTGCAGGCGGTAGAATGCTCGCCTACGCCCCTCGCCATATGCTATGGTGAGCTGCACATCTAATAACCCCAGGAGGCAGTAGGCAATATCCTCAGGGCGCGAGGTTCGTCGCCTGGCCATCCATTGAAATACTTTCCGAGCGTTCGCAGGACTTGGTTTGTATTCTACCAGCGCATCGATGTCAATACCTGGAACGTTCAATGAGTATGAGCGTGGACAATAGACCTCGACGATACTCACCAGCCGCTTCTGCTAGCATTTCCAGGGTCAATGAATCGAGGGGAAAGCTTTTCATAATCCTCTCTTTCTTTAAAGTACGCATGAGGGATCCATATCGAAGGTCGTCTTCGTCAATCTCGAAGTCTGGATTTGTATCCACGTTGCTGTCGCGGATGATGTCGTAGGTGCTATCCGTGGCCTCACTCCAGTCCTGCCAGTAGAACTTCACTGCTCGAGGTGCCAGGAGCTCTTGCAAAGTCCAACCTCGGCAAAACCACCTATCCCGCGCAAGTCGACTTTGCTGCTCCCAGGGCTTAAATAGCAAGGTCACTAACCAATGTGTTCTGCTAAGTAGAAGACAGCGCTGACCGTTTCATTCTCCCGGGGAGACGAGGTTAAGACAATCAAACAAATGAAGGCCTTTTTATACCAATGATACATCGACCGGATTGACTCATCGAGCTCTGCGCTGCTAGTACTATCGATGCACGCGGAATCCATCCAGGTGTAACGGCAAGTAAACGACTGAGCTTCCACGCAAAAGTCCCGGAACTTGGCATACCCTCGCTTGCCAAAATTCTTGGATAATATATCGGCGTAGACGAGTTCGCCGTCATCCCATGTATGGGAAAGGATGGCATACTTGGTGGATTCAAGTATGGTGTCCCTGATGGTTTGGGAGTTTCCCTGGAGCCACCATTCGAGGGAAAACAGGGAGTTCCAAGCGCCTGAGTGCGTTGGTATACTCTCTATAAACGCGTCCGTCACTCGTCCGATCAACGTGTCGCGAGAAATCAAGGCCTCTTCTTGAATGTCCCACAAATGAACGGGGCAATTGTATGCACGAACTTGTATTTGAGGTTGTATGCTGAAGGGGTAGCGTCAACGATGCGAAGTTGGTACATCTGCCAAGGTGTGATGCGGTTCAGAGCTCACTGGAACGTACAGTTGATCAAGGGATTGGGGCACTTCGAGTTGTACGATGGAACTCACCCTCTTTTTTATTTCCATCCATCCAGACCCGTCAGATAGCGTCAGTCAGAGTTAAGTGCATCTATTGAAAGTTATACCTCTCGAAATATAGCCTTTGATAGAAAATGAGCTAGGATCATCAGATAATCGAACAACGCACTGAAGACTTCAGCCTTGATATTCGCTCTTGTGAATCAGGCATATATTTGCCCCAAGCGGTCCATTCGCTCATACTAGAAGTCGCCAGGGATACACGGCTTGAGTTATCAGAATCGTAAGTGTCGCTCTTGGACTGTCTGGGATGGTAGAGTCTGTTCGTCGAGCGGGATGTTTCTTGCTTCAATAAGGGCGTAAATCGATTGGCGGTTAGTGCGGTGATTTATAGAATGTCAGCAGAAGTGATGAACGGTGTGTTGGGGAACCACAAGCAACACATGAGGACATCCGGAAGATTTTTTCGCCTCAAAAGAAGGCAAAATTATATTCGGAATGCCATAATCGATGATCGAGATTCCGTAGTCTGAGAAAGATACTCAGAGTGAAGTGAACGGATGATTCCTTCAAAAGGGTTCTCAGCACCCGCCACATATATCCCCGAAGAACTCATGAACACGGAGGTGGACTCGCCGTGTGTCGGTAGTTGGCACCATAAATCACCATTGAGGAAAGCTATCGAGCCAGCACCGAGGGTGCATTAGACACGCTTGGAAAGGATACCCTGTCAATCTGTTATCAGTGGAATGGCATGAGGGCCTCTTGGATTATTCTTGGATGCGAGAACACGTAAGCTCCGTGCCAGTCCCTTATCATCGTTAGCTACACACACCATGTTCTATCTTTGTCCCATCTTCATTCATTTTCCCGTCTGCTTCGTGGCCCCCATGACCCTTGTAGAAGCTTCCTCGCCCTGTTTGCGACTCAAGGGACTTTGAAAGGGCTTTTGAAGGCCGTCGGACGGCTGTAGCATGAGGAACGCTTTTGCGTCGTTTTGAGCCCGAGGTTCAACGTAGGGAGTTGAGCAGCAGTGAGGGAGCACGTTGTTCCTCATTCTCTACTTCTCTGAGTCCCTTGCACGCCGCCGACCTCCTGGAGAAGTTGATGGATGGAGGCAATTGGGCGGTCAGCACTGCCTGTGAGCTTCGACGGAGGTTCAATATGGTAAGACTTGCCGTGATCCACAGCTATCTCCGTGTGATCGCCACTAGTAGAGTTAATACGGAAAGCGATACCCACGGACCATCCCGTCCATCATGGCAAAACTCTCCGCAGACGCCTGCAGTGCGCGCACCCCGGGGAACGCACGGCGCCCGAACTTGAGAGGGGCGGGGTCCGTGGACAGTGGTCGACGCGCTTGACGCGCTGCTGCGCGAAGAGCCACTCGTCAAGCGGCGTGGTGCGCGTGTGCGTGTGTGCACGTCACAAGATCGGACGCGCAGATTCCATGATTGCGGCGGGTAGAGGCCCAGCACTTTGAGAGGGAGCTGAACGCGCAGGTCGATGTCTGCGGGCTTGGAGATGCCCGGGTACGTTCTCCGGTAAGTTCCCGGTCTTTCACACTATCTCCCTCCAATTTCAGCGCAACATACGGGAGTCGCGAACTCATGATCACGAACCCGTCGTCCCAGGTTCGTCCGCGTTCCATGGCCGAGTTCCGGCATACGTGCACATGCACGGTGATTCCATACCTGCAGCGTCGTTAGCGATACCTCTGCTCGTTAAGCTCAATTTCGCGTAAGACTCACGTCTGGGTCTCTGGTCTCCGGGCTTTCAGCTTGCGCACTCGTTGTATAGTCAGGGACTCTCGCTGCCACTGTGCCTTCCATCGTCTCCTAGAGCAGACACATGCACAATCCACCACCCCGAACTTCCGCTCTCAGCGCTCAGCTCTCAGCCTGTCTCTGCCTCGGCTTAGCTTATCTCTCCGTTCAGATTCTTGCACAGCGGCGTCAAGATGCAGGGGGAGCTTTGTACTTCGCGGCGAGGAGAGGCTCGAGGCTCCTGGTGCAGCCATTTTCAAGTACAGGACTCGTGTTTGAGGTACAGAGTGAGGACGCGAGGACACGAGATTCCGACTCCCTTAACTCCACTTCTTCATATCCGCACCTCCTCAACCGCGATTTTATAGTTAATGGTGCGGCACTTCGCAGAGGCGTGGAGTGGCGACTATCCCTGCGTGCTTTCTACTATTTCGTATCTGCGGCGGGATATGGTTTAGTGTTTTTATCTTGTCTCGATGCGTGGACAACGTGGACTGACCTCAGCCTCGGATGTATATTCTCCTCCTCGTTCATGAGGCACGTACAGCCCGCTCAACGCCCCTCAAACAGTGACGTGCGTCCCCTTTTCTCAGAGGTATTGGTCTCCTCTTCGCAGAGGCAGTCATTATGGTAAACTCAGTTATTGACAGTTGTAATACCCTCGGCCCTGTTTGGCGTCGACGTACCGAACGGCGAAGTCGCTTGGGAAACTGGAAGCCCAATAATACCCCCTACTTGAGTTGAACATATACCAGTAGTACCTGGCTATACTGTTTGTACTATCACCAGGTGTAGGTGGGTGTCCTCTCAGTTAACTATCCACAGGAATAGCTACTAGGGTAAAGTCAACTAGAGCTCACGTAGAAGACAGATTTCAGTCGACTAGAAATCAGATATATCTGTAAGGTCCAGTCAACTATTTACACTCAGTTAACTACTTTTAGATACATTATGGTGATTTTGCCTGTACTCCAGTCGACTACCTCCAGGTATATGTGCCAATGTTGAGTGGATTCAACGGTCGAATTAACTACACCCAGATATATCCACTTACTCGATCTACCCTCCAGTCGACTACGTTCAGGTATACATGCCAGCACCAAGTTCACTTGACGGTCGAATTAACTACGCCTGGATATATCCACTGCCCCCAGTTTACTCGATCTACCCTCCAGTCGACTACGTTCAGGTATACGTGCCAGCACCGAGTTCACTCGACGGTCAAATTAACTACGCCTGGGTATATCCACCGCCCCCAGTTCACTCGATCTATAGTCCAGTCGAATGAACTACACTCAGCTACAGCTACTACCATCGAGTCACTCTGATTTCATATTAATATGTGTTATTATTCTATTGAAATGTTATCTAGAATGTTCCTACGTATGTCTGTATCTTGAGAGTCCAGTTACGAAATGGGTAAGGGTATCAATAAGTGATGACTAGCGACGACTGGGCTGAGTACGAGATGTTCCACCGCGGGGTGGCTGGGAACGGGGTGGCTGGGAACGGGGTGCGTTTCCCCCTTGGTTGCTCTACCAACATTATAATAGGTCAGTCATGTAGAGCGTGCACGGTAAGTGTAGGTTCTCAGCGTATCGAGCAATATGTTCGAAGCTCCTAATCTATACAAATACATACCTGTAGAGCGTGCACAATAAGTGTAGGTTCTACAGTGAGTAATCAATAAGTAATCATGTCTGGAAATGTATATGGAATGGAATTAGCCTACCTCAGCGTATCGAGCAATATGTTCAAAGCTGAGGAGGCGGAAAGGGGTTGAAACGAAATTTATATCGACGGAAGTAACGAAAAAGGAAAGAGATAAACCGTAAAAGGAAGTAGAAGTAGCGCTCAAGCTCTAAGCTGTCGGTGCGCGATCCTCTGTCCTCTAACACTCCCCTGGATCAAGCAACGTGGCGACTGATACCCATGAGTTCCAGCTGCCTGGCATGTATAGCAGTGGAAAGGCTTTTGGTGAGGATATCTGCGGGATTCTCCTCGCTCGCAACGTATTGCACTGAAAGCTGCTTGACCCCTCTAGCTCCCGGATTCACGAGTTCGCGGATACGATGGTGACGCAGCCCGATGTACTTCGTTCGTGCATGGTACGTCGGGTTTTCCGATACTATGAGTGCCCCCTTGTTATCGTTGTAGAGTACCATGGGCAACGGTTGCGGGTACCCGATTTCGGCCATGAAGCTGTACGTCCAGATGGCTTGCTGCGAGCCTCGACTGAGCGCAATGTATTCAGTCTCAACCGTTGACATGGACGTAATGTCAAGCCGCTTCGACATCCAGAAAGTCGGTGCTCCAGCCATTTTGGTGAGGATCCCCATTGTCGAACGTCCTGTATCGGGGCATTTTCCCAGATCTGCGTCGACGTAGGTAATTGGGACCATCCCATCTTTCACGTCCTTTCTGTAGGTGATGCCGACATCAAGGGTTCCCTTCACGTAACCTAGAACGTGCACTAACGCCCTCCAATGAGCGGGACCAGGCTCGCGGGTATAGCGACTCAAGACGTTGACCGAGTATGCGAGATCGGGCCGCATTGCACCCACAGCAAACTGCAAACCACCTACAATTACGTCGTATGGTTTGTCGCGCATGTATTCCCGCTGGGCATCAGTCACCGGTGCTCCCTCCTTGGACAATACAGTTCCGAGTGCGAACAGCGTTGACTTGGGTTTCATATCAGCAAACCCGTGGCGCTCCAGCAAACGTTCGAGGTACCCGCTGTCATACCAGAACATAGGTTCGGTATAAAGACATTAGGAATTAGGATACACCCCTGTTAGGAGGTACCCCTGAACCCCTAGGAGCGAAGCCCCTAGGATATTATCCATTATTGGTCTACCTTTCATAGACATCCATTCTAGAAACCAATAACCATGGATTCTATTGTTCTACATCTTCTATCGTTGACATGGAAACCACTTACAATGGTATCCACTGTCTCTCCATTATTCCACTGTATACCCTTATTTACTCTATTGTTCCTATAGGTCTTTGTTCCCCCGCGGCGTAAATAGGAAATCTATTGTTCTACATCTTCTATCGTTGACATGGAAACCACTTACAATGGTATCCACTGTCTCTCCATTATTCCACTGTATACCCTTATTTACTCTATTGTTCCTATAGGTCTTTGTTCTTAAAAGACCATTGTCCTACCTCTATTATACTACTGTGTACTATTATTCTTATAGGTCATTGTTCTCAAAGACCATTGTCCTACCTCTATTATACTACCATGTACTATTCATTTTCCTATTATTCCTGTAGGTCTTTGTTCTTAAAGACCATTGTTCCCCATATTTATTTGTATTTACCTCACTATAGCTACCATTGTTCCTAGGTACAAATAGTTTAGGTATAAAAGGGAGCCAGTCTCCTGCCAATAAAAAGAACACAGGTTATCACCCACATTCTAGTTCTTGAGTTCAGCTGTATCTGAAACGAGTAGGATACCAGCATTTCCGTTTGTAGAGACCTGAAAAGTAAGTACGGTCTATTTCTTTTGCTAAGTCTGCACCGAAACGAGTAGGTGACAGTAACGCACTAACAGCTAAGTCTGCACTGAAAACGAGTAGGTGTCAGTAACGCTATTTTGACAGTTTGATTATCCCGAAACGAGTAGGGAACCCCTCACAAGTCCAGATCTGAAACGAGTAGGATTCTGGCATACTGACTTTAGTTATTTAGTTATCTAGTTCATCCCATAGGTTTATCCCGTAGACCTATACTACCGTATATACTTGCTACTTAACGTACAAGTAGATACACCACCACACCCCTATCAACTTAGGAGTAGTATTGTTGATTGACATACTATTTCTAATAACCGACCTCACCCTATCCATACCCCTCTGAGAGTATTTCCTCTATTCCAATAATCCCGAAATCAACGAACGACCAGGTGCAACTCGACGCAGTAGTCCACGACCATCTGGGCACTATTTCATTAACCTGACATAGTGTGACATAAATTTGGAGCCCACCGCGAGGGATTTCAATTGGAATCTAATACTCTCCACAACAACAACAACAACATTTTAACCACTTCCTCATCCATTACTCAATACAATGGCTCGAGGAGATGAAGCTGAGGGATCTTCCTCAGGAAGACCAAACCCCTTCACCAATGGCAAGACACCAGAAATGATGCCGCGGGCCGGCGAGAAATCTGCTCCTGCCAAATTCTATTCAGCAAAACAAGATATCCAGGAATTCCTCAAGAAATTCCAGAATCTTTGTGTTGCATTCAACGTACCTGAACCCGAGTATGGCGAAAAGCTTTTAGACTATTGCTCCAAGAAAGTCAGAGATCTGATTAAAGTGTCACCACACTATCAGAGCAAAGACTGGGCTAATCTCAAAGCAGAGATGCTACAACTCTACGATGCTGATAGGCAAAAGACACATCACAATCTTCATGCCTTACGCAAGCTCACCAAGAAATGGAGAACCAAGGAGATTTCAGAATTAGCTGACTGGCGGAAATACCAAAGAGAATACTTGGCAATTTCACGCTGGCTGGTTAGTCAAAAGCTAATCACAACCGATGATGAATCTGCGTACTTCTGGAAAGGCTTACCATCTGCCTTGAAGGACCAAATCAAACTTCAAATCAGAGCTCTAAAACCAGAATTACCCTCCACCAAGGCATACCCTATCGAAGAAGTCACCAAAATAGTTGAATATCTTCTAGAGCGAGGAAGATTTGAATACAACTATGCAGACTCTGATTCAGATTCTCCACACTGGTACTCTCACGGATCCGACTCAGAGGACGACACAGAAGACTCGGATGGAGAAATCAGTCTACGCAAGATCTCCAAGTACCTCAAGAAGAAGAAATTATCCTCCAAGAAGAAGAAGAAGAAATCCGCCCACAAGAAAGAAGATAGCGACTCTGATTCTGATTCGGACAAAGATGACTCCCCGACCAAGGTTCACTTCAAAACCAACAAGATACAGAAGAAGATTAGTTCAACTTTCCCTGTACCTACTCCACTCAGAGACCCAGTTGCCGATGAAGTCACCGAGTTAATCAAGCGCATGGGAGAACTCTCAATTCAAGATCCTGAATATGGCGCTTTATACTATCGAGCCTACAAGCTTGACCCAGTAGCCATGGACAAGATGGGAGAGTTATTTCTACCACGCCCAGGATCAGTTAACCGAACCTCGAACTCTCGACCCATGAATTCCGTACCCTATGATAACAACCAACTACAAAGAAGACCACCCCGTGTCTGCTTTGGTTGTGGCAAGGATGGTCATACAGCAAGAGACTGTCAAGGAGTTCAAGAACTGGTTAATTCCGGTCATATTACCAGAGACCTAGGAGGCACACTTCTATTCCGCAATGGAACTAAAGTTGTTCGACAGCCTGGTGAAACTATTATAGCAGCAGTCAAGCGTATCATAGACGCTTTACCAAAGGCAAATCTACTCATAGCTTCATCACACTATGTCGGAGTAGATTCAGACGACTATTTCAGTTCAGGAGGAGAATACGAGGATGACGAAGAAGACTATTTGGGATATATGACAGAGGAAGAAGACTATCTGGAAGATCCAGCAGAAGTATATGTTGGGGTAGAAAGGAACTCCAATCGCAAGACTACTAATGCTAGGAAAAATGCTATCGAAGAGGTTTCAAAAGCTCCGAAACCAGTAGACTGCAGTGTTCCTTATTCTGGACCTACTACCAGAGCAAGAGCACCTACTACACCACACAAACCGGTGGCTAGGAATCCTCCCAATGCAATAACAAATCCGCATTATCCCAACAACCCACCTAATGCGATTTCCAACCCTCAACATAATCCAGGACCACCCCCAGTACTTCCTCCCGTTCGCCAACAACCTATAGTGGAAATCCCTGAAGGTATTCCCTATGACCGTGCACCCAGAGTTATTGCTCCAGCACCCATAGCACCAGTACCCACTCGAGAAATTGACATGGTAGACCAGACACAGTCTGTACCCGCAAACCGTAGAAGACAACCCAATAAAGAGATCCAACCAAGACCTAAACCAGTACCCCGCCAATCTGAATTATCTGCTCAGATCCCCGAAGGACAAGTCATTAACACCATACTGGACACTCATGTCAATTTACCAGTCCGACAACTATTGGGAACCTCTCGTGAATTAACAGAAGAGTTATTTTCACTCATGAAGTACCGCAATACTAAACCACCTGAAGTGAATGAGCTTACCGCAGAAGTTCATTCATATTCTATGGCTGACCATAATCGAGGACCTTTACTCCGACTTCCATTGACATATAACGGAAAAGCAGTATCAGCAATCATTGACACAGGATCAGAACTTAATGTAATCAACCGAAAAGTATTCCAGGACTTGATTGCACTACCTTACGATCCCAATGAGGTACTCACCATGACCGATGCTAATGGAGGACGTGGAGAATTACGAGGATTTGTTCAAAATGTACCAATTGCATGGGGAGATATAGTAACAAGAGCAAACTTCTATATCGGAGACCAAGGAGGATATGACATGCTCCTAGGTATCCCCTGGCAGATTGCGAACAAAGTATCTATTGAACACAAGGAAGATGGGACCTATATAGGATTCCAACCAGAAGATTCGGACCAAAGATACGAATTCTTCACTGGCGGCAGAGGAAGGCGAGCCTATATAATGGCCCAAAGCACCTTATTTCAAGAAGAAGCCCCTGTCGTCTCCTATCTCCTAAATCCAAGCGGAGAAATTACCCTTTTAGGCCCCACCATATTTCCAGAAACCATATCGGAAGCTCCCACGGAAACCACGGTTACAGAAATTGACACGGGAACGATTGATAAGTCAGTAAACCAAGAAGACTCGGCGGTTATTGTGTACCAAAAGGACTTGGCAAGTCCTCCCACACCCACGGAAACCATTCTCACACTCACGAGAATCATAAACAAAGGAATGACCATTTTTAAACAATTTTTCCCAATTGACAATCAATTAATCATTGTCCTAATGCTAGGAATAATGATAGCATTATTGGAGGTTATTGTATGGACAATGGGACAATTTATTTCCTTTATTTGGGTATTCTATTGTGCTCTCAGGACTTATAAGCCCCAAATTCCAACTCTAGGACTTATCATCAATCCCCTAACCGCTCCTATCAAATCCCCACACGTGCTGCTAAGTTACCCGACGCCCCATCACTCAATTATGCCCCGCACCGTTAAATCCGACTCGCGTGCTCGAGGAACCGGCGGCAATCAAACCCCGCATACTCGATCAAGTCCCTTAACTCCGACCCCACGTGCCACGCGCTCATCGAGCCGCGTCATCGTAAGTCCAACCTCGACAGGCGCCCACACGGCTTCCCACACACCACGACCTCCCACTCGTCGTTCGAGACGACGAACTCGCAAACAAGGCCCTGGCGGCCCTCGCGCGACTCACAAACTGGACGCGGAATCGTCTCTATCATTTCCCACTGCTCAACACAGCGCAGGCGCCAATCGTCACTCCCAGCGCGGGACTACCAAGAAGCCACGCTTAGAAGACTTTACCACCGTCCTTGACATCGAGGAGGACGATGCGCTCGACGACGAAAACGAAGATGCTCTGCTGGAACAGGATATTGAGGCATTGGAACAGGCACACGATATGGGTGCGTTGACTATGCTACTACGCGTGCTCAGCCATCTTAAAATCGCCCCAGACGTCTCTGAAACTTCGCAGGACACGCCCGACAACTCCCTTCCCTCACACAACGAATCCCTTGCGCAGGACGTAGGCAATTCGATCTTTCATCAAACCCCGGTGCACGAAACCAACAGACATTCGCTGTCCCCCAGTCAGGCTAACAAGCAAGACTGTACGCGTCATTACGGCCTGCTTGGAGAAACACCAGGAACCCCATTCGACGACGAGATCTGGAAGGACTGGGTACTCACCCCATTGGAATTGCGCCATAGCGCTGCGCCTAGAGAAGACGCTTATGCCGACTTCCCTGATCCTGGCCCCCTACCGTCCATCCCATGTGTCGTACGATTCGACATCGTTAAACGATACCCCTGCGACTCTCTCTGCACGATTGGCTGTGCGCGTTCCGACGTTACCAACGGCTGGGTAGTCACCCATTCAAAAACCCTTATCGTCGACAACGCAGAAGCCACTCGATTCATCAACTCTGTCCGATATCGCGCAAACGAGATAGAACTAATAGGGAATGTCGACGAGGACGCTATTCGACTACGATTCGACTACAAGTACTCGTTCGAACAGACCATATTCGAACATACCTGGCTCCTCGACCTCCAGCGGCGTTACCGATCCACCTTCTCCCTCAAATCGACACTCAGTGAATATTGTGATAATGAAGAACTTCCCCGCGGCACGTTAACACCCAACGGAAGTTGGAACCATCGCACCCAAGGCGAGCTAACGGAAGGCGCAGGTTTTTACCGACAATCCGAGGAACACCAACAAGACGAGTACGAAAGGGAAGGAGAAGAAGCAGGAGAAGAACACGACCAAAGTAGGGATGAGAAACGGAAAGGAAAGAAGAAGGCTACGGTACAGGCAGACGAAACCTTCGACATATCGTCGACACGCGCTACGTCAATCCTCGAACCAGATACTACACCCTTACCTCGAACTTACATGATGCGCACTGATTCCCCACTCTCTCCACTCGAACTCACCTACCCTCGTCCGCTCGAAATACCGTTCCCTATAAATAAACAACAAACCAGTCATCATGAAGGTCTTGGACTCGTCGCAGAAATTGCGAGCACGATCTTGCAGACCAAAGATGTTGATGTCGACGCCGAATCACGATCATCGACGCCGTGGTTACAGTACCCTGGATCTGAACAAAACGACGACACAACAGAGCCAGACCCAGTCGATCAAGAGCAAGCTACCATTCATCCACACCCTATTTTCCCCGCCATTCTACCCCCCAACGCTTTGCACCCAGGAGGAACGTTCGTCGAATTACGAACCGATCAACCGGATGTCTGGGGATACAACGACGCCGAATCGACTATAGTACGCCTCCAAGACACCCCGCTCTACGCAACTGCCGCCGACACCAAGTACAACACCGATACGCCGACTCGACACCCACTTTGGAACGAAGATCGCGGGCGCATCGAACGCATACGCACTATGAAACTATACGATGGCGACGTTCACCAATACAATGCCATTTGTAAAGCTGAACATTACCTCAATTTCGTTAGACCGTTAGCCCGTGAATGGCTCGAAGACGGTGATCTCACCATTGGAGCCAGCATAGCCGACCTCTGCATTCGATCCCAATACGAATATGTACACCCTTCGACATTATCTTTTATTCAGGACCTCAGTGAACGCCAACGGGTATCCGAGCGCGTAGAAGAAGCTTGGGAAAGCTTCTCCCTTCCGGCAAGGGCATGCTGCATCGTCGATACTACGCTACCCAGTGGAACTCATCTCCATCTCGAAGGAATTATGGACCCTCAATTCCACCCAGATGCATCCAAGGACGATGTACCCTGGAACGATTTCAAGGAGGACTCCTTCTTCAAGGCAAATTATTGTGAACTGCTCGACTCCAAGAACATTCTCATCCGTCATAATCCCTGGACGCCTACTATCATTCGACTTCGACGAATTCGACTACGAGTAACACAATTACTTCAGCACGTTACCGACTTCTTTCTCCGAGGAGATTTCCGCGAAATCGTCGATAACCTGGAGATCGAGAACCCTATTCGCCACTACTTCTACTCCCACTGCCCCGTTTTTAGATTCCTCGAGCGCGACACTCCCGTACTTCTTCAAGGATACAACCAACGATGCATCCATTCAGTACAACTTCCCACTTCGCCCATCCTGGAGCTGTACCCACAGGCATCGGAGAGCCCATTCTTGACGGACGAAGAAGATGAATTCCTTACATTCATAGCTATGGTCTTCCATTTAGCCAATCGTATCTCCATTGCTAACTCCCTTCTTCACTTACGACAACTCAGTATTACTCTAGAAGGGGACGTTCAACTCCTTCTACATCACGGATACCTCGACCCGCAATATTACTTTGATAGATATGGAAACCACCGTGCTATTTCTTGGAAACACTTTACTCCCGTAGACTTTTAGTCGTTATACCTTACTACTCTTTCTTACGCTGGCCGCCCTCTTCTTTATCTTCTGTATTACGGGATAATACAGCTATAGACACTGGTTGTTTCAAATTCCACCAAACTAAAAAACAAATTAGGATACGACTATCAAGAACCTACAAAATCGCTTAACCGCTGCTGGACAGCATTCACATTCACCAGGAGAAGATGCAGGAAAAGATAATACCTGATTCTGGAGTATATTTGCTCCAGCACATAGACAAAGAAATACAGAAAATCTACGCCCAACCATCTGACATAGAATGGGAAGAAGACACCTTATTAATGCCAGTAGAGGCTCCCGGCGAGTTTTACGACTGGAATTTCAAAGCATACACTGCATATAAACGAGTTGGCCAAAAGATACACCCTGTATCAGGAGTATACCCCGAAGATGCCAAGGTCAACCGTACCTTCCCTACCAATCCCTTAGACTCTCTTCCAGAGTTACCCACTCAACCGCCAGACTTTATACCCACCGAACGACTTACGAAGGAAAGAATATCTATGATGGAAGTCAACAAGGACAATTTCTTATGGCCTGAAGAAGAAAAACTATTCAAACACATTCTCCGAATAAACGAAGGCGCTCTAGCCTTTGAAGAACAAGATCGTGGAACACTAAAGAAGGAGTACTTTTCCGATTACATTATGGCGACAATTCCACACACACCATGGGAATACAAAAACATTCCTATACCACCAGGAATCAAAGATAAAGTCATAGAGATGCTTAGGAGCAAAATAGACGCAGGCGTTTATGAACTCTGCCAATCATCCTATAGAAACCGGTGGTTCTGTGTGTTAAAGAAGAATGGAACCCTACGAATTGTTCACGACCTACAACCTTTAAATAAAGTCTCCATACGTGATGCTGGACTACTACCCATAGTAGACGACTTTGTGGAACCTTTTGCAGGACGGCAATGCTGTACCACATTTGACCTATTTTGGGGATTTGACGCCCGCATAGTGGACCCTGCATCCAGGGACATGACGGCATTTTGGACACCACTAGGAATGCTACGACTCACCGCGCTACCCACTGGATATACCAACTCTCCCGCAGAATTTCAGAAATGCATGGTGCATATTCTTCAAGACGAAATTCCGCATATCGCCAACATCTTCATTGATGATCTTCCAGTAAAAGGACCGGAATCACAATACTTAGATGATGAAGGAAGGCCTGAAACAATTCCTGATAACAAAGGAATACGCCGTTTCATTTGGGAACATGCGATAGATGTGCACAGGATAATGCATCGTGTCAAGTGTGCAGGAGCCACATTCTCAGGAAAGAAAACCCAGATCTGCCGACCAAATGTTGTAATTCTAGGCCAAAAATGTACTCCAGAAGGAAGATGCCCCGATGAAGAAAGAGTTGGGAAAATTCTGAAATGGCCTACCCCCGAAAATGTCAAGGAGATCCGTGGATTCTTAGGAATCTGTGGCACAGTCCGAATATGGATAAAGGACTATTCACGACTAGCCAGACCTCTTACAGAGTTAGTCCGGAAAGACACCGACTTCGTATGGACGGACCGACAACAGGAAGCTTTTGAGGAGCTCAAATCGCGAGTTACATCAGCACCAGCTCTACGGGCCATTGACTACAAATCCAGCAACCCAATCATCTTATCAGTGGATACGAGCTATATAGCTGTAGGATTCATATTGTCACAAATCAATGATCAAGGAAGGAAACGGCCCGCAAGATATGGATCATTACCCATGGGAGATAGAGAATCAAGATACTCCCAACCCAAACTGGAGCTATACGGCTTATACCGAGCCTTGCGACATTGGAGAATATACATAATCGGAGCCAAGAAGCTGATAGTAGAGGTAGACGCAAAGTATATTAAAGGAATGCTGAAAGAACCAGACCTTCAACCAAACAATGCAATGAATCGGTGGATTCAAGGTATCCTGCTGTTTGATTTTGAACTAGTTCACATTCCCGCGGACAAACATCGTGGCCCAGACGCCCTGTCTAGGAGAAGACCCCTATCTGAAGACTTTATCGAGGATGATGAAGAATGGTTGGACAATATAGCCTTGACTGTCTCAATACCTTCCAACCGACCTCAAGCCAATAGAACCTTCACCATGACCCCCGCCAAAGTCCTCACCTTACCCTCCTTACATCCAAAAGTAACATACAAGGACGAACGACTGCAAGAAATCTTCCAATATTTGCGCACTTCCGAACTGCCACCCCTAGTCTCCCTTCAAGCCCAAAAGAGGTTCCTCAAGAAGGCCTCAGGATACTTCATTCATGAAGGAAAAATGTTCAGAAGAATAGTGAATCAACCTCCACAGCGAGTAATTCTAGACCCAAATAGGAGAAAGAGAATACTGCAAGAATCCCATGAAAACCTAGGCCACAAAGGAGAACAGGCTGTATTTGATCTTATTAGAATCAGATATTACTGGCCTCACCTTCGACCCGATGTCCACTACCATGTCTCCACATGTCATGAATGCCAAACTCGTAACACAAAAATCCTACAAATGCCATACGAGATATCAGCCCCTGCTACCCTTTTCCAGAAGGTCTATATTGATGTAATGACCATGAATCCACACTCTGGTGGTTTCAAATTCATTGTTGCTGCCAAAGACGATCTAACGGGAATAACTGAAGCCAAGGCCATCAGTGCAGCAAACTCTCATGTATTGGCCGAATTCTTTTGGCAACACATTTATTGTCGTTACGGAGCAGTAGGACATGTAGTAACAGACAATGGCGGAGAAGTAGCCGCTGCATTTAGCGACCTAGTTAAACGTCTAGGAATCCCTCAAGTCCGCATATCAAGCTACAACAAGCACGCCAATGGAGTTGTAGAACGAGGACATTTCATCCTACGAGAAGCCATAGTCAAGAGCTGCAAGAAGACACCAACTGGAGAAGTCATCAACTGGCATAAACACCTGCACGCCGCCTTATTCGCTGACCGCGTAACTGTGAACTCTGTCACAGGATACTCACCGTACTATTTACTACACGGTGTACACCCTGTATTGCCCCTGGACTATGTCGAGGCAAGCTTTTTAGTAGCAGGGTTCAGGAAAAATATGTCAAGCTCAGAATTGCTGGCATTGCGCCTCAGGCAACTGGAGAAACGAGAGGAAGACTTGGCAGCCGCTGCGGAGACACTTAGGAAAGCAAGATGCGCTTCACGGGACCAGTTTATGAAGCGGTACCACCATCAAATCCAAAAGGAATCTTACGAACCAGGAGAATTGGTTCTGGTCAGAAATACCAGACTCGAAGATCATTTAACAAGATTCAAGACTCGACCACACTATCTAGGCCCTTACGAAGTAGTACGACGAACTCCAAATGGAACGTATGTGATAAAGGAGCTAGATGGAGCAGTACATAGTGACCCTTATGCTGCTTTTCGGATCATTAAGTACCTTAGCCGCGATGACCCCCTTTTGGAATTCCAGGAAGAGCTGGACACAGACGAATTCCCAGGAGACGTGGACTCAGAGAATTTCTTCATGGACGAATCATTTGCAGAAGAAAACTAACTCCTAAACCACCACCATCATCATCAATCTGCTGAGCCGCTTTTTATCATCCTCCATGTCCATCACTTCGAACCTCCAAGAAACTCAGGAAAGGGAAACTATTACCCTACCACCTATCGCCTATCCTCCGCCAGCCTATTCCCCAACGCGACCCATACATATCCAGGACAGCTACTTACCTACCATTCGATACGGCAATTTCGAACCCCCATCAATCCGAATTCGCACTGCTTATCATGAGCAGTTTGCCATTCTGCCACTCCACCATCAGCATCGGATCACATACGCCGAACGTCCCATTTCAATTCACGCATGCCTGTCTACAGAGACACGCATTGGATGGGTAGTCCAAATCATTGGACGAAATGGTCGGGACTTCAAAATCTTGGTCCATTGGTACAATCGGCAGACGGGAGAGTTTGAAGCCGAAAGGTTCTTATGGGTGGACGTGTGGGACATCAAGGACGGATGGAAGACCTTATGGGATGAATGGTTTCAATCTACTAGATCCTATGTCGTCAACTGGATTGCTAGTAAATTTTAGTTATAAACTACCATTCTACGTCCACACCAAGCCTAATTCATGACGAACGAACGAACTATAAGTTCCCCGCGACCCCAAGAAGTCCAGTCCGAGTTGCAGCTACGCGAAACAAAGGGGAACGAGCCATCACTATGGTGCTCAAGGACGAAATTAGGAAAGCCGGCAGCGACTGAATCAAGGTTCATCAAGGGACTCGAAGCCTTCCGGAGTTAATCAATACCATAAAAGGTTTAAGGTTGCTATACCCAAAACTGGGACTGAACCCTTAAAAAATTCCAGGAACGAATGACCCTGCAACATGTTGAAGGCGTCAGCACATACGCAGTCTCTTTAGACAAGACTTTCTGCTAGCAACACTACAGTCGACAATTATCACTACCCTTGCCGCCATCGCCAACACCATGTCGTCATCGTTGAACGCCTCAGCCCAGACCAACGTAACCGCAACATCTTGGGCACGCGAGATCGAGGAAGCTCTGGCGCAGCAGCCGGACATCATCATACCCCCCACATCCTTCTTCCTGCCCGCATCCCGACGCTCAGTTCCGGCACCAGCAGTTGAATTGCCAGGTGCGATACCCAGCCTTATAGGCGATGTCCTCACAGACATCTTCCGTCACACCAACGAAGTCGTCATTACCGCCCTCACACCATTCCTCGTCGCTGGTCACCCAGGAATCATCTTCCTGGACGGCGTACCTTCACCGAACTTCCAGGAAGCCCTTGGAAGGGGATGCCGCCTCGAACGCAAGACACTCGCTTTCTGCACGGAAATTCGAATATTTCACCCCCGCTCCGCCATCACCGTTATCGATGTCGAGGACATTCTTGATCCCTTCGAGGGACAACTCCTCGCCTCCCCCACCAACTCCTTGCTATCTTTGGATAGCGTCGTCTTCGAACCACGTCAGTACGGCTTCGGCGCGGTGGTGGGATTCCACTCCCAGACGTCAGATGGACATTTTATTAGAGTGATCATTCGATTCAATCGTAGGCTGTACGATGAAGGGCTTCAGGTAGAACACAAGGTATTTGTTTCGTTCTGGTTTCACAAGGACCATGTGGCCTTGTTATCAGAAGATCGCCGCCTCCTGGATGAGGATAGTGCACTTCTTGATCAGCCGGAAATTATTGTCGCTCCTTCCTCCACACGCTACAAAGTCCATATTTTCGATTAGATACCCTTTACTTCATTTTTCTATTTTCTTTTCCTTACACCCGACTTCCTTCCGTTGACACATTTTTTTTTTTAACTACATTCATCTTCACAATTATTAATTTTCGCCTTTCATTCAGTTTCTTTTTTCCTTTCTATACAAAAATCGAAAAATCTATCATCGCCGCATATTGGAATGACTGAGGACAGTCAAATTCTAAGTTCCCCGCGATTAATGTCATACCAGAACATAGGTTCGGTATAAAGACATTAGGAATTAGGATACACCCCTGTTAGGAGGTACCCCTGAACCCCTAGGAGCGAAGCCCCTAGGATATTATCCATTATTGGTCTACCTTTCATAGACATCCATTCTAGAAACCAATAACCATGGATTCTATTGTTCTACATCTTCTATCGTTGACATGGAAACCACTTACAATGGTATCCACTGTCTCTCCATTATTCCACTGTATACCCTTATTTACTCTATTGTTCCTATAGGTCTTTGTTCCCCCGCGGCGTAAATAGGAAATCTATTGTTCTACATCTTCTATCGTTGACATGGAAACCACTTACAATGGTATCCACTGTCTCTCCATTATTCCACTGTATACCCTTATTTACTCTATTGTTCCTATAGGTCTTTGTTCTTAAAAGACCATTGTCCTACCTCTATTATACTACTGTGTACTATTATTCTTATAGGTCATTGTTCTCAAAGACCATTGTCCTACCTCTATTATACTACCATGTACTATTCATTTTCCTATTATTCCTGTAGGTCTTTGTTCTTAAAGACCATTGTTCCCCATATTTATTTGTATTTACCTCACTATAGCTACCATTGTTCCTAGGTACAAATAGTTTAGGTATAAAAGGGAGCCAGTCTCCTGCCAATAAAAAGAACACAGGTTATCACCCACATTCTAGTTCTTGAGTTCAGCTGTATCTGAAACGAGTAGGATACCAGCATTTCCGTTTGTAGAGACCTGAAAAGTAAGTACGGTCTATTTCTTTTGCTAAGTCTGCACCGAAACGAGTAGGTGACAGTAACGCACTAACAGCTAAGTCTGCACTGAAAACGAGTAGGTGTCAGTAACGCTATTTTGACAGTTTGATTATCCCGAAACGAGTAGGGAACCCCTCACAAGTCCAGATCTGAAACGAGTAGGATTCTGGCATACTGACTTTAGTTATTTAGTTATCTAGTTCATCCCATAGGTTTATCCCGTAGACCTATACTACCGTATATACTTGCTACTTAACGTACAAGTAGATACACCACCACACCCCTATCAACTTAGGAGTAGTATTGTTGATTGACATACTATTTCTAATAACCGACCTCACCCTATCCATACCCCTCTGAGAGTATTTCCTCTATTCCAATAATCCCGAAATCAACGAACGACCAGGTGCAACTCGACGCAGTAGTCCACGACCATCTGGGCACTATTTCATTAACATGACATAGTGTGACACCGCGCATGGAGAGCGAAGCGACACCTTTTTCCCTGTCGTGCTCGAGTTTCATACCCAGGGAGAACTCTACTTGGTCGGTGACCTTGATAGCATATCTCTCCCCAAGTTCCCTCTTTGCGCGTTCTGCCTCTTCCAGAGTTGAGGACCCTCCTGCTGTATCGTCTGTGTACGTCCCGGTGTGAGTTTCTCTGCGCTCGTCTCGGCGAGATCACACACATTGATCCGCCTCCGAGCTCTTGTACCCCAGATCCTTGTATGCGCCGTCCAACTCCTGCCACCAATTATGTCCAGCCTGGACTGCACCATAGAGCGACTTCAGCAGTGGAACGACTACAGCTGGTGAATTCGCCCCTTGGAACCCGTGAGGTAGCCGAACATAAAGTTCTTCATCCATTTTGGCATTGAGGTAGGCGGATTTGAAGTCGACTTGCCATATGTAGAACCCCAGCGTTACCCAGGTCGCCAGCAACATGCGAAGCGACTCTAGCCTCATCACGCCTGCGTACTTCTTATAGTAGTCCCTCCCCTCGACCTGGTGCTGACCCTGTACGACCAGCCGTGCCTTCTCACCAACGATTTCCCCTTCTCCATTAAACTTGTGCGCATAAACCCACATCACGTTCAAGACAGAGGCACCCTTCGGCGGCACGCAAGCAGGCCCGAAAACTTCATACGCGGCCATGCGACTCATCTCCTCGTCCATCGCGGGCCTCCAACGCTCAGGATCCTCCATAGCCTGCATATAGTTCTTCGGCACTGGAGGAAGCCCCACGGCCGCCAATGCTATATTGTCTGACGCGTCGAGGTAGTTCACCAATTCAGAAAGGAAGTCAAAAGGGTTTGTGTCAGCGAGCGTCATCTTTGCATGCGCCTCAAAATGTTTCTCGGCAGGTTCGTCATTCGTCCATGGATCCCCCGCATCTTCAGCTGCAGCCTCTCTCTGCTTATACTCTTCAGCCTCTATCGCCGCGCGAGACAGCGCGCGTGCCTTCTCCCCTGGCAGAGGATTCAAACGGGTAGAACGGCGGGTCGGCTCAGTATTCACTACAGTTCGAGATCGACGAGCAGGTCCAGCTCCTGATTGGGGTCTCATCTGCACTTCAGGACGTACGCTCGAGGGTCCTCCAGGAACACGATCATGATCGAGAGCTGAAGCCGGCGGCACATTTGATTCCGGTTGTAGGCCGTCGACCACGTTGTTGGGAAGTAACTCAGCGTCGTCCTCATCCTGCGAGTGCGGGTTCATTGCCACATCCGAGGTAATGGACTCATCAAAGATGACGTCCCGGCTCCTGACAATATGACCATCCTTGAGGTACAGCCAGTACACTCCGCGCTCGTCATAACCAACCATCCGCCCTTCGAAAACTTGGTCATCGAGCTTTCCTGGCTTTCCATCGACAATTTTTGCAAAACCACGGCAGCCGAACGGGCGTAAGTGTGCAACACTTTGTCGTTTGCCGTGGAACGCCTCAGCAGGAATCGAGTTAGGGTGTCTAGAGGAAGGTAACAGATTGTCTGTGTATACCACGTAGCTGGCCGCCCAGCACCAAAGGGACGTGGGGAGTTTGCTCTCATGGAGGATAGTGCGAACCCGCGCGTAGATAGAACGGTGGCGACGTTCCGCAACGCCATTGGCTGCAGACGAATGTGGTGGGATAACTTCGACGACTATGCCGTGTTTGATTCCCCACGCCTCCCATTGGGAGTTGTCAAACTCGCCCCCTCCATCCACTCGTACGACTTTCAGTTTTTCTCCTGTCTGCCGTTCCGCTTCAACACGAAATCCCTCCATAGCCTTCAAGGTTGTCGCCGCCGTCTTGTCCTTAAGGTAGTATTGCTTTGTAAACGATGTTCCATCGTCGACGATGGGCATTGAGTACAGGAAACCGCCGCGACCTTGAACCCTCATGGGTCCACAGAGGTCTGTATGCACCCTCGCCAAAGGCGTAGAGGTAGGCACCACTTCTGCATCAAAGGGACGCCGAACTCCGTTCCCATGTAGGCACGGCACGCATTTATCACCACTACTTCCAGCGCTGACAGTTCCTCCGTCGACGAGCTGCTTCGTGAAGGAATCACGGATACGATTCACTCCAGCGTGCCCGTAACGACGATGCCACATATCCATCGTCACTGGTTTGTTCAATGACCGCGTCGTAAGAGCCTCCGGCCCCCCTGGCTTCACCTCGAACACGTAGAGTCCGTTCTTCTTGGCAGCCAACATAATAAGCTTATGGTCTTTGTCATAGATTCGGCCAAAACCTTGGGAGAACACGATACTCAGCCCCTTGCCATCCAATTCCGATACGGAAATGAGGTCCGAAGCGACATCAGGCGTATGAAGTGCGTCGAATGTGATAGTTCGCTCCACTCCCTCTACAATGAAGGTCTTCTTCGCCCGACCCTTTCCTATAATTGTGAATTTTGACCCTTTCTTTGACCCACTCCCTTGCGTAGGCTCAATTGCTTCATACGTCTCGAAGGATTCGCGATTGGTGACAAAATGATCCGTAGCGCCCGAATCGAGGACGGTCAAGACGAACTCCTTGACCTCGATAATCCCGATCGTAGTGTTAAGAATGCGAATCCTTTCGTCGAGCGATATTCCATCCCACTTGAGAGAAGTACCGGCCCAAATTTCTTCGAATGAATCTTCTGACCACTTGCTCGAGCCTACTTCCAGGATAGGGTCTACAGGGTCGTTCCAGGGGCTCCCTCCTAGGTCCATCCCATCATTTGGTGCTGAACCCCCGAGAGTGTCGTAGTCACTATCCACATACGCGCTGAGTGCGTAGTGTTGCGACAATGAGGAGACCGCCATGTTGGACGTGGCACTCCCCCCCGTACTTCCACCGCCGCCGGGATTACTCCCATCGCGCTTCCCTTGCCACCAATCCGGCCACTGCCCGGCTTTACCACCGCCGTCACGGAAGCAATCCTCAACGAGGTGTCCCTTTTTCTTGCAATTGGTGCAGGTCTTGTCGTCCCTTTTCTTGCGTTTCCCAGATTCCAGCTGCGCAATCCTCGCTTGGAGCGCTTGGATGGTCGCCACAGTCGCGTCTGTCGTGAGTAGCTGTTTTGAGCTCCCAGCCACCTTCGAGTCACGCTCTTCGACCCGAGAGTAGAAGAGTTTGATTTGTTGAATGAGATCTACTGGAGAAGTAATGCCTGCCATGGCTTGGAGCATCGTGTCGAACTCCTTTCCAGGCAGCGACGAAGCAATGACGGAGCGGAAATCCTTGTCTGAGTACTGATTCCCATAGTCCATCGCTTCCTTGCGCTTAACTTTCAACGTTTTCAGGAATTCGGCAAGCGTCTGGCCGCTATTCGGGGTGAACCGTAGGTTTTTGAACGCAGAATCCGTGAAGGTCTTGCGCATTTCATCACGGCGGATGTAGGTCTTTGTCAATTCCTCCCAGATCTGAGCTGACGACTTGGTAGATACATCGTTGACCAACGAATGAAGGTCCTCAACGTTCATCATAATCGTCGATTTCACTTTCTCGTCTCGATATAGCCATTCCTCAAGAGAGGGGTTTCGGGAGTATGATAGGGTAGGTGGGGGAGGTGTTCCCGGCATGGGAATTCTTGCTGGTTCATTACTGCCAGACGTAGCAGTCGAAGTCGTCTCAACATGTGGCTTGGGGATGTCTCCACTCAAGTATCCTTTTAATCCCCATTGTCCTGCCACCGCTTCGAGCTTCACCTTAAACGGGTTGAAAGGGCGTATTCCGTCGAACTTCTCGTCCGCGGGTAGTTCCCATATCGTATTGATCACACCAGACATTGTAATAAATCTTTTGCGACTTTATGAACGGTGCGATGGGTTTGATTTTAGGGGTTATTTTTCGTTTTGAACTTTCGAAGGTATTCTTCACAGCCTGGGCGCAGGTGTATACATGTGTTTGACTTCGTATATGGTAAGCGTTCAGGCAGGGCCCATAACCTGTAGAGCGTGCACGATAAGTGTAGGTTCTCAGCGTATCGAGCAATATGTTCGAAGCTCCTAATCTATACAAATACATACCTGTAGAGCGTGCACGATAAGTGTAGGTTCTACAGTGAGTAATCAATAAGTAATCATGTCTGGAAATGTATATGGAATGGAATTAGCCTACCTCAGCGTATCGAGCAATATGTTCAAAGCTGAGGAGGCGGAAAGGGGTTGAAACGAAATTTATATCGACGGAAGTAACGAAAAAGGAAAGAGATAAACCGTAAAAGGAAGTAGAAGTAGCGCTCAAGCTCTAAGCTGTCGGTGCGCGATCCTCTGTCCTCTAACAAGTCACCATTTAGAGCATCAAGGACTAGTTAACTTACGAATACGCTCAAATATTGCCTCCCTCCCGCGGTTCGCTACCGAAGAAGATGCATACACCCATGAGGCCAGTTTTCTCTCTCACTTGTTCGAGAATAGTGACCATCGTGTTCGGAAGTGCATCAATATTCCTGTCAACAAAGTGTGAGTGCTTCATCAGTTTAGTAAACTCGTGATACTCACTGTTGTAACTCGATTATATTCACACGTCGTTCGAGTTCCTCCTGGTCAATACCGTCCTCGTCCAACAGATATTGGAATTCTCCTGCATTACTGTCGTCTTCTGCATCCTCCTCGCGGAGCTCAGCTACCCGCGCCTTCATTTCTTCACTTTCATCGTCGAAAATTTCTCTCGTCAACTTGTTTCAAAACCATAGAGGGACGGGTGCGCCGACTCTTGGGCACTCTTCATCTGCCTCCCAGTGTTCGGTAATAATGGGTGCGACTGTGTCTTCACCAAAGTGGCGCGAGTATGTCTGCACCATCGAGCGCCATCGCGTCTTCTTACGATCGAAGTTGATGATTGCCTTGCTTTTCGACCTCGTAGCGCTCGAGCGACAATGGTTATTATACCAAGCCTTGATGCGCTGCAAGGGATGTCAGTTGAGGAAGGGTCTCAACAAGACCACGTACAAGTGTTAGTGCATCAATCTGTTCATCTTGTTCTTCATTGTCTAATCCATCTTCTAGCGGCCACTCCTTCAAAAATCCCTGGATCGTTCGATGCCAAAAGCCTTTCAGGCCAACCTTCTTTAGAGATTGTCGGGAGGCTTTGAAGTCTTCAATGTGTGCCTCCAAGAACCGGCCTTGTTGAACTGACGTCCATGGTTTACCACCTCCGCGACGGAGGGGCTCCCCACCCTCTTCCTCGCTCTCGTCGGCGCGCTCAGCTAGCTTCTTCGCATTTTGCGGGCCTTTCGAGGAGTTTGAATGTCTTTTCCTGGACATTGCAGAGGACATGAGGACGATAAATGGTGGAGATGAAGTGGTAGTAGTATGGAATATGTGTGAGTATCAGAAAGAACACGAGGATGGTCAACTGATTGCGGTTCGTGTAGGTGAAACAACACATGCCCATTGTTATATGAAGAAATGACCTGGTATTACGTAGTGGATTCAAATGCCACCGTCTAAACGTCGAGACGAACGGAGCTTAAAAGCGCAATATAAAGCCATCACGGTAATTTCAACCCCTCAACATTTCAATGGTCCGCGATCATGGTAAGTCCCCGCTCTTTATTTCACCCAGTGTGTCTATTGACGTATTACTGCTAATCTAGGAGCCAGTAGTGACACGAGTGCTGTTGAACACCATATTGACATTCCACCAAGTGCACACCCCCACTGTGTACATGTTTCCTCTAGCCCCAACAAGCACGTAATTAGCATCGAGAGATACGGTCTCCAGTCTCTGACTCACGCCGACCATGATACTGCATCAATCTCGGCTCGATTTGAGGCCCTTTCTCTTCAATCCTTACCCAACCGCGCGCGGTCACCCTCCCCACGGAAACGTGAAGAGACTTTGGCGTCCTCATTGCCCGTCCGCTCTGATCACCCTGAGCACCAGCCTATCCCAGGACCCGTTGTCGACGCCCATGATCTTGATGACACGCCAATTGACAAAGGGGATTACATCCCAGTACACCTTCGTTGGACTGGTAGCCCCCGGAATCGCGCCTCATATGCTGTCCCGCAAGATATTCGTGACCTTTATCCCCCCGACAGCCAGGATCGGCAAGGATGGAAGGTACGGAGGTACTATGTTGTTGTTTGTAGCTACGAAACCGGGATCTTCTATGACTTTTGGTAAGTCTGATAATCAGTTACACTTGATTTGCTTAACAAACAACACATTCACAGGGCTCGTATCAAACCTTTTGGGTTTGTTACTGGCGCAATGGTGAAAGGATTCGATAACTTCGAGGGTGCAAAGAATTTCTGGCTCCGTGAGGAAAATGCTGGGCATGTCAAGGTTCTGCATTGTCGTGATCACAATTAACTAGTTGTACCCTTACATCAATTGCGTCTGCCCATCGTTTTATGTCTTGTGTTGCTCCATTATGTTTACTGAATCACGAATGCAATTACCCGTTGGATTTACAATGATATATATATAAGTATATAAACACGGATTGCGACAACTTTGCATGCAATCATGCCTCCAAAAAGAAAGCGCCCTATTGAAGCTTCGACAATCCGAGGTGACGAAGAAGTTGAACCTTTACACGAGGTTCACCGCACCGTTCATCGTCGTGTAAATGGCAGGATCAGCCAATATGTTCATATTCATGAGCAAACACCGGAGCCAGTCAATGGTGACCAGGACGCAAATACTCATGTACACGAGGACTACATACAAGATGTGTCGACCGCTGATTTCATTGATGAGGATTATCCCGCGATCAATTCTGGAGTTGATGTTCCCAACGCGGAGTTAGACGACGGGGATGATCAAGTACACGCTCTTCAGTCTAATAATCACCTCTCTTGATTGACATTCTCATAGATTGTCACACCGTTGATGGAGTGGTTGCCGCACCGCCAATCTTTCTTGGATGAGCTTCATCGCCTTGATGGACGTTGTGGACAGACCTCAGGAAATTGTAGCAAGTGTAATTCCCCCAATTCTTACTACAGATGCCGGGATTGCCTCGACTTTACTCTGTACTGCGATCTATGTCTACTGGAGCGGCATAGTACTCTCCCTCTTCATCGAATTGAGGTACTTGTCTTATCTTATCTCAGCTCATCTACAGATCTCACCCTTTTCCTTTTTAGCGCTGGAACCAGCGCTTTTGCTACTTCGAGAAATCCTCGCTTGCATCGCTCGGACTTGTCGTCAACCTGGAACATCACGGCAATCCATGTCCATTCACCCATGAAGTCCGGGAGTGTGTTGTCATCGATATCTCTGGAGTTCACACTGTCGACGTCCGACTATGTTCGTGCAGTACCTCCGTCGACGACCCATTACAATTTCTTCGTATCAGATGGTTCCCAGTGTCCTTCAAAAAGCCCTGCACCGCATTCACATTTGCCGCACTCGACCATTTTCACTCGCTGACGCTACAAAGCAAGATTGCGCCCTATGATTACTATCTTGCTCTTGAACACATCACGGACAACACGGGCTGTGTTACACTTCAGGTAACGCTCCTTCAGATGATAGATCCTCACTAACGAGACTGATGTTTGAAAGTCTTCTTATGAACAGTTCCTCTCATCAGTACGAATATGGCGACATCTCATGATGACGAAACGGGCTGGGTGTGGTCTCAATCCCGCAGGTGTCCATGATACTCAGCATGGTGAATGCGCGGTCGAATGCCCAGTATGCCCACACCCCGGCAAAAACCTGCCAGATGACATGGAAGCTGCGTCTGAGGAGCTGAAGTGAGTACATTCTACCACAGCTCCACTCTCCACCTCTTACCTCTGTTCTTTACAGGCGCGCTCGGTCTTTAGTTCTCACCATCGATGCCAACTTCCGTCTCAAGAACATGGATCGTAAAATCAAGAAGGACCTCCCCTTAGGTGACGGGTGGGCCCACTGGGTACCAAACGGGCCGTACCTCGAGCACATCAAGCAATACGGATACCAGCAGGTGCCGGTATGTCTCTCATTTTCATGGCTTATCGTCCCACTTTGACTCGACATGCCAGCCAAATCTCTGTGATTCCGAGTTGCGCGCGGTCGATCACGCCAACAAGCGACGCTCCGATGGATATGTTGCTACTGGTGTTGGAGCCGTTGTGTGCGCGCATCATGGCCTCGTTCGACCCAATGGGATGGGAGACCTCCAGAAGGGTGAGAGGTGAGTTCATACTTTACTTCTCTATTCAAGAGGCGTCGCTGACACAATTAAGATACGTGAACATGGACTTCTTGGTCCTCTTCACTTTCATGGGCGCCACATTCACACGACTCGTCTTATCATACGATATAGCATGCCAGTGGTCGCAGATGCTACGACACCAAATGGAAACACAGCATTCGGAGGCTATGCAGATCCCGGATGCCCTCTTCGTTCTCATCTGCTTTGACATACCGAAGTTCCACATCTACGGCCATGGGATGGCTTGTCAGGACAGCTACTCCCTGAACACTCTTCGTGGTGTTGGACAAACCGATGGGGAAGATCCGGAACGGTGGTGGGCCCATATTAACCCTGTGAGCATGAGCACCTGTTTAATGGGCCCTGGTTCGCGCCGCGATACAATCAACGATCATATGTGTGTGTGGAACTGGCAGAAAATCATAGGTCTAAGTACGTAACATATTTCTTGCACTTGCGATTCAAACTCTCAACACCGCCAGTAGAGGTATCGCTTCTTGAACGATATCGACAGGCGTTTCTACTGAACGCTAAACATACGGCCCTGCACCTGAAGTATAGTCAAAATTTCCCTCAAAGTGTGCGCGACGAATGGGAACTAGGGGTGCGGGCTTGGGAAGATGACCGACAATCGCACCCCAACCCTTATTCTGAAAATATTGTTTGTGAGTCTTGAGCAGGTCCGTCTGTTAGGTAACTAGGTTCTGATGTGGAGTGTGCAGGGTCAACAATGGCGGAAGTACGGCTCGAGTTAGCGCAGGAGGAAGCCCATGACGGTGCCTTTTCGGCGGAAAATGGCGATATGATGTGTGTCAATAGCTTCCTCTACAGAGGTCTCGAGCTTGAAGAACAACAGTAGGTGCTTGTCACGCTTGATATACATCACTATTGAGATATACTTATTAGGCGTAACCTCACTATGCGGCATCGGAGCCAAGACAGAACGACCCTTCAAGCAGCTGAGTTACAGGAGAAACGGAACACCCTGGCTCGGCGCATTGCGAGTTGGCGCCACGTACAAGACCGGTACATGCTGGGCATCTACACTGAAGCCCGCGCGCGCGTGCAATCGGAACTCCACCCAGAAGAACAGCTCCTCTTCCTTCCTTCTCATGTCACTCCCCCACGCGCCTCTATTTCCCATCTACGCATCATCGAAACCCGTCTCTGTGTTGCTCAGGCTGACGACGCATTGACCGAAATCCGACGCCTCCTCCGTATCACGCTTGGACTTGCAGACTATCGGTGGACCCAGGTTGGACATGGCCAAGGCCCTAAAACTAGGGCACGTGCATTGATCGACCGGTACAAGGCTCGCATCCAGCTAGTGTCCGAAGCTTACCGCGCAGCCTGCTCTGCTCTTCTTGAGCTCGACCCTCAGGGTGCGTGGATTCGCCGCCTGCAAGCACTTCAGGACGATGATATACGGTGGCCAATACGTGATGAGGGCGAAGCACAAAGTACGCACGTGATATCTTGGATTTGGCTGAATGTGGGTACCGAGGAGACAGCGGGCTCAGGCGAGGAGATAGGTGATAGTGAGTTCTTAACACTGTCTTTACTCATCATAAAATCAATCCTTATACAGGCTTGCGTGTCGAGTGGCTCAGATCACGCGCTCGTGCTGCTCGGTGGTCAGAGGAACTCGTGCTGGTGGTTGACGAGATGAACCGGGTGCTGCGCTACTTGGAATGGAAGTGTAGCTCTTGGACGGCACACATTGGGAAGAGAGTAGCAGTACCAGAGCTTGACGAAGGTCTCAAAGCCTACGCCGCTAAGTCTGCTATGATGTTTGGCGATATGAAGGACATGTTTCATACTCATTGGAGTCCCGAGACTCTCGCAAACAATCATGTTTTAGTTGATTAAAATGAGAGACATGTACGGCTAGCTTTGAGAGTCCATAATTCTATCATCATTCTCGTACGACTGAGAGAATACAATAAATCAAAGAGTTGGCTTAAAGTGTGAAGATGCAAAGGTGGGTATGATCCATAATTTTAAGTCAAGTCGACCGTTGAGTGAACTCGGTGCTGGCACGTATACCTGAACGTAGTCGACTGGACTATAGATCGAGTGAACTGGGGGCGGTGGATATACCCGGGTGGAGTTAATTCGACCATTGAATCCACTCAGCATTAGCACGTATACCTGGAAGTAATCGACTGGAGGGTAGGTCGAGTAAACTAGGGGCGGTGGATATACCCAGGCGTAGTTAATTCGACTGTCGAGTGAACTCGGTGCTGGCACGTATACCTGGAAGTAATTGACTGGAGGGTAGATCGAGTAAGTGGATATATCTGGGTGCCATGGATCGCAGTCAAACGTCGTCGTGCGCCGCGGGGCCACCAACACGAATTGCCGCGGCGATTGCAGGCGAAACGATGCGCGATCGCGCGAGCGGGCGTGGGGCGACGTTGTCAGGCGTGCCAGCGGCCCCTAGCATCACACAGCAGTCGGACTTGGGCCAGGACTGCACGCCATTGCTGTCAGACGCCTCAGCACTCACGAAGGCGATTCCAGCGCCGTTTGGGCGCGAAAACGTGCGTGTTCCCGGCCGTTCGGGCTGGCCGATGGACGCAACCATCTCAGGACACCCCCGCATCGCGCCTTCATCGTCGTTTGCGCGCGATTGCGTGCCATCGTTGACGATCCCAATTCCAGCGCGGATTGCGCCTGAAACCAGGCGCGATCGCGACACCGCGGTCTGGCCGACGTTCCCAGATGCTCAACGGCCACGCAGCGTCCCCCACGCATTGGCATTGCATGACGAGCGCGTGCAGACACGTGTGGAAGCGCCGTCGCCCTCGAATTCCATTTCTGCGCTAGCGCTTGATGGTGAGTGCGATGCTCAGCCAATGGTGAACCACACTGACAGTTGCAAGCCACAGACGCACTTCCTGCCATGCCCGCGCTACAGGCGTCCGCTGTTGATCGGCCACAACGGGAACCGATGGTTTCTTGTAGTGTAGTATGTTGTGTGTGCATGTAAGGAACAATGTTAGACAATATATTTTGATCTGTACATCAATGGACCGATGCGTTTGAATGATCTTGGAGGTACGCGACCTTGCCGTTGGCTGGCGGTCGGTGGCGGTCTGGAAACAACTTTGTCAGTATCTAGGTACGTACTACCATAGATCGTTGAAGAGACATATTTGCCTTGTGTCTCCATGAATGTGCGTGTCTCAAGACGACATCGGCCTCCGAGCTTGCTCCGTCGGTCACCGTCGGCCTGCAATCGGCCCTCCGACAATTCTTATTCATAGTTCCATTTAGACACCTTTGACCAAAATATTTACTAACTACTGCTCCTTTTCATCCTTACGGCTGTGGGGGGGGTTCAGCTCAACATCGCCTGCCTGTCGGCCACCGACGGGCAATCTTTGTGCAGCTAGACGTATAACTATTACACCATTTTCCCGACGACTGACAGACCCGGCCTTTTGAATATTTTGTATGTATCCTTCTACACGACCGGCACGCCGTCGCTGTACATCGGTGACGGACCCACCGTTCAGCAGTTTACTTCGTCGTGTCCGCTATGCAGATAAGAGCACCACACCTTGGTCCATACACTAGTCCCCAGGAATCTTCAAATAGTCGGCCCCCACGTCGCCCCTGATACCTACCAATGTGGCTTGAGATGCGGCTCAAGTCCATCTGTTCACAAGGGTTGGCGGACAGACCGTCAAGCTGCATTGCTTAATGGCATAAAATTCTCAACTTTTTCAGACGACGGCGTCGTCTGTTCGACTCCGGCTTGGTGCGATATGGCATTAAATTCTCAACTTTTTGAACACGACGGCGTCGTCTGTTGGACTCAGGCTCGGTGCGATGAATGTGAGTGACTCATGTCTGACGCAACAAGTGGAAACTTGTCGAACTGAGTTGGTTCTTTGTCGCCTGCATGACGAACCAGGCAAAGATACCAATACGTAATGTTCCCATACCCGTGAGATTGCTTGTTCAAGTCCAACGGCTGTTGCGATTGGGGGCGCGCTCGCTCCATCGGCCATCGTCGGTGTACGAAAAGCCTTGCTATCGTGTTGAGCAATGGATTTCATTGCAGTGTGAGCTCGTCTATCTTTTTTCTCACATGTCGATCTATAATCGCTTCAGCGAGCGGATGTCATCGCCTGCCGACGCGTGTATTATACCATGAATGTAATCATTATTTCTGCGACTGAGTACGCTTCTCGAAGTTTCGCAAGCGGCCCTGGATGCGCTCTGCCATCTCACTCAAGCGCCCCACCTCCTGGACTCCGGCCTGGACCGCTGCCATCTTCGCCATGAATAATCGGTGCGCAGCGTCTTTGTAGGACACCCCCCAGCGTTCTTGCGCTGCCAGGATGGATGCGCGGATGTTCGCAACTTGCTCTTTTGTCAGTGACTTTGGGAGGTCAGCATACCGGTCGGAGAGTCGGACATCGCAGTACACACCGGGTCCGCCGGCGTCCTGATGTTCCCTTCGCCGATGAGCGTCGTGGAATCTACATTAGGCGGTAGCTTCGTGAATGTCAGCGAAATGCTCGCGGGTGTTATGTATTGCACAAGTTACCTCGGTGTCGTTCTTCACCTCGCCAAACGACCTCCTGATCTCTTCCTTTTGTAGTTCATAGTGAATCAGTTCTTGGAGTGTCACCGGGACTGCCAATGTCTGCGGTGACTCGTCATCTCTGATGAAGAGGGTCGATTTGGATCTTGCTCGGGCAGCGACTTGAGATGAATGCATATCGGTCACAGTGGCGGTTGTCGATGAAGAAGCGATAATAGATACTGAGTGGGATTAGTGGATCAACAATGTCACGGGACCGTGAGTGTGTTGATGTGACGTGTGCAGCGCTCACTTATCACAATCAACAACTTTCCTTCGCACCACCAGGACGCCCAGCCGACATCTCCCTCCCAGTCCTTCAGTGCCATGTCATCCTTCTCGTATGGGGGGTGTTGAACAGAATTGTCATTCAAACCCAGGCATTGCCTGACTACAATTAATTGACTTTGCCTAAGGCGGATTGTAGTCTGGCAATCTACTACAAATTGTACTTCGATTGTACTACAATGACAGGCAAAATTTTCTAGAGGTGTAGGGGGATTGTACTACAGATTGTATTTGAATGTAGGGCAGATTGTAGGGGGGATTGTAGGGGGGATTGTCATTGAATGTGGGTGCGTTGTAGGGGGGATTGTAGAGTGGATTGTCGTTGAATGTGGGTGCATTGTAGGGGGATTGTAGGGTGGATTGTCGTTGAATGCAGGCACATTGTAGGGGGAATTGTAGGGTGGATTGTTGTTCAATACAGGGGGATTGTAGGGGTTGTTGTTGTTGGAGCCTAGGTAGATTGTTATTCCATTTTAGGCACTTTTTTCAGCAGAATGTGTGGGAAATAGCTATTATATGATTAATAGAATTGCTTAATATAGAAATTTCCCAGTACCATTGCTGGTTTGTTGCTACTGATTGTGGGAAATAGTTATTCAATAGCTATCAGTAGCATTGGTGACTGTGGGAAAATATTTATAGTCAAAAAGTCGGAAATGATGCCATTAGAAAGCTAGGTATAGGTTGATTACAAAAAGTTCTAATGATATCAGTGAGATTTGTAGTCATTAAAAAGTTATAAGCAAAAGAAAGAATGTGATCAATAGCATTTGTGACCGTGGGAAAATATTTATAGTCAAAAAGTCGGAAATGATGCCATTAGAAAGCCAGGTATAGGTTGATTACAAAAAGTTCTAATGATATCAGTGAGATTTGTAGTCATTAAAAAGTTGTAAGCAAAACAAAATGTAGTATCAGTAACATTAGTGACCGTGGGAAAGTTCAAAAAGTCGAAAATGCGCCCATTAGAAAGCCAGGTATAGGTTCATTACAAAAAGTTCTAATGTTATCAGTGAGATTTATAGTAGGTCATGAGATATGAGCATATCCAATGATGATGATTACTGATATTAGTGACTGTGGGAAAGTTCAAAAGTTGAAAAAGTCGCAAATGTGACCATCAGTTAGACAGGTATAGGTTCATTACAAAATGTTGTAATGATATCAATAAGTATTGACCTTGATTAATAGTTACTGACCAAAAACATCGGAAATGTAATACAAATCTGAAGGTGATCACTAATTTAGTGATTGTGGGAAAGTCCAAATTTCAAAAGTGCGCACCTTAGCCAGGTAGTTGGTGGCTAATACTGCTGGTTTGGGAGGTAGTAGATCATCCTAAAAGGTCAAAAACATCGGAGTATGGGTCTAGGTATGTAGTAGTAACATAATTGGTGCATACTGGCACTTGTAGCAATGCCAAAGCATGTCACTCATATTGAGGATGTATTCAACACCTGAGTATGCACCCATACCTATCCATGCCATTGGTGATGTCTGATGATAGCCACTCATTCAATACTACTTTATAATGATATTATCTTCAGTTATTGAGCATTGGGAACATGTCTCTGACTCTCAGCAAGTCAATACCTACTTGACCTATCTCAGTGCATCTGAATATCACCACATCTGAGTACCATGCTTTGGCATTGCTACAAGTGCCAGTATACACCAATTATATTAATACTACATACCTACACCTATACTCCGATGTTTTTGACCTTTTAGGATGATGTACTACCTCCCAAACCAGCAATATTAGCCACCAACTACCTGGCTAATGTGCGCACTTTTGAAATTTGGACTTTCCCACAGTCACTAAATTAGTGATCACCTTCAGATTTGTATTATATTTGCGATGTTTTTGGTCAGTAACCATCAATCAAGGTCAATACTCATTGATATCATTACAACATTTTGTAATGAACCTATACCTGCCTAACTGATGGTCACATTTTCGACTTTTTGTGATTCAGAATTTTCCCACAGTCACTAATATTACTGATACTACATTTTGTTTTGCTTCCAACTTTTTAATGGCTACAAATCTCACTAATAACATTAGAACTTTTTGTAATGAACCTATAGCTGGCTTTCTAATGGCACTATTTTCGACTTTTATGATTCAGAATTTTCCCACAGTCACAAACATTATTGATTACATTCTTTCTTTTGCTTATAACTTTTTAATGACTACAAATCTCACTAATAACATTAGAACTTTTTGTAATGAACCTATACCTGGCTTTCTAATGGGCACATTTTTTATTTTTTATTTTTTCCCACAGTCACTAATTTTAGTTCCCACAGTCAGTAACATTATAAAAGTGTTTTGAATGGCTGTTGAGCTCAAATTCCCATGCTTACAAATGAAAAATGACTGAAAGTACACTCAACTCGGTGTCTATGGTTACTACTGAGTGCAGTCAACTGATAGCTAAGATTCTAGTTAACTGGGGGTCAATTACTAGAATGAAAAGCAGTTGACTGGGAGTACACTCAACTCGGTGTCTACGGTCACTGCTGAGGTATGGTTGACTGGGTGTACACATGTAGACCTGAGAATACTTGACTGGGAGTATACTCAACTCGGTGTCTACAGTTATTACTGAGTGCAATCAACTGACAGCTAAGATTCTAGTTAACTGGGGGTCAGCAAGTAAAACCAGCAATAATTGATTGGCCAAATACTCAACTCAATGTCTATAGTTATTACTGGGCTACAATCAACTGAAGACAAAGCTCAGTTAACTAGAGGTCAGTTGATATATCCAGTGATCAGTTGATTGGCATTACACTTAACTCAGCATAGATGGTTATTACTGGAATGTAATCAACTGGAAGTTAAGATGTCAGTTAACTGGAAGTCAGTTATAAGGCCTGGAAGCAGTTGATTGGATGTATACTCAACTTGGTGAACATGGTTAGCACTGAAGATAATCAACTGGATGTCAGTTTAAATACTTGCAAATAGTTGATTCAAGTGTTCTAATTAACTGGGATTTTGTGGATTTTGCTGGGTATAATCAACTGGAACCCTATTAAATCAACATTGAAGTAACTGTAAATAATCAACTGGACCACCCAGGTATATCTGACTTTTAGTTGATTCTAACCTAGCAGATATATCTGTAAGTAGTTAACTGGGAATACCCCCTGTTGTAACTGGGCTTATGTAAGGGGACACTCCTATTTTCCCCTATTCCCCTGTCCATTTCCCTTTCCCCTCGTCCCCTCCCTCTCCCCTCTTTCCACAGACTCTTATTTACACCCCCTTTCGTTCCATCATTCATTCCATCCTTTCCACCCCACTCCCTCGCCTTCCAAAGCGTTCCGATGACTCCGAAGCGTTCCCGCAGTCCGGATTCACTCCGGACTCGCGTGCACGTCTCTGGACTCGTTGGGACGACTTCCCCTCGCTTCTCCCACCGTTTCCCTTCCTATTCCCACTTCCCCAGGTCGCTGGCACGACTCCTGCATATTCCCCTCCACTTATTATCACATGCTCCTGCTCGTACCTTGTGATATTCATCGGACTTGTGGCGGGTGTACTATACAGTTCTTTCATTCTTCTCCCACGCTTCTACAGTATATACTTCGCACCCTAGCATGGAGGATCCTTATCTTGTTCTCTTTGGATTCTCCCTCTGCTAGGTGTGTATTCTCTCATGTATTGTAGGTAGCGTTATTCATATCTTTGGATTCTCCCTCTGCTAGGCCTGCGCTGTGCGGCCATCTTGAGGTTGCCCTTACAGCAGAACAAGATCCCCCATCCTGGCACCAGAGCCCTACGGAAAACGTCCCGCGTCATCCCGGACTCGCTCCCGACGTCTTTCCGGTTTTGCGGACATTCCGGACGCTCTCCTGCTACTCCCACCCACCTCTGAGGACCCAAGGAACTCCATCCCTCGCTCCCCTGACGACTCCGAAATGACGGGCGCCCCCGGCCAGATCCCGTCATTCGAGCCAGTCGCCCCAGGATCGGACTCCGAGACTTTGCGGACCTTGTGGGCTCAGACGTACGAGCACGAAACCCAAATCAGCACCATCCATGACGCCCTAGCCCGAATTGAATCACTCCTTGCTACACCCCGACCCCCTACGCCCAAAACGACTCCGGACTCTGAACCGGAAGGCACAGCAGCCTCCCAACACGCTCCGGGTCGAGATAATGCCACTCCGCGGTCCCGTCTGAAGCCCGCCTCTCCCCCAATCTTCGACGGGAACCGCAAGGATGGTCGCGCATTCTTCAACGCTTGCACCATCTACTTCCAGCTCTGTCCGGACCACTTCCCGAACGAGCAAGCCAAAATCCTCTGGTGTCTCTCCTTCTTCCAGAAGGACCGAGCCAAGGAATATGCGGACATGGTTCTCCGGAGCACCCGGGATCCTTACTTCAAAACCTGGAGTGACTTCGCTTCGGAATTCCGGACTCGCTTCCTTCCGGATCGGGAACGCGAGTCTGCCATGCTCAAGCTGGAGTCCACCCGCTACCACCAAGGACGCCGGACCTTCCAGGAATACCTCGACGAGTTCCAGGACCTCATTGACCAGTCCGGATACACTGAGGGCTCCAACATCACGATGAAGTTCCGACGCGGGCTCGACTCCGTCATCCAGAGCCGTGTCGCGGAGTCCGCGGACTGCCCCAGCGAAGAAGACTTCGAAGGATGGTACAGCGCTGCGCAACGGGTTGCAGACAATCGTGCTGCCAACCAGTCCTTCCACTTCGGCCAGCATTCCGCTCACTCCGGACCTTCTCCCCGACCTGCTGCGAACTCCGGAGTCGCTCGGAACCCCGGAGGGATACTTCCTGCACCTCGGACCCAGCTCCCGCCTCTCCAACCCCGTTTCCAACCCCTGCCTCCTCCAAAGGCTCTCTCACCCGGCGTCCCAATGGACGTTGACCACACCCGCTCCCGGCCCGCCACTTCGCAGCTCTGCTACCGATGCGGCAAACCCGGCCACATGGCCCGCGAGTGCCCGCTGCGGTTTGATGTCCGGTTCATGACAACCGAGGAGCGGATGTCCGCTATCGAAGATCTCTTGACCGCGGCCGACGTTGTAGAAAGTACTGGGACTCCGGGAGGAATAGACGACGAGGGAACGGCCCCGGTTGAGGAATCTGACACGGCGGATTTTCCCCGGACCAACGAGTGATCCGTGCGGCCTCGTTGGTGAACAACCGATTTGCTTGTCTTAACGTAGATGAAATACACGATGATCATTCCGACCTTTCCAATGATTCGTCCGACGTGAAGCAAGCAACTCCGGTTGCAATCCGCACACTCCGAAGGTTTCGCCCGCAGTGGGAACGGCGGCTACCCAGTAGCTATAAGATTTCTGCCTTGCCCGGCAAGCTTTCGTTAGACATACCCGTTGAAGTGCTGAGCACGGATACACAACACCGATGCACCCTGCAGGCCCTGGTGGACTGCGGAGCCACCGGAGTCTTCATGCATCCGCGATTCGCAGATGCCCATGGTTTCACCCGTCGCAAGCTTTCTGCTCCGATCCCGGTCTTCAATGTCGACGGTTCGCCAAACGAAAACGGATCCATCTCCGAAGTCGTGGACCTTGTACTCCGGTTCAAGGACCACACGGAACGGATGCTTTTCGCCGTTACAAACATCGGACGCCAGGACGTCATCCTCGGATACACATGGCTCCGGAAGCACAACCCTGAGATTGACTGGCAAACGAAGGAAGTGACCATGAGCCGCTGCCCATCCGGGTGCGATACCTGTCGAAAGGAGTTCCGCCATGACAAGCTGACCAGACGCAAGGAGTCCGTGCGACTCCGGGAGTGTCGTACGGGTCCGATGCCAATGGTCGAGGAACTCCACTCGGATGACCCTCCGAAGCTCTTGGATTGTGATGATGACGATGACGACGAGGATGCAACTCCGAACGGCGATAGTCCCGAGAAGGGTGACCGTATCTTTGCGGCCATTCCTCCTCCAACTCCGGAGTACCTTCGGAGTCTCCGGGAAGAACACGTCCGAGCCACGGAAACTGTCTCGCAACGCCTGGCATTGGCTTTCCAGCGTAATAAGGCTCCGGACCCTCGTCACAGTGCAATTCCGGACTTCCTCCAGGAATTCGAGGATGTCTTCGCCAAGGAAGCCTTCGACGAGCTGCCTATGCCCCGTCCATGGGATCATGTGATTGAACTGGTGCCCGGAGCGGAGCCTGTCAACACCAAGTGTTACCCGCTGTCCCCGGCGGAGCAGAAGCAGCTGGACGAGTTTTTGGAAGAAAACCTCCGGACTGGTCGCATCCGCCCCAGCAAGTCGCCCATGGCTGCTCCAGTATTCTTTGTCAAGAAGAAGGACGGATCGCTCCGCTTGGTTCAGGACTACCGGAAACTCAACGCCATGACTGTCAAGAATCGGTACCCGCTTCCGCTCATTTCCGACTTGGTGGACAAACTCCGGAACGCCCGCTACTTCTCCAAGCTCGACGTCCGGTGGGGCTTCAACAATGTCCGGATAAAAGAAGGCGATGAGTGGAAGGCCGCATTCCGGACTACCCGCGGACTCTTTGAACCCTTGGTGATGTTCTTCGGACTAACGAACAGCCCGTCTACCTTCCAGACCATGATGAACGACCTGTTCCGGGAGCTCATCACGGAAGGTGTGGTCATTATCTATCTGGATGACATTCTGATCTACACCAAGACGCGCGAGGAACACCGCCGGGTTCTCAAACGAGTCCTGGAAATCCTCCAGCGGAATAAGCTATTCCTGCGGGCGGACAAGTGCGATTTCGAACAAACCAAGGTGGAGTATCTCGGAGTCGTCATCTCCGAGGGTAAGATCGAGATGGACCCCGTCAAGGTCTCCGGAGTCCGCGACTGGCCAACGCCCCGTAACCGGACTGAACTCCAATCGTTCCTCGGGTTCGTCAACTTCTACCGCCGCTTCGTCAAGGACTACTCGCACATAGCTCGGCCTCTCTTCGACCTCACTTGCGCCAAAGAGTGGCAGTGGAATGACTCCGCTCAGTCCGCCTTCCTCCGGATCAAGGAACTCATCACTTCGGAACCAGTCCTAGTGTTTCCGAAGGAGGACAGGCCTTACCGCGTCGAAGCGGACTCGTCGGACTACGCTACGGGCGCGGTCCTCTCTCAGCTCAACCCGGATGATGGTAAATGGCACCCTGTCGCGTTCTACTCTAAAAGTCTACAGCCTGCGGAGCGGAACTACAAAATACACGACAAGGAGATGCTTTCGATCATCCGGGCTCTCGAAGAGTGGCGGCACTACCTGGAAGGCGCGGAGACTCCGTTTGAGATCTGGACTGACCACAAAAACCTGGAGTACTTCATCAAGGCCCAGAAGCTCAACCGTCGCCAAGCCCGCTGGTCCCTCTACCTTTCCCGCTTCGACTTCACACTCCTGCATCGACCCGGACGCACTATGGGTAAGCCTGATGCTCTCTCGCGACGCTCGGATCACTCGGACGGTAAGGATGATAACAAGGATGTGGTTTTACTTAAACCGTCCTACTTTGCTGTTCGTGCCACGGGTGTCACTCTTGAAGGGGAGGAGAAGGATATCCTCACGGCTATCCGGACTGGAGTGCGGAACGCGAAGTTCGAGGATGCAGTGGCTAAGGCAGCGGAGGAGTTGAAGAAGGCACAGGGCAGTCGCAGGACAGTTCGGAGTGCGGAATGGTCTCAATCGGACGGACTCCTGATGTTCCGGGGTAAGGTCTACGTTCCGGACGTTCCGGACTTGCGTCGGACCATTGTAGCCCAGCACCACGACACCAAGGTTGCAGGACACGCAGGCAGGTGGAAGACTCTGGAACTCGTCTCACGCAGCTACTGGTGGCCCAACATGTCACGCTACATCGGATCCTACACCCGACACTGCGATCTCTGCCTCCGGACGAAAGCCCAAAGGCATCCGCCCATGGGTGAGCTCCATCCGCTTCCCATTCCGGACGAACGCTGGGATCGCCTGAGCGTGGACTTCATTGTGGAGCTTCCGGAGTCCGACGGGTTCGACGCTGTTATGAATGTGGTTGACTCCGTAAGCAAACGCGCCCACTTCATCCCGACTCACACCACAGTGTCCGCCCTCGGTTCCGCCAACCTGTACCTGCAAAACGTCTGGAAGCTGCACGGACTCCCTCGTTCCGTTGTTTCCGACCGTGGGCCGCAGTTTGTCGCAGAGTTCACCCGGGAAGTCTGCCGGATGCTCGGGATCAAGCTGGCTGCTTCCACTGCGTACCACCCTCAGTCCGACGGACAGACGGAGCGGACTAACCAAGAGCTCGAGTCTTACCTCCGGATCTTCGTCGGAGAGCGCCAGAACGATTGGGCTCGGCTCCTACCTATGGCGGAGTTCGCGTACAACAACCGTGTCCACGCTTCTACCCAGCAGTCCCCGTTCCTACTGGATACAGGTCGTCACCCCCGTCTTGGATTTGAGCCCCACCAGCCGCCGTCCCGCATGGAGTCCGCAAACGAGTTTGTCGACCGGATGAAGTCTGCCGTTGATGAAGCTCAGTCTGCCTTGGTCAAAGCTCAGGACGACATGAAGCGTTACTACGACCAACGTCGGACTCCTGCTCCGGAGTACCAACCGGGTGACAAGGTTTGGCTAGACTCGTCGGACATCAACCTTGCTCGACCTTCCCGGAAGCTTGGACATGCACGCCTTGGTCCTTACAAGGTGGTCCGGAAGGTTGGCAAGGCGGCATACCGACTCCAGCTCCCTCCGGGCTTATCCCGCCTCCATCCGGTCTTCCCTGTGGTCAAACTCTCTCCCTTCGTTCCGGACCCCATCCCGGGTCGACGCCCTGTCGCCCCGCCGCCTCCGCAACTTGTAGACGGCGAAGAGGAACACGAGGTAGAGGAGGTTCGGAACAGCAGGCGTTTCGGCCGGGTGTTGAAGTATCTGGTACGTTGGCGAGGCTATGGCATCGAGCACGACTCCTGGGAACCCGCGAGCAACCTCCAACACGCTGCCCAGAAGGTCAAGGACTTCCATGATCGCCATCCCGACGCAGTCCGTGTACTCCGGATGACTCCTACGGCACTCGACCAATCTTGGGAACGTTGGCGTAGTCGGAAGGCTCCGGGTTCTGTCCAGTCGTACTTCGACGTCTTCTCGCAGCATTCTGGGGTTTTGGGATTGGTGAATACATGGCGTGGCAAGCAGGAATCTTCGCGTCGGGTCGCCGCGAGCTTGAAGGGGGGGTGATGTAAGGGGACACTCCTATTTTCCCCTATTCCCCTGTCCATTTCCCTTTCCCCTCGTCCCCTCCCTCTCCCCTCTTTCCACAGACTCTTATTTACACCCCCTTTCGTTCCATCATTCATTCCATCCTTTCCACCCCACTCCCTCGCCTTCCAAAGCGTTCCGATGACTCCGAAGCGTTCCCGCAGTCCGGATTCACTCCGGACTCGCGTGCACGTCTCTGGACTCGTTGGGACGACTTCCCCTCGCTTCTCCCACCGTTTCCCTTCCTATTCCCACTTCCCCAGGTCGCTGGCACGACTCCTGCATATTCCCCTCCACTTATTATCACATGCTCCTGCTCGTACCTTGTGATATTCATCGGACTTGTGGCGGGTGTACTATACAGTTCTTTCATTCTTCTCCCACGCTTCTACAGTATATACTTCGCATCCTAGCATGGAGGATCCTTATCTTGTTCTCTTTGGATTCTCCCTCTGCTAGGTGTGTATTCTCTCATGTATTGTAGGTAGCGTTATTCATATCTTTGGATTCTCCCTCTGCTAGGCCTGCGCTGTGCGGCCATCTTGAGGTTGCCCTTACAGCTTATTCCATTAGACATAGTGGGATACTACTGGGATTCTGTCTACTCAACCAGGGGGTATTATTGCGTGCTCGTACATACATTCTACATTCTACATTCTACATATACATTCTACATTCTACTGACGGACCCGCTACGCTATGCATTCTAACACTAACACTACACTACCACCGCACGATCCCCTCCTTGCTGCTTGCTGCTTGCTCCTTGCTACTGGCTGCTCGCTACTAAGTAGGACGGACAGTGCTCGGGGGTGGTATCGCCATATCACGCCGTGTATCGTGTACTGCTCTGCTCTGGCTGGCATTCGTGCACTCAAGTGCTCAGTACTCAATCCACGCACGATGGTCGTTCGAATACGTGAGTACCTTGAATACGTGGATACCTTATACCTTGAATACCTTGGATACCTTGGATACCTTGAGTACCTTGGATACCGTGCCAACCGTCGCAAGGTCCCTCACTTACACATCCACCTGCAGCGCGCGCACACCCCCGGAACGCGTTCGAACTTTAATACTCTAATAAGGTGTCAGCCAGGGCTCAACGTCGACGTTCAGCGCTCGCGAGCCACGCAGCGGGTGGACGCGCAACACCTTGAGCGGGAGTGCGTGCTGCAGACCTGGATGGATGGACGGATGGACGGATGGCGAGTCCTTTCGTGGGGATAGATGCGCGAGGATGCGTGATGCGTGATGCGTGATGGAAGGCATGATGGACGGCATGTGCGGGTGGATGGGATGTGCGGGTGGGTGGGATGTACGTGAGGACAAGACGTGTGGAAGGGGACACGTGTGGCGTGTGGGTATATGGACTAGTCCGGGTCCAAGCTCAAGTCCGAGTTCGAGTCCGAGTTGGGTTAGTTGCAAGAGAGGGGATGGAGGTCGTATGATGCATCCAGATCACACAGATCACAGAGTACAGAGTACAGAGTATACTGCAAGGCGTACGGGTGCTAGTAACCCAGCGCTATACGAGCGCTCGCCGATACCGCTCACCTGCTTTAGGTGCGAATGACCACTTGGCACTGGCTCGAGTCTGCTTGTGCTGCTGCTGCTGGGATATACCCCTGGGGTGACGTTGATACTAGAGATACCCAGAGATACCCACGAGTACATATGAAGATGTCAGGTGCTCGGACTGGAAAGACGAAGCGCGCGCGATACGCGCTGTGAGTCGAAGGATTTAAGCCAATGTTAATGAAGTGTCTCTTTGTCTCTTTCGTCTTTTCGTTTCTGTTCTTTCATCGTGATATTCGGTAGAGACAGGGAACCACGCTCGGGGAACGATTCCAGATAAATTCAAATTCAAATTCAGATCCTAATTCTAATTCAAAATTCAAATTCAAGGAGGATCGAGGAGGATCGAGGAGGAACGAGGTGAACGTATATACACGACGCCGGCAAGTTGGCGGGTTGAGGTGGGGGCGAGAGGCGAGGTTAAGAAGAGGCAAGTTTAAGGCAAGGTGGAGGGAGGATCGGAGTTGGATCGGAGCTCGGGCGCGAGCCGAGGGGAGGATTCTTTTTCTCGAGAAGGGCCGTGTTCATAATCATTGATCATCTCCCAACTCCAACCATGACGTCACCGCAAGTTCATTCACACTCTACACCCTCTCAACCCGCAATAAGTGTCACCGTGCCCGCAATCACTTCGTATCTCCGGTTTTCCCGTGGTCCTTCTTGAGGGTGTCGTGTGCTCAGCACACAAGCGCGGGGGCAGTACGCATATACCCATCTCCATATACTATCATACTAGCATACCCACCGCTTAACGCTGCGCATACCTTCTCAAACAGTCCATAAATGCATAAACGCCCGAACAGAAGCCAGAGACCGCTCGAACAATTTCTCGATCGGCCCTGTGTCCGTTATGCCATGCCAGCGCGTCGACTCCTCAGCTCGTCAACGCCACATTCATATTCGTCCAGTCATCCAGCAAGCGGTCGGTGGAGGTCGAGGAATATCGGATACGCTGGTTGGGGGAGGATCAAGGAATACGTAGGTTCGCAGGTTCGCATCAGCGCGCCTCGTTCTCAAGCCTCTCAAGCCTCTCACCGGTGCGCCTACCCTTTCTTCCTTCCCTTCCCCTCCCACCTCCACCCGTTCTGGATCCCTCCCTCTCGCACCTCGCAAGCCATCATGCATCTCTCACCACACGTCTCCTTCTTTCTCAATGTTTCACCGACATCGCGCCTCCCCCCTCAAGGCCTCGCATTAGCATTCTATGGTTCTCCTCTCCTCTCCTGCTCTCTCGCCAGCCCCCTCCGCTCTCCCTTTCCCTGTACCCCCGTCGCTCCTCCAAGCCACGTTTACACCCGTCGCACGTCGTCGTCGACGTCGACGTCACCGCGGTGCACCCCCTTGCCGTACACATACCTTGCTATACTCGAGTGACCTGGGCGCGTGGCCCGCATACCTCCCATCGCGTACACGCAGCTTGCCAGCTAGGCACCCTAAACCCAAGCTGTGGCAGCCGTGGTAACCGCGACGCAGCTCCGCAACCGGGTCGTCGTTTTGCGGAAGTTCGGGATAGTCGCAGGCGCGGAGGATGGCGGGCGCGGCGTACGGAGATATGTGGTACGGGGGGTTTAGGAGGGAGGGTTAAGCGCTGAGGCGTATGCGATGTATCTCACGCTCAGGCATTATGGGAGTCCTAGCCACACGCACTCTGCCTTGTCCGCTCGCGTTCGCTGCTTATTCGGTCGAGGCGTCGAGGCGTCAAGTTCAAGGCGTGTGAACGACGTCGACATCCTGGTCTGCCAAGATGACCCGCATGACAATCCACAATTCCCCTTCCAGCGCGCGCTGCGGCGCTTTTGGAATATTGCGCATGTGTCAATGTTCGTTGGTCTCTCAACGGCGGCTTGCGCTCCTTGGACTCTCAACACGGTTTTTTGCAGAAGGAACAGACGCCTGGGACGAACGTTCGCTATATGCTGCGCGAGGACGATGCACATGTCTCAGAGGGCGTGTGCACCGTCTGGCTCGTAGTACGCGCCTCATTAAGGATTCTCGCGGGACACGATGCATACCCTGCAACCAAATAACCAGATCAACACGCAACGAGGGGGCCATGGTTGGAACAAGCACTCCCTGAAACGATATCACGATCTCGAGTCCAGAGTCAGCAGAGGGCATACCGTATGACACAGGGCGACGATGAAATGGATTCCGGTTTACTCTGTGACCAGGTGCCCATTCCGAATCTCTCGTCGACCCACGCTTCTCATCGCATCTCGATGGCGGAACTCTGACTTCGTCAGCCGCTCGTTGCCTCGCTCCTCGCCGTCGAGTCGCGTCGTGCGTGCGTCGTGCGTAGCCTCCTCGCCCAGGTCGTCGTTCTCCACCCCCACCCCCACCCATCTTGTACTACATCGGGGGGAGGACAACGCCCTATCCTTCTGCGGCGATGCCGCTCGCGCCACCACTTTGCTTCACGCGCCTGGGGTATTACTGCCCAAAGATCGTACCCCACACCCTCCTTCGTCGTGCCAGCATGCCTGTATTATTATACCTATCTGACGAATACCAACGCTATCGCATGCTTCCTCCGTTACCTCCCCTCATTCCCTCATATCATACTCATATCATATCATACTCATACTCATACTTGACTCCTGTAAGCCAGGGAGCGCATGGTGCGGCTATCCCAATGGCCGTAACGGGGGACTGATCCAACGGAGCCATCGACTGATTCAATACCACATATCCCTGAATAGCGTGTCCCAAGGCCTCGTGTGCCCGCATTGTGCGTTGTGCGTTGTGCATTGTGCATTGTGCATTGTGCGAGCTGAAGCACTGACCAGGGAAGGCGGGGCCTGCACGAATGCTCGTCGGCGTCAGACCCGCGAGGCTTCCCGCTCCCGATTTCTTCGGCGGCCCAGAGGACACAGATTACGGGAAAGCAGGGATGTCGTGCAGTGAGCTGGTTTCACGACGATCTTCGGGACTCGCCAATTCGCCCACATTCTTTTGGCTTTTGGTGTATCGTCCTCCTTCAATTCGTCGCACTCGGCGTACTCGTCTGGCGTATGAATATGGAATCCACCTGAACAGAACAGTCTTTTCTGTGCGTGCGTGCGTGCTTCTGTGGCGAGCGAGTTGCCGGCGCCGGGGGTGTTGTAGCCTACTAGGTTAGTAGGTTGAGGACGTTTGGGGATGGGACTCGGATTCGGATTGGGACAGTAGTACCCTTGGGGTAACGTTGATAAAGTCTCCGTATGGGGGAGGAGCAAATTCTCTGGGCTTTTATCGCGCTGGTGTATCGCCATGTATCATCGGCCAATTCTTCCGCGTCGCGTCCAATTGAGCAATATATTTCTATTCTCTCCTCTCGCGCAAGAGGGCCTCTGACACGCGGTGAGTCCCCAGACATGACATCTCGTTGATATCAGCTTCATCAAACACAATCTATCCAATAGAGTATGGTCGATTCCTCAGACAAGGACACCGTTCCCCGGTGTGTGCCCCCCTTTCCCCTTGCGATCACCCCAAATCACCCCAATAACGACGGGCGTTGAGTCAACCGCGTGCTCGAAAATTCAAGGCCCCTTGGGGTTGTCGGTCCGGTTAGTTGGGCTGCTGCTCGCCCACTATCTGACGAGACTGATGAAATGGGATGGGAGGAGAAAGGAAGGAGGAAGGAGAAAGGAGCCGGGAAGGAAACATATAAAGGCGCGCATTTCATCGCACAATCGTCAATAGCCCGCCTCTCGCGATATAGAAGCAAACTCGCGTACCCAGTGCCTAATACTCAGCGATAGCGATGAAGACATCTCTCCTCGCCCTCCTTTGCGTCGTCGCAGCCGCGTACGCCCTGCCCCTCGATACTCCCGCCGTGCAAGCGAAGCGCGACGGCTCGACTGTGTATGTTTTATTACCTCGCGTATCCGTCGTACTTGAGCACTAAAGGTCTCGCCGGCGCTAGGGCTTCCAGCCGTACCGTATACGGGAGCGGCCGTAAGTATACGTTGATCATACAGTGGATTTATTTTCCATCCCGTCCGTTTACGGCTTGACCCGAATTGGCTCGACGGGACGGGACGTTGTATGTACGGCTATACGTCTGTATTTACGGCACATAGTAATTCTTATAGGCTACTCAGGGAGCTACGTGGTTACATTACGAGAACGACGGATGTGCTGCTTATATAGCATCAAGATTTGAATTGTATCAGGTTTAAGACTGGCACGGTGAAGGGATAATGTGTCACGGGCTGCCGAAAATATACGTTCAACAGCTACAGCGGAGCCTAAGTCAGAGTATCAGCATGATCATACAGCAACGAGGAATCAACACTCACCCGGAATACCCAAGACATCACGAGCAAGGCGGTACAAGTTGGGAAACTGGAGTCGGCGGCTATACCACCACTTGATCGGATCGCAGGAGTCCATGTCTTCTTGAGGCAGCCGCCAGAATTCTTCGAGCTCGTTCATAACAGTGCGCTCTTTGCGCCGGTAACGAGACAGCAAGTCCACTTGGCTGGAATCCGAGTTGATCGACTGAGTGGAAGACGAAGCAGACAGGGGGATAGGGGCAACATTGCGCTTGTAATGTACTTCAAAATGTGCTTCGAGCGAGGCCTTGCAGGCTTCCAGATGAGCGAGGAGTGTATAATCATCCTTGTAATCGTCTTTGAGGGCTTCATATGAAATTTGCGGGTCTAGTACTTCGGGGGAATTAGTTACCGGCAAGAACCTGGATTTATAACACTCACGCGAGGCCCAGGTATAATACGGAGATTCATCAATTTTTGTATAGTATTCACTGAGCTTGAGATGCGAGTTCACAAGGCTATCGCGTAGTGGAGTTGGTGTGTCCGTCGGGAGAGTGGAGATGATGTCTCGTAAGTTCTCTTGTAGTCCACGAAACATCGCAAGTGTCGTAGAAAGCATCGGTCGGGATGTTGCTGACATTTGAACCGTGGCAGTATGGAAGTTTCGTAGCCATTTCTCTACTAGCTCGATAGCATTCCAATGTGTGGTGGTTAGTTCATATATCAAGAGGTCTCGGTTACGCTGCTTGCCGATAAAGTCATTCAAGATGTCCTTGTACTGCAATGCGCGACCTGATAATGGACATGTTAACGTTTCCAGAGCAGGATAGGTCAAACAATCTCACGAAGCATCTGGTGCGTAGATGACCACCGGGTCTTCACATCAAGGATTAGCATTAATGGTACCGTGGAACCAGTAATGGATGGATCATCCCGTAGTGCGAATCCGACGTCTTCGAGCCAAGCCTTGCGCCGCTGTGGACTAGATCGCACTGACCGGATGATTTTGCGCAGCTAACAATCAATCAATTCAACGGACAGATTCACAATAGTGTGGTTAGGCAAGTACCCGAGTTACTGATCCTGATATATCTGTGCCGTCCTCATTCTTGTCATCTGTGGTCTCCATAAATACGGCACTGTTGTCATCTTCTTCGGCACTAACAGTTGTTTGATAATTACCCCCTCGCCCAGCTGCTCGTGTACTTTCAGTCTTGGAAATTGCGCCAATGCCTTCAAGAAGCTGCAACGCGAATCAGTTTCTACGCATAGAATAATTGAAATGTGGACCAACCTTTAAGGCCGCAAGGTGAACAGTGTGAGGGATACACCGAAGACGAGCATGCTTGGTATCGAAGATGAATCCTTCGGCGCGATGATGTGCTTCCAATGCTTCCATCAAGGTGTTGTTGTTCGAGGCGTTGTCCATCACGATAGCAATAACCTAAACAGAATCTGATCAGTTAAAATACCCAAGTCGTAACCAGAATCACTTACACGGCCGACGAGGCCATATCGTTTCATGGTCGACCACACCGCGTCTGCCATGTTTGCCCCTGTATGCTCTCCTATCAACTCCGTAAAGTCAATCAATAGTTCATCTGTTGTTGCGACTTGAGAAGGTCTTGATGAATAGCTAAATGACGGCGTACCTAGACAACCATCATTGGTAACAAAGTGCGCTACAATCGCAAGAAATGTGTATTGGTTGGGGGACGTCCAAGCATCGAGGGAAAGTGACACTTTTGAATCGAGCTCCTACAGATCATGTAAGTATTTGATCATTCCTTATTATTTGCGACGTACCGCAAACATGACTACGATGTCATCCAATGCTTGCTTACCAAATTTCATGATCTTCGTGTTCATGGTTGTATGATTCGGAATATGAATCTCCTTCGAGCCCCCGCCATGATAAAAGGTGTACCGCAGTAGCTTCCGTAACTCGGGGCGATCAACCTCCATAAACGGCTGATCACACGCAGCCATCCACTCGGCCAGTAGGCGTTCAAACATCTCTTGATCAAACATAGGCTATAACGAATCAGATTTTAGCGGATAAATATGTAGTTGACAGGCTGCGAGACTTACCTTATTCTTCTCAAGTTGGAGCTGAAACGCAGCCACTATACTTGCCGACTGCTTCTCCAAGCCTGTAACGAATTTTGCGACAGCCTCGGCGTTCATTGGAGCACGATTTGCAGCGATATCCAACTCGTCAGGGGTAGGGGGCGTCCCACGGGCCTTGAGCGCTTCGTAAAGGCGATGAAGCATTGGGAAATTATGCTGGATATGGCCTACTAGACCTACGACGAGATAAGATTATGAATGAGTAGATGGCTAGTGCACTTACCGTTTGTACTGTTCTTCATTGCCGCTGTAATCCTCAATGTCTTGGGAGGGTTTCCGTGATAGCAACGGTAATACTGGTCCCCAGGGACCGACTTTCCATTGCTATCGCACGTTACTTGTTCGTAAAATAGATAGATCATGCTGCGAGGCTACAAATTGATGAGTAAATGTCTTCATACTTGGATATTATGGGACGAACCTTTCCCTTAGGGGTGGGCAAAGGGGCCTTGTTTGCGACCCGCTGAAGAGGTTCGGGTGCAGTGGGAGTCGCAGGCTTGACTACATCACGTAGCCGTTTGGTACGGGGTGGCGATGATTTCGAGTCATGCCTATGCTTCTTTGAGCGAGCCTTGTGCGTGATTGTGGGCGTGATTTTTGAAGGTAACATTGCCGCGATCTTTTAATAATTGAGCCCATGGATGAGCGAGCAAAGTGGCTAGACAGCTTACCTCTTCGTTGGTAGGTTCCACATTACTCTCTTCACTATCCGACGTGGTTGTTTGCTCCACATCAGGGGCAAAATCTTCATCGCTGGCGTCACTATTGGCTTGGGCTGCAGTAGTATGTGAGGTGGAGGAAATCTTGTTCTTTGCGACCCGCGGTTTGCTCGAGATGGAGGGACCAGCCTTCATGAACTTCTTTTCCTTGTTACCGTACTCATCGCGCTGCAAGTCAGCAATTGCGTCTTGAGTCTTCCGTGACAGGCGAGCAGGACCACGAGTGCGGCTAACTAAGCCGTTGAATATCAGTTAGTTAAAAGAGACGTGTGAATAAGGACGGCATACGAGGTTGCTCGGGATCCACAGTATCCTTTGCTGGCATAGGGACCGGATCGTCAGGATCGTAAATGAACGAGATGCGAGAAGCAGGGAGGAGCTCTCCATTTGGCCCAATAGCGCACTGTTCAGCCATGAGAATTGAACGTTTACTGACTGGAAAGTAGCTGAAATATGTACCTTTTATAGAACGGATAGTGTCTATGTCCGGCTCGTTATCTTGCTCAGAATAAGCAGAAGTCGGCAGAAACGCACAGCTGTCGACACCACATTTTGTGATGCGCTAGGCTATCCATATGTAGCTGCATAAACGAGGAGCCTTGTGAGCCAATGACTGAATGGTGATTTCTGAATACTCACCTTCTAGACATACGCATCGTAGCGCCACCAACACCGTCCACATGAAGTTCCAGCTGGGGGCCTTTGTTGTTCCAATGTGGTCGTCCTCCGCATGATCACTTGGACACGATCCGAGACTCCGCAACAATATGGGAGGTAACTGTAGCACAATGTGTGAGGTTCGCGGAGTTTGCAACCGTCGGGCTCATTACACTGAGCCCGACGGTCCCTAGTGTCGGTAAATTGATGAAGGCCGTCTCCAGCATTGACTGCGGGCGGCATTGGGCTGATTTGACTTTCTCACGCGAGGTCCCGTACAAGCCGTATACGGTGGTTTGTTCCCACCCGTATACGGTGCTACCACTGTATTATTTCCGTACTGTAGAACAACTGGTCTTGGCTATATACGTTACGGTACGTCTAACATAGTACGCTCCCGCACCCACCGTACTGACGGGGACAGCTGGAAGCCCTACTCGCCGCTCGGGCAGCGACAATATTAACATCGCATGGTGTTTCCACCCCAATGTGTGTGCGCGTGCAGCTAAGCAAGGTGGGTATATGTGCTTATTAGCTGGTGTGGGTAATGGGTTGCTGATACGCTGCCGGTAGAGTGATGGAGTTGGGATAGTAGGTGTTGCGCCGTGCTGCTATTTGCATAGATCTGCAGTGTGAGCGGCGGTTAATAGCTCATAGCAATAGAGCATGGGGCATATGTACTCGTGAGGAAATAGCCATTAAGGCAAATTTAGCAGCGTATGAGCTCCGCAATCGTCTTTGGATGAGGTACTGCTCGATTGCGCGGAATGATGACATCGCCTGGTTTGAGGACTCACTAGAGCCACTGGAGATTGGGGCTGGAGGTATGTATGTATAGAAATCAGTACAAAGTTTGATAGACGAAAGGGCAGCGCGTAGCTTAGTGGCTCGAGTCCGAACACATTGTGGATCTAACTTGTAGGTGTGGGCCATGCACGGCATGCCCGGATTACGAATCCTTCCTAATATGGACATCCGGCCATTTCTGAAATTTTCCATTCAAATAGTCGCACAATTCAAACTCAGCCTTTCTTTTCCTTTCCTCTACCTCGATGTCAATCCACAGACACGTACACCGTATATATACAATATAATATATTTTCCAAATCTTGTAATGTAGACTAGACAAAGATTAAAATCATTTTCAACAGATATCATAACATCAGCACACACTTGAATTGATCCTTGTTGAGTAAGTAGTAGCTTGATGTGCTTGCAGTTCCCTCAGATTGTTTCAAGCAATTGTTCATGTTGGTATTGTTTGTGCTCGTGTAATATATATTCCATATCTACTACTACAGTTTGAGCTGAATACACTTGAATACATCGACTCTACCACTCCCCTATCCTTGATAAAGCCGAGCGGCCAAGCATGAGACTCGAGACATATAGGAGCCACCCTGCGTGGCTAGTGGCGGAGACCTGGATGTCCAACAAGGCTGTAAGGGCAACCTCAAGATGGCCGCACAGCGCAGGCCTAGCAGAGGGAGAATCTAAAGATATGAATAATGCTACCTACAATACATGAGAGAATACACACCTAGCAGAGGGAGAATCCAAAGAGAACAAGATAAGGATCCTCCATGCTAGGATGCAAAGTATATACTGTAGAAGCGTGGGAGAAGAGTGAAAGAACTGTATAGTACACCCGCCACAAGTCCGATGAATATCACAAGGTACGAACAGGAGCATGTGATAATAAGTGGAGGGGAATATGCAGGAGTCGTGCCAGCGACCTAGGGAAGTGGGAATAGGAAGGGAAAGGGTAGGAGAAGTGTGGGGGAGTTGTCCCGACGAGTCCAGAGACGTGCGCGCGAGTCCGGAGTGAATCCGGACTGCGGGAAACGCTTCGGAGTCATCGGAACGCTCTGGAAGGCGAGGGAGTGGGATGGAAGGATGGAACGAAGGATGGGATGAAAGGGAGTGTAAATAAGAGTCTGTGGAAGGAAAGGGAGGGGGAAGGGACGAGGGGAAAGGGAAATGGACAGGGGAATAGGGAAAAATAGGAGTGTCCCCTTACAAAGGCCAGCTAGTCATGTTTCAGGCCTTGGTCCCAGCAGCACCTAAAGCTCAACGATAAGGCTAAGAAGTTTAAGGTCAATCAGGATCTGCATGCAACCCCTCCAATTGCATTTCTCATTCTCAACTGCATTCTATGCCGCCCGCTCCTTATGGCCAGCCACTTCCCGTGTTCGCCTGGACTGACATATTGCAGATCAAATGCATATTTGGCATGCCGGAGGTGCACAGGATGATCATCGAGTATCTGTCACTCCAAGAACTAAGGTCGTACGGGCTAGTCCCATGTGCGACATTCACAGCAGTTACTGTGTCTGCGTAGCAACATGGACTCTGCACTTGGACACTATTTCCTATTGGGTGGCATCACCTACTTCTGTCGTGTTCAACAAGGCACGGGCACGCTGATCGGCAGTTCCACGGCCTTGCAGCTATTCCATCACATGCTTTATCCAGACTCTGACCTCGACCTTTATGTCAGTCGCTGCCATGCAGACGACCTAAAGGTTTTGTTGGAGATGAGGTTGGAATGTTGCCGGCTACCGACTCTACCAGAGGTCAACAAGAATGGGAAGCACCCTCTCTATCTAGCTTGGATGTTGAGGGTGTCGACGACTTTGAATCACATATGGGACGCAACGTTTAGGTAATCACGACCAAGTCGGCACTGGTGCAGTCAATTCTACGATATCACTCTAGTGAGTGCAACCTTTTATTCTCTGTTCGACCTTGACTGAGAACAACAGCCGCCGTAATGAATTTCGTCAGCACTCATTATGGTTACAGCCTGTACGGTTGTGAGACCCTTGAGGTCTTCCTGTCGTTTTACACTTGTTACGGAGACAATGTCATTGCTGCAAGAAAAAAGTATGAGCTGAGGGGGTGGGAGACAGTCAGCTATGCCGACGAGTCGATTCGACACGGTGGCACCCTCTACAATGTTCACACTCAAGGAGAAGCCATAGGGGATGAAGGAGGCATGGGCAAGTTGACAGAGGAGGAAGAAGGCGATTCATCATTGTTGCGATCAGCATACAAAGAAGCTGCCGTCAACGTCCCTGATGTGCATTGCGAGACAGAGTATTGCCTAGTAGAAGTTGATCGTACTAACGTGTATGATTTTAGGGACGCTGACCGACAAGTGGATGATGAGTTTACTTGGATTGTGAAATTGAAACCCCTTCCTGCCCCTCTAATGGAGTCGACAACGGATACCAAGAGGGGCATCACCATTGGTGTAAAGGCCGGAGTGATGAATGGGCTGGACAGCCGAGAAGTTGGTCTACGGCTTGAGCAATGGGGTCTCGGCTACCACCCTCAGGCCACACCTTTATATGTGGAGTGTTCCATTCACACTCACCTGTAATGTAACTAGCATCTTAAACAGTTCACAGGTGGGAGTGTTCATTTTGGGTTTGGTAACTGTGACACCAGACAGAAAATATGAAGCTTCAAGTGTTCATTTCAGCCATAGGCTGAGAGAAAATTTGCCAATTTTAGTGTTCAGCCACTCTGATTTTGCGTGATCCCAACTGTCCAAGCATTCATTTTGAACTTACCATGATATGTGACTGAACAGTTGGTTGTAATGGTACAGTATGATAGTTAAAAAAATCAGCTTTTTACCCATAGGGGAGGTAAATTAAACAAATGAATAAAGAAATTTTGGAAGAAGAACTATGTGTTGGCAATAATTGTGAATCATTCAAGAGGCAGTACATATATGAAGGCTATTGAGCTGGAAATACATTCATATGAGCTTAAGAACATTCATTGAGTGGAGTAATTACTTCATTATGTTGTATATTTATGTCTACAACGATCTGAAAATCTAAAAGCCTGGCAAGGAATGTAACAAACTTTAACAGAGCCCCTGCAAGCCCCTACTACAACAGGGGTGTCACATGTTCAATCATCAATTGTTATCTAATCGAGACATCTTATCTAATCATAATGAACCCAATCTTAGAACAACTGGTTATCAGCTATCCAATACCCCCCTCGATTGTAAACAACCACATGTTTTGACTGACCTAGAGCTAAGGGTTCAGTAATAAGCGGATGCAAACTCTAATACCGTCAAGGCACAAGAGGTAAAATTGTATGGAGAGGCAGACTATATCAACGAATCCTAAAACAGATTTGTAATGTGTGGCGGAAGAAGTATAGGGAAAGGTCTATATACAGAATGCCGAAGTCTGGGCGTATGTTGTACCCACCAGGCTCCCTTGCCGTTTAGCATCTCAGTTGGGCTTGTGAAGCTAGATTGTAAGGGGACACTCCTATTTTCCCCTATCCCCCTGTCCATTTCCCTTCTCCCTCGTCCCCTCCCTCTCCCTTTCTTTCCACGGACTCTTATTTACACCCCCTTTTGTTCCATCATTCGTTCCATCCTTTCCATCCCACTCCCTCACCTTCCAGAGCGTTCCGATGACTCCAAAGCGTTCCCGCAGTCCAGATTCACTCCGGACTCGCGCGCACCTCTCCGGACTCTTTGGGACGACTTCCCCCACCTTCCCTACCCTTTCCCTCCTTATCCCCACTTCCCTGGGTCGCTGGCACGACTCCTGCATATTCCCCTCCACTTATTATCACATGCTCCTGTTCGTACCTTGTGATATTCATCGGACTTGTGGCGGGTGTACTATACAGTTCTTTCACTCTTCTCCCACGCCTCTACAGTATATACTTCACATCCTAGCATGGAGGATCCTTATCTTGTTCTCTTTGGATTCTCCCTCTGCTAGGCCTGCACTGTGCGGCCATCTTGAGGTTGCCCTTACAGCAGAACAAGATCCCCCATCCTGGCACTAGAGCCCTACGGAAAACGTCCCGCGTCATCCCGGACTTGCTCCCGACGTCTTTCCGGTTTTGCGGACATTCCGGACGCTCTCCTGCTTCTTCCACCCACCTCTGAGGACCCAAGGGACCCCATCCCTCACTCCCCTGACGACTCCGAAATGACGGGCGCCTCCGGCCAGATCCCGTCATCCGAGCCAGTCGCTCCAGGATCGGACTCCGAGACTTTGCGGACCTTGTGGGCTCAGACATATGAGCACCAAACCCAAATCAGCACCATCCATGACACCCTAGCTCGAATTGAATCACTCCTTGCTACACCCCAAAACGACTCCGGACTCCGAACCGGAAGGCACAGCAGCCTCCCAACACGCTCTGGGTCGAGATAATGCCACTCCGCGGTCCTGTCTGAAGCCCGCCTCTCCCCCAATCTTTGACGGAAACCGCAAGGATGGTCGTGCATTCTTCAACGCTTGCACCATCTACTTCCAGCTCTGTCCAGACCACTTCCCGAACGAGCAAGCCAAAATCCTCTGGTGTCTCTCCTTCTTCCAGAAGGACCGAGCCAAGGAATACGCGGACATGGTTCTCCAGAGCACCCGGGATCCTTACTTCAAATCCTGGAATGACTTCGCTTCGGAATTCCGGACTCGCTTCCTTCCGGATCGGGAACACGAGTCTGCCATGCTCAAGCTGGAGTCCACCCGCTACCACCAAGGACGCCGGACCTTCCAGAAATACCTTGACGAGTTCCGGGACCTCACCGATCAGTCCGGATACACCGAGGGCTCCAACATCACAATGAAGTTCCGACGTGGGCTCGACTCTGTCATCCAGAGCCACGTTGCGGAGTCCGCGGACTGCCCCGGCGAAGGAGACTTCGAAGGATGGTACAGCGCTGTGCAACGGGTTGCAGACAACCGTGCTGCAAACCAGTCCTTCCACTTCGGCCAGCATTCCGCTCACTCCGGACCTTCTCCCCGACCTGCCGCAAACTCCGGAGTTGCTCGGAACCCCGGAGGCGTACTTCCCATGCCTCAGACTCAGCTCCCGCCTCTCACTCAGCTCCCGCCTCTCACTCAGCTCCCGCCTCTCCAACCCCGTTTCCAACCCCCGCCTCCCTCGAGGCCCCTTCCCCCCGGTGTCCCCATGGACGTTGACCATACCCGCTCCAAGCGTCCCGCTCCGCAGTTGTGCTACCGATGCGGCAAACCCGGCCACATGGCCCGTGAGTGTCCGCTGCGGTTTGATGTCCGGTTCATGACAACCGAGGAGCGGATGTCCGCTATCGAGGATCTATTGACCGCAGCCGACATTGTAGAAAGTACTGGGACTCCGGGAGGAATAGACGACGAGGGAATGGCCCCGGTTGAGGAATCTGACACTGCAGATTTTCCCCGGACCAACGAGTGATCTGTGCGGCCTCGTTGGTGAGCAATCCGCACACTCTGAAGGTTTCGCCCGCATTGGGAACAGTGGCTACCCAGTAGCTATAAGATTTCCGCTTTGCCTGGCAAGCTTTCATTAGACATACCGGTTGAAGTGCTGAGCACAGATACACAACACCGATGCACCCTGCAGGCCTTGGTGGACTGCAGAGCCACCAGAGTCTTCATGCATCCGTGATTCGCAGATGCCCATGGTTTCACCCGTCGCAAGCTTTCCGCTCTGATCCCAGTCTTCAATGTCGACGGTTCGCCAAACAAAAACGGATCCATCTCCGAAGTCGTGGACCTCGTACTCCGGTTCAAGGACCACACAGAACAGATGCTTTTCGCTGTTACGAACATCGGACGCCAGGACGTCATCCTTGGATACACATGGCTCCGGAAGCACAACCCTGAGATTGACTGGCAAACGAAGGAGGTGACCATGAGCCGCTGCCCATCCGGATGTGATACCTGTCGAAAGGAGTTCCGCCACGACAAGCTGACCAGACGCAAGGACAGTAGTCCTAGCTACTTTTGTTAACACAGTACCAGGTATTGCTGTAAGTATAGGGTTCACACAACTCAGCAGCAGTTGAGCGTGTCAAATATTGTACTGTGTTAACACATAGTCAGCAAGTATGAGAACTGTGTTAACACATGCACATATATAGGTATGAACACAGTGCATGTATGTATGGGAGTGTGTTAACACACTTCTAGTAGTGTATTAACATGGAGCAGGTATGTACAGTGAGTGTGTTAACACAGTATAGGAATGTATGGGGAGTGTGTTAACACAGTACTAGCAGTGTATTAACGCAGTACAGGGATATAGGGGAGTGTATTAACACACTTCTAGTAGTGTGTTAACACAGTACAGGTACCTACGGGAGTGTATTAACACACTTCTAGTAGTGTGTTAACACAGTACAGGTACCTACGGGAGTGTATTAACACACTTCTAGTAGTGTATTAACACAGTACAGGTATGTAGAGGAGTGTATTAACACACTACTAGTAGTGTATTGACACAGTACAGGTACCTACGGGAGTGTATTAACACACTTCTAGTAGTGTATTAACACAGTACAGGTATGTAGAGGAGTGTATTAACACACTACTAGTAGTGTATTGACACAGTACAGGTACCTACGGGAGTGTATTAACACACTACTAGATGTGTATTAACACAGTACAGGTATATAGGGGAGTGTATTAACACACTTCTAGGTAGTGTGTTAACACTAGACATGTATGTATGGGGAGTGTGTTAACACACTACTAGTAATGTATTAACACAGTACAGGTATGTATAGAAGTGTATTAACACACTCCCAGGAATGTATTAACACAGTACAGGTATGTATAGAAGTGTATTAACACACTTCTAGCAGTGTGTTAACACATTACAGCAACTTATGAAGTGTATTAACACACTTCTAGTAGCTTGATGAATACTATTGATCCCTATATTAATGGACTGGCAGTTTGTTACCGTGGGAAAATATTACCCAAAATAGTAACTGTCGAGCCATCTTTTCTGAGTATGCCCCTATAGACGAAATTGCGAGAACTTCTTTCGTTAGCGAGAAAAACACAAAATACTCGAAAAAACGCGGAAAGTTTTTGGTTTTCTTGCTACATAAGGTGTTTCAATGATGTTCTGAGTATCTTTAAACTTGTCAGCATCAATTATAAAGGACTGAAATATGGTTAGTAGCATTTGTGACCGTGGGAAAATTTCAATAACAAAAAAATCGAAAATGTGCCCATTAGGTAGCCAAGTATAGGTTCATTACAAAAAGTTCTAATGTTATTAGTGAGATTTGTAGCCATTAAAAAGTTGTAAGCAAAATAAAATGTAGTATCAGTAATATTAGTGACTGTGGGAAAATCCAAAAGTTGAAAAAGTCGCAAATGTGGCCATCAGTTAGGCAGGTATAGGTTCCTTACAAAAAGTTCTAATGATATCAATGAGTATTGACCTTGATTAATAGTTACTGACCAAAAACATCGGAAATGTAATACAAATCTGAAGGTGATCACTAATTTAGTGACTGTGGGAAAGTCCAAATTTCAAAAGTGCGCACCTTACCCAGGTAGTTGGTGGCTAATACTGCTAGTTTGAGAGGTAGTAGACCACCCCAAAAGGTCAAAAACATCGGAGTATAGGTGTAGGTATATAGTATTAATATAATTGATGAATACTTGCACCTATACCAATGCCAAAGCATGATACTCAGGTGTGGTGATATTCAGATGCACTGAGATGGGTCAAGTAGGTATTGACTTGCTGACAGTCAGAGACATGTTCCCAATGCTCAATAACTGAAGATAATATCATTATAAAGAAGTATTGAATGAGTGGCTACATATCATCAGACATCACCAATGGCATGGATAGGTATGGGTGCATACTCAGGTGTTGAATACATCCTCAATATGAGTGACATGCTTTGACATTGCTACAAGTGCCAGTATGCACCAATTATATTAATAGTATATACCTACACTCATACTCCGATGTTTTTGACCTTTTAGGGTGGTCTACTACCTCCCAAACCAGCAGTACTAGCCACCAATTGCCTAACTGATGTCCGCACTTTTGAAATTTGGACTTTCCCACAGTCACTAAATTAGTGATCACCTTTAGATTTGTATTACATTTCCGATGTTTTTGGTCAGTAATTGTTAATCAAGGTCAGTACTCATTGATATCATTACAACATTTTGTAATGAACCTATACCTGCCTAACTGATGGTCACATTTGCGACTTTTTCAACTTTTGGATTTTCCCACAGTCACTAACATCAGTAATCATGATCATTGAATGTGCTCATATCTCATGAACTACTACAAATCTCACTGATAACATTAGAACTTTTTGTAATGAACCTATACCTGGCTTTCTAATGGGCGCATTTTCGACTTTTTAAACTTTCCCACGGTCACTAATATTACTGATAGTACATTTTATTTTGCTTACAACTTTTTAATGGCTACAAATCTCATTGATATCATTACAACTTTTTGTAATGAACCTATAGCTGGCTTTCTAATGGCACTATTTTCGACTTTTTGTGATTTTGAATTTTCCCACGGTCACAAATGCTACTAACCATATTTCAGTCCTTTATAATTGATGCTGACAAGTTTAAAACTCAGAACATCATTGAAACACCTTATGTAGCAAGAAAACTGAAAACTTTCCGCGTTTTTTCGAGTATTTTGTGTTTTTCTCGCTAACGAAAGAAGTTCTCGCAATTCCGTCTATAGGGGCATACTCAGAAAAGATGGCTCGACAGTTACTATTTTGGGTAATATTTTCCCACGGCAACAAACTGCCAGTCCATTAATATAGGGATCAATAGTATTCATCAAGCTACTAGAAGTGTGTTAATACACTTCATAAGTTGCTGTAATGTGTTAACACACTGCTAGAAGTGTGTTAATACACTTCTATACATACCTGTACTGTGTTAATACATTACTAGTAGTGTGTTAATACACTTCTATACATACCTGTACTGTGTTAATACATTACTAGTAGTGTGTTAACACACTCCCCATGCATACATGTCTAGTGTTAACACACTACCTAGAAGTGTGTTAATACACTCCCCTATATACCTGTACTGTGTTAATACACATCTAGTAGTGTGTTAATACACTCCCGTAGGTACCTGTACTGTGTCAATACACTACTAGTAGTGTGTTAATACACTCCTCTACATACCTGTACTGTGTTAATACACTACTAGAAGTGTGTTAATACACTCCCGTAGGTACCTGTACTGTGTTAACACACTACTAGAAGTGTGTTAATACACTCCTCTACATACCTGTACTGTGTTAATACACTACTAGAAGTGTGTTAATACACTCCCGTAGGTACCTGTACTGTGTTAACACACTACTAGAAGTGTGTTAATACACTCCCGTAGGTACCTGTACTGTGTTAACACACTACTAGAAGTGTGTTAATACACTCCCCTATATCCCTGTACTGCGTTAATACACTGCTAGTACTGTGTTAACACACTCCCCATACATTCCTATACTGTGTTAACACACTACTAGAAGTGTGTTAATACACTCCCCTCTATCCCTGTACTGTGTTAATACACTACTAATACTGTGTTAACACACTCACTGTACATACCTGCTCCATGTTAATACACTACTAGAAGTGTGTTAACACACTCTCATACATACATGCACTGTGTTCATACCTATATATGTGCATGTGTTAACACAGTTCTCATCCTTGCTGACTATGTGTTAACACAGTACAATATTTGACACGCTCAACTGCTGCTGAGTTGTGTGAACCCTATAGTTACAGCAATACCTGGTACTGTGTTAACAAAAGTAGCTAGGACTACTGGCAAGGAGTCCGTGCGACTCCGGGAATGTCGTACGGGTCCGATGCCAATGGTTGAGGAACTCCACTCGGATGACCCTCCGAAGCTCCTGGATTGTGACAATAACAATGAGGACGACGAGGATGCAACTCCGGACGACGATTGTCTTGAGAAGGGTGACCGTATCTTTGCGGCCATTCTTCCTCCGACTCCGGAACACCTTTGGAGTCTCCGGGAAGAACACGTCCGAGCCACGGAAACTGTCTCGCAACACTTGGCATTGGCTTTCCAGCGTAACAAGGCTCCGGACCCTCGTCACAGCGCAATCCCGGACTTCCTTCAGGAATTCAAGGATGTCTTCGCCAAGGAAGCCTTCAACGAGCTGCCTATGCCCCGTCCATGGGATCATGCAATTGAACTGGTGCCTGGAGCGGAACCTGTCAACACCAAGTGCTACCCGCTGTCCCCGGTGGAGCAGAAGCAGCTGGACGAGTTTTTGGAAGAAAACCTCCGGACTGGTCGCATCCGCCCCAGCAAGTCACCCATGGCTGCTCCAGTATTCTTTGTCAAGAAGAAGGACAGATCGCTCCGGTTGGTCCAAGACTATCCGAAACTCAATGCCATGACTGTCAAGAATTGGTACCCGCTTCCGCTCATTTCCGACTTGGTGGACAAACTCCGGAACACCCATTACTTCTCCAAGCTCGACGTCCGGTGGGGTTTCAACAATGTCCGGATAAAAGAAGGCGATGAGTGGAAGGCCGCGTTCCGGACTACGCGCGGACTCTTCGAACCCTTGGTGATGTTCTTCGGACTGACGAACAGCCCGTCTACCTTCCAGACCATGATGAACGACCTGTTCCGGGAGCTCATTACGGAAGGTGTGGTCATTATCTATCTGGATGACATTCTGATCTACACCAAGACGCGCAAGGAGCACCGCCGGGTTCTCAAACGAGTCCTGGAAATCCTCCAGCGGAATAAGCTATTCCTACGGGCGGACAAGTGCGATTTCGAACAGACCAAGGTGGAGTACCTCGGAGTCGTCATCTCCGAGGGTAAGATCGAGATGGACCCCGTAAAGGTATCCGGAGTCCGGGACTGGCCAACGCCCCGTAACCGGACTGAACTCCAATCGTTCCTTGGGTTCGTCAACTTCTACCGGCGCTTCGTGAAGGACTCCTTGCACATAGCTCAGCCTCACTTGCGCCAAAGAATGGCAGTGGAACGACTCTGCTCAGTCCGCCTTCCTCCGGATCAAGGAACTCATCACTTCGGAACCAGTCCTAGTGTTTCCGAAGGAGGATAGGCCTTACTGCCTCAAAGTGGACTCGTCGGACTACACTACGGGCGCTGTCCTCTCTCAGCTCAACCCGGATGATGGTAAATGGCATCCTGTCGCATTCTACTCTAAAAGTCTATAGGCTGCGGAGCGGAATTACGAAATACACGACAAGGAGATGCTTTCGATCATCCGGGCTCTCGAAGAGTGGCGGCACTACCTGGAAGGCGCTGAGACTCCGTTTGAGATCTGGACCGACCACAAAAACCTGGAGTACTTCATCAAGGCCCAGAAACTCAACTGTCGTCAAGCCCGTTGGTCCCTCTACCTTTCCCGCTTTGACTTCACACTCCTGCATCATCCCGGACGGACTATGGGTAAGCCGGATGCTCTCTTGCGACGCTCGGATCACTCAGACGGTAAGGATGATAACAAGGACGTTGTTTTACTTAAGCCGTCCTACTTTGCCGTTCGTGCCACGGGTGTCACTCTTGAAGGGGAGGAAAAGGATATCCTCACGGCTATCCGGACTGGAGTGCGGAATGCGAAGTTTGAAGATGTGGTGGCCAAGGCGGCAGAGGAGTTGAAGAAGGTCCAGGGCAGTTGCAAGACAGTTCGGAGTGCGGAATGGTCTCAATCGGACGGACTCCTGATGTTCCGGGGTAAGGTCTACGTTCCGGACGTTCCGGACTTGCGTCGGACCATTGTAGCCCAGCACCACAACACCAAGGTTGCGGGACACGCAGGCAGGTGGAAGACTCTGGAACTCATCTCACGCAGCTACTGGTGGCCCAACATGTCCCGCTACACCGGATCCTACACCCGAAACTGCGATCTCTGCCTCCGGACGAAAGCCCAAAGGCATCCGCCCATGGGTGAGCTCCATCCGCTTCCCATTCCGGACGAACGCTGGGATCGCCTGAGCGTGGACTTCATTGTGGAGCTTCCGGAGTCCGACGGGTTCGACGCTGTCATGAATGTGGTTGACTCCGTAAGCAAACATGCCCACTTCATTCCGACTCACACCACAGTGTCCGCCCTCGGTTCCGCCAACCTGTACCTGCAAAACGTCTGGAAGCTGCACGGACTCCCTCGTTCCGTTGTTTCCGACCGTGGGCCGCAGTTTGTCGCAGAGTTCACCCGGGAAGTCTGCCGGATGCTCGGGATCAAGCTGGCTGCTTCCACTGCGTACCACCCTCAGTCCGACGGACAGACGGAGCGGACTAACCAAGAGCTCAAGTCTTACCTCCGGATCTTTGTCAGAGAGCGCCAGAACGACTGGGCTCGGCTTCTACCTATGGCGGAGTTCGCGTACAACAACCGTGACCATGCTTCCACCCAGCAGTCCCCGTTCCTACTGGATACAGGTCGTCACCCCCGTCTTGGATTCGAGCCCCATCAGCCGCCGTCCCGCATGGAGTCCGCAAACGAGTTTGTTGACCGGATGAAGGCTGCTGTTGATGAAGCTCAGTCTGCCTTGGTCAAAGCTCAGGACGACATGAAGTGTTACTACGACCAACGTCGGACTCCTGCTCCGAAGTACCAACCAGGTGATAAGGTTTGGCTGGACTCGTCGGACATCAACCTCGCACGACCCTCCCGGAAACTTGGGCATGCGTGTCTCGGTCCTTACAAGGTCGTCCGGAAGGTTGGCAAGGCAGCATACCGACTCCAGCTCCCTCCGGGCTTATCCCGCCTCCATCCGGTCTTCCCAGTCGTCAAGCTCTCACCATTCGTTCCGGACCCAATCCCGGGTTGACGCCCTGTCGCTCCGCCACCTCTGCAACTTGTAGACGGCAAAGAGGAGCATGAGGTAGAGGAGGTTTGGAACAGCAGGCGTTTCGGTCGAGTGTTGAAGTATCTGGTACGCTGGCGGGGTTATGGCATCGAGCCAGGCAATACTGTGACTATGGTATACAAGTCAGTGGCTGCGATGCACGCATGAGTGGTACACCATAGTGTTGAATTGCCACTGGCAGTGGCGTGGGTAACCACTGGGTGGCAGTGGCTATACACTCTGCCGCGCGCTCAAAACCGGCACCCTTCCTATTTTGGCCCTATTTCGCGCTCCGCGCGTCTTCAATTATCGTTGAAAAAGAATCAATGCAATCAGGCTCGCACGGTCAGTAGCTCCCATGAGATAGCACGGATACTACTGTAATTCTTGTTTATGATTAATAGACCTGTTTCCCGCCACTGGAAACGTATGCACACATGGCAATGCATAGTCAGGGATAGTGATTCATCCTTTGAGGTCATGCAGACCGATTTGTCAAACTCAAACGAAGCCGGAACTTTCTGGTGCTAACCCAGATTTTTCTTGCTAAGTCCCTCCACCAAACTTTCACAAGTCCGTACCCGTATAACTCAACATAGATTCTCAGAATAATTCAACAGCAGTGTATTTTGAGGGATGATCACATTACAAAACAACATAACAACAAAACAGAAGTAACGACCAAACGGAGGTAGCAAAACAGTGTACAGTTACTTACGACGAGTACTACGTGTGGCTCGCTTGGTGGAGCGGGTAGCCACGCTCTCTAAAACGGGATCTTCGAGCCGTCTGCATCGTCTGGTTGGGGTGCCATTTTCTTTGTTTGCCGTCGCTTGCCCAGGGTTCTTCTTCATTGCGGGGAGGGGGGTAACAGTTGGGGCGTTTTTGTGCTGATTCGAGATGGCTTGCAATACACGCTTCAAGTCTGCGGAGGCTGCAAGCCATGAGGGAGACAAGCCGGCAAATTTGCCCCACCACGCGAACGACATCATCACCAGTAGAAGTCCATGGTCGCCCGACACATCAAGGCTGGACCAATCACCACCTTCTGGTGGGTGTACAATGCGGGTGGGACATTGTCCGTTGAGCGGCGCCATTCCGGCTGAAGGAACTGCCACCATGAGAGTACTGCAGCCTCATATACTCCGATATCTGTGATTTCGGGGTCGGAGCCGCAGAGACGGCCGTATGCGAACCATCGCGCAACTTGCGGCGGACGCTTGGTTGTTGGAAACCGGCCCCGCTGTTTTTCAACTTTAGCAGACTATACATCCCTAATGTAGCACGTCACATACCCGGGAGCTTGCGGACCCCTCTTTCTCCAAACCACCCCACACATCGATGGCCTCTAGCCAGTCTGCTCCCTGGGTGGATCGCAAACGAACGAGGACTGATGCCAGCCACCTTGGCTCGGTCGGGCAAGTTCGTTCACTAATGGAGGGGGCGTCACGAGTGCTGATGGTGCTCATAGCATTGGCTTGCCTCTCAATGAGTAGTTCCGACGCAGATTCTGGCGCTGGTGTACCTGCTGGATTGCCTGCGAGCGGGGCTGGGGGTGGAGGTGTTGGCGGCATGGCGTCGCCTTCGTTGAGCGGTGCTGGGAGCGGAAGGGGACCTGCAGCTGGGAGTGGAGGTGTTGGCGGCATGGCAGGACCTGCAGAGTCGCCTGTGAGCGGCGCTGGCGGCATGGTGTCGCCTCCGTTGAGCGGTGCTGGGAGCGGAAGGGGACCTGCAGAGTCGCCTGTGGGCGGCGCTGGCAGGTTCTGGTCATGGAGTTGGAACGCCCCGGGCGCTTCTGATCCATCAACTTCCATGAAGAAGTTCGTGAGCTTGTGGCCCGGCGGCCCGGGAAAGTGTGGGTCCTCCCCTGACCACGTGTGTCAGGAAACAAACACAAAACCATCAGCCACAAACACGTACCACAGACATTCCGAACGAATGTCGTCCATGGCTTCATCACCCCGTCATTGAAGTCAGTGAAAGCTTTCGCAAAGGTATTTCCGTTCTTCGTTTCCCCCAGATGAAAACTAACAAGTTATTCAGCATTGATCAGACACACTGAAGCGCCGCCACCAACCTCGCTGTCTTGACGTTGCCGTACGGATCACGACCTCCGGTCAAGATGGTGAAAAACCATCCAGTCTTGTCGTGCATATCCTTCGCTATAGCATCCATATGGAGAGGTAGTCGGCGGAGGTTGCTAAATGAAAGATAAGACCTTGTCTACCGTGCTTTGAACCAATGGTAGACTCACTTGAACTTGTCTTCATTTGCAGAATCTTCCTTCGGATCCTCTTCGTCATCCTTGGCTCGTTGTTTCAATGTGTCCATGGTCACTGCTACTTCTTCCTTCTGCTCGTTGGTCGCCTTGTTCCATGCCAAGTCAATCTCTTCCGTATAGATTTTCATTCGGCGTGACGACTTCTGCCTGCTTGTTTCCTTGACGAGTTGGCCGTCTGGATATCTCGGCGCTTCGTCTTGGAGACGTGTCTGGACGTCACGCTGTACGGTTGAACCCTGATAATACTTCGTCGAAAAAACCTCTGTCGCCTTCTTACCGCGCTTCCCAGATTCCTTTTGGGTTCGCGCTTTCATCAATTTCGCAACGTAGGTGGCCGTCGAATCGACACGGCAGTCAGGGCGCATATGGTTGCGAAACCAATCCTTAATTTGCTACCGGCATATATAAGCGTAGGTTCTCGTGTTGCTTGTAATGGCGAGCTAACTTACGGCTTTCCGTCTCAGAATCCCCTTTTGCACGCTCTCCTTTTCCTCCGTACTCCACAGTTCTGGAGCAATAGTCTCTAGCTCGGCAGGAAGTCGTTTGGGAAAAGTGGCGAACCACTCGATGAAAACTTCGTCCCAGAAAGAATTATAATTCTTTTTTTTGGCTCGCTTGTCTGTATCGGTCCCCCCAAGCATACATGAAAGCCTCTTCATCTTTGCTCGTCCATTTGCGGCCCATTGCGTTCGTGGAGGGAGGGTTTTCAGGGTCGAGGTGTTCGATGATTAGCTTCAGCGAGCCAATCACTGGCCTTGCGCGGAATTAGCTCAGCCAATGAAAACTGCAATAGGTGTCCCACGGGATTCACTTAAAAGCCGAGTAAAACCCCCATGCCCCCCATCAACTCTTACTCACAAACCATGGCTCAAACTACAGATTCCGAGGTTGCTCGCCTTGCCGAGATGGTCGCTCACCTTGCCGTTCAGGTGGCGTCCTTGGCCCCTGGTAAGTTCTTCCTTCCTACTTTTTGGCTGCCCACTTATTCCCCCATGTTCAGCTGCGAACAACACCAACGTGACTCAAAATGTCCCCGCCCCCGCCGTCACCACTAGTGCCACCCCTGCAGCGGCCGTGGTCACGACTTCGCCATCTACCCCTGCGCCCGCTTCGGCCACTGAGCCCGCTTCGGCCACTGTGTCAACTCTGGCTAACGATGCGACTGGTGGGTTTCATTTTTTCTTCCTTCGCCAGCTATGTTATTGATGCCGACCAGAAGAAGACCAGCAGCCCGGCTCTAGTAAGTTCTCGCGGCCCAGTTTTGATACCCACTCATGCCGTTGTCAGGTGTTCACCGTCGGTGGTATGTTGTGGTTGTCGGCTCCCAAGTGGGGGTTTTTCGTGGCTGGTAATTCTCATGGAACCTCGTCACTGCACCGCCAACTCATTGATCCTCACAGGACAAACACTGCCCCCCTTGTGCTCGGTGTTGCTGGCTCAGTCTTCAACCGCGAGGCTACTCGTGAAACCACCATTGTGGCATTCAATACCGCTGCCGCCGTCGGCCAGGTTCGCCTCGTTGGCTGAGCCAACGCAATCTTGTGTGTCCGTCGCCGCAACCCGTCGCTGAAATACGTACATTGTTTCTCCCTTCTTACTAAACATGTTGTCCCTGCGCTTTGTAAACTCCTGATCAGCCAATATATATGCCTGTTGAACCTACCTAATGAAACGATATGATGAGGAATACGATGTGTCTTCCCTACTTATAGAATAAGCCTTGTCAACACTCCGTGCTTGCTCACTGCCCCAACGGTCACTATGAAAGCTATGTTTATGCTCTTCGCACGGTCAGTATTTGGGCGCTTACCGACTCACTGTTGACCGTGGGAATCGGGGCCCTACTGATGTTCGGAATATAATGGCGAACATTAACGTACAGTTGCTGCACCAACTCCCTTGCACCACTCATTGGTGTTCTTCATACTTGTTCGGTGAGTCCCTATGCACCTACCAGAAGTACCCGACTAAATGAACTGAATGTTTGACCAGACCTTGCATCGTTCCCATCCATTGCAAAAGTGCAGTGGGAGTCGAGGTTGACTATAGCAAGTCGAGGTTGACTATAGCAAGAATGGTGGGTGTGTTGTCTCACTATCTAGGCACCACTCAGGTGATGCAAGTCTGACAGATGCCCTTCGACACCTCCTACAGCAATCTATCCGCGAAAGCGACACATAGAGTATGTTTTGTCGCGCACGAACTCGCCACGATAATCACGAACTCGCCACGATAATCACGAACTCACCACGATAATCACGAACTCGCCACGATAATCAGGAACTTGCCACGATAATCACGAACTCGCCACGATGATCGCGATCTCGTTGCGTGCGAAGCGCGTCCTATATCCCTTGCTTCGACAACACCATCATTCAAGCACTATCCCCTCCACGCCCAGGCCTTTTGAACACGTAGCAAAAGCAATAAACTGTATGGCGAGCACCAAAAACGCGAAGCGGCTTCAGTCGGTTACTTCATATTACTACAAGTAAGTACCGCAGAGTCGTCTTCGCTTTTGCTTATGAGTACTATCTACAGAAACCAAGACTCCTTGCGTGAAAAGGCTCGACTACGGATGGCCCGTCTGCGCGCAGCAATGGCAATGAAGGACGAGGGGGCAAAAGCCCAAGCAGCTCAAGCCTCGCGGGCAGCACAGGCGAGGTATCGTGAAAGGTTTGTCGCGTAGGAATTCAAACTGGATCGCTCTGACATATCCCTTCAAGTCACCGACAGATGCTTTGCGCCAAGGAAGCTCAAAGGCGCGCTAGGTCTGTTTTTTCTTATCTTCACACCGCTTCTCTGATTGTGACCAATGATGAACAGGAATAAGATGCCAGACAGCCCCGAGCTCGAGCTCAGAGTTGACAGCAACGACGATGAAGACCGCGAGCTCGATATTGCACTAGGGCTCAGAGTCGACAGCAATGCCGATGAAGACCGCGAGCTCGATATTGCACTAGGGCTCAGAGTCGACAGCAACGCCGATGAAGGCCGCGAGCTCAATCATGCAAAACCCACTTTGACAGGCCGTTGTCATGCAGGAAAAGCGTCCGTTGCACGCCCGAATACATGTCCGAGGAAATCAGTTAGTCGGGCAGAACACTGCGACATCCCTCGGTGGCTCCAGTCGCCGTACGACCGTTGGTAAATCGGTTTAGCACATCTCTATGTTTTCATGCTGTATGTTTGTCTAGTCAAAATTATTGTTAGGCATTCGCTAGCCTCGAAAAAAAGTATCCCAACACGACCTCAAAGAAGCGTGAAGGCATGCCGCAGGAACGGGCTGATCCTTTCGAGAAGCGCAATGGAAAAAAACCCTTGAGTACAAAGGATTCACACCGTCCCCCTTGCTTTTTTCCATAGTGTCCTTACTATGCCTCGCACGATCTCTGCAGCAACCCGATTGAAGCTCCCAAAGCGCGACCCTGGTCCCTTTATTCCCGATGTCTACGCCCCTGGCCTCCACTATTTTGTACGTCGGTGATCAAGAACATATCTAGCGTACATTGACGAATGCCCAACAGCACAACCGTCGCTGCACTTGGTGCCGGCGTGAGGTCCCATGCAAGTTGCTTCAGCGCTGTGGAAGATGCTTTCAAGTGACCTATTCTGTAGGTTGCGTTTTTTGCACCTTTCCGACCGCTACTGATAGGATTGAAGAGTTCCAGCTGCCAACGCAGTGACTGGGGTGTTCACCGAGAGGTGTGCCTACCGATTCCACGTGGCCAGTACCACCGCTCAGCAACCAGGTTCAATTACAAGTTTGGGCGCTACATCCACGCCCTTGCCTTGTTCACACTCGACTGGCCTACGCATCTCACCTCATACCTCGATCGTTACAATGCTTGGCAGGGCATAGCAGATGAATTCGCCGTTATCCTCCATGTTCGCCAGGATGCCAACACGAACTGCCACCATCCTTACCGTGACTTTCGCTTCTCGTCCTGCTACAAGATGGAGCTCTCGAGGCTCGATGTCATAGTCGAGGGGTGTACTGACCGTGCCTACACTCTTCTCAACATCCGCCCGTTGCAGGCGAAGTGCATCATCTTCATCATCTTCGAGGATAAGTTTGGCGAGGGCCTGGGTTATGGGTGCTTTATGTACAAGGTTGCTGATTTCACGCTCAATCAGTATCCTCCTCTTACCATATCCAATGCGCCTCAGGCGTTTCGGGACATCCTACTTGCCAAAGCTCGCAAGGGACCCGTGAAGTAGTTATATACCAATTTGTCGATATCTGACGTGCTGCGAATATATTACTTTGCCTTCTCTGCCAAAGACTCCGAAAGCCGTGCGTGTTTCTTCTCAGAATAGCAGGAAGTAGTGCTATGGGACCCTGTGCCACGTGCTTGGTCACATGGAAAGTCTTGTTGATTCCCAAACTCGAGCTGAGCTGCTTCACCCGTCCTTCATGACCAGAGTATGTCCAGAGCAAAGCGTCGACGTGTCTCCAACATTGCGACATCATTCAGCTTCTTTACCCCTCAGGACGTAGAGTCCGACGTCTCTTATCAGCATGTCTCCTATGAAAGCGGGACACACAGCATTCGCCGTTCAACACACACTATTCAGCTACCTCCGTGCCCTTCTCAACAAGCTCCGGAACCATGCACTTGGAACGATCCCTGCGTCAATGAGCAAGATCCGCCTACTTTTGACCCACTGCCTGATCCTGGCAACTTTGGTGACTTGGACATCGCGTACATCCAGGAGCTAGCTGAGCTTGAGTTGGATGGGCCGAAGAAACGAAATCGTACTGCAGCGGTAAGATTGTGACCGGCGCCACGAAGGCTTATGCTCACCTTGACTTCAGGACGAGCCTCTGAATACCTGGGTTCCCTTTCGACAACAGTACCTTCTGCAACTCTTACGGCGCGCTGGTCGGGGTAGGCCTGCAGACGACATTGCATGTGCTGGCTGCTTGGCCCCATCGGCCGATGCAACGTTTCGTTGCCTTGATTGCTTTGATGTCACCCTATACTGCAGGACGTGTGTCGTCAACAACCACTCGAGAACGCCATTGCATCGCATCGAGGTCAGAGTCGTGCGCCTCATTGCAACATCTTTACTAACTGCCTTCTAGGGTTGGACTGACGGCAATTTCTTCGCCCGTCAATCTCTCAAGGCGCTGGGACTACGAATCCAACTTGGCCACAATTTCGGGAAAATCTGCTTGAACCTGACACCTGCCAAAGCGGACACATTCGTCGTGATCGATGTTCACGGAATTCATGAAGTCGGCCTTGACTATTGCGGCTGCCAGACGGCCCAACCTCTTACAGTCCAACTACTGCGACACGGGCTTTTCCCTTCCACGGTCTCCAGTCCCCAAACGGCGGCAACTTTTCAAGTCCTCGATCTCTTTCAAATGCTTTCCGTTGAGGGACAATTATCGGCCTTCGAGTTTTACAAGACCCTAGCACGGACAACAGACAAGACGGAAATTGACCCGCCTCGGGTATGGCCATCCCCTGTTCACCGCTTACAACACTGATGAGTGATTATAGGACCGATATTCCCAGTTTTTGCGAATGAGTCGCGAGTGGCGCCACCTCCTCCAACTCAAACGTAACGCTCGCGGCCATGATCCGGAAGGGGCCGAGGGAACCAAGGCAGGCGAGCTTGCGGTCCTCTGCCCCGCTTGCCCTCAACCTGGCATGAATCTGCCAGCAGAGCTTGACGAGGACAAGTAAGTCTTTGTGCTCATCTTTTTGCATGGTACTTATAGAGAATGCCCAGCTGGCTTCACGCATTGTTTATCGGGATCGACGCCAACTTTCGACTCAAACGGAAGAACATTTCGAGCGACCTTCTTGATCCTGGCCTCAGCCACGGCTGGGGTTACTTTGTTGAAGATTCTACATACCAAGCCCACGTCACGAGTGATGAAACTCCAGTTGAAAAGAGCTCATGTGTCTCCCATAAGGCCGTTAACGATGCGGACAAACGGCCCGCGAAGGGCCTTGTAGTTAATGGCATCGGGACAGTGGAATGCACAAGGCATGATTTCAAGCGACCTTTGTCAGTCGGAGATCTCAGATATGGTGAAAGGTAATATCGCGGCTCCCGAGGCATAAATTATACTAACACTGACTTCCCATAGATACGTGAACATGGATTATATTTTTTTCTCAAGCATTAGGCCTGTGGCCTCAAGAATCCCCCGAATCGTCGCCTCCTACGATATTGCCTGCCAATGGCATGTCCATCTTTGGCGACGTATGCAACATCTACCGCCTACTTTACATTACACTGCCCCCGAGGCCTCTATAACGACACTCGTCCCTAAATTCCATCTCCCCGCCCATATAAGTTCGTGTCAAGCACAGTTCTCCTTCAACTACACCCCCGGTGTCGGGCGAACGGACGGAGAGGCGCCAGAGCGGGGATGGGATTACTTGAATCCAGCCGCAAATCAAACCAAAGAAATGGGCCCGGGGTCACGACGCGAGCTTCTCGAAGACCTGATGGGCGACCGAAACTGGAAGAAAACTGTGGCATTAGGTATGTTGCATATTTTCGCCTCATGGCTAACATTCTCTAACGATGTCGCAGGCAGTACATTGCTTCGGCGCATGAAGGAAGCGATCCCCGAATGCAGCACTCATGTCGAAAACCACCGTGAGCTTGAAGAGCACATGGAAGCGGCGACACTCCTTGAATGGCGTGCCCAGGTGGAAGCATGGGAAGGGGATCGCTCAAAACCTAATCCGTACATGGCAGAAACAACCTGTAAGTAGATGTGGTCATTCGTGCTTGCCCGGCCTTACGAACCTGTCATCTCAGCCCTTTCCCAAGACACCATCCGTCTGCGTCTCGCTGATGCAGAAGCAGCTGCCCTAGTCAGCGGAGCTCTAGAGCAACTTCACGACGAGGTGACACCGTCGATGTATGTTTCGACAGGTATAGACCTCGAACATCAACAGTGAGCAAATATTCCATCTACAAGCCCACCTACTCAATCCTTCTCAGATATCAGCTATTGACGTCGCTTGCATTGCTTGGCCAACACGCCACTGACCGACAACGGCTCTTGATCATCAATCGCGCAAATGCGTTACGAATCAAGATTTCTAATTTTTACGAGGTACAAAAGCTCTACTGCCCCGCCGCCTTCCTCCTCGTCTCTCAAGCCAATGACGCCGATGGGTCTTCCAGTGCTACGGAAGCAGTCGCTCGAATGAGGCTGTGTCTCCCATCGAGTTTCAAGGCACCATCGGGCTGCTCGAACGATCTGCGTGACATCGAGTGGCAATTGCGCTATGCACAAGCCCACGACGCGCTCAATGCAATTCGCACCGGGCTTCACTTACGGGTGTCGGTCTTCCGCTACAAAGATCGTTTCGATCGAGGCCAACGAGCGCTCACCAGGTCCATGGGGAATATATCGCGGGTTCAGAGCCAAATTGACACCGCCGTCGAACGTTATCGAGTCGCTCGCAGGGCACTCGTAGTCCTATCTCCGCTGCTGAAGATGGATGACAGCTGGCGACGAGAGCTACAGGAGCTTACTTCAGACGATATTCGAGGATTGGGAACGGCCGACATCGATAACAGTGAGGGGCGGCGAACGATCTCATGGATTTGGAGGGCAGATGGCATCGCCACCAACACTGAAGAGGACGAGGGTCTACATAGCTCGCTCCGTCTCGAGTGGTGCAAGAGCCGGGCCCGTGCCTTACGATGGACCGAAGAAGTGGTATTGCTCAAGGAGGAAATGCGACGTGTCTTGGCATTTTTATGTTGGCAGGTGGAGTGGTGGGGGAGTAAAGTGACAACTGGAGACGACAGTGTCCTTGCCGAGGGGTTGAACGCCTACGCTCGTCAACAAGCTGACATCCGGATCCGACTGGCGGGAAAATTTGCAAAGCAGTGGGCGTGTGTGCCCGAGTTTCTGAGCCTGTACAACCCACTGGAGCCACATGCAACGGCACCGCAGGAGTCGTCGTCGTCTAGTTGATGTAACATACTCGTAGTCTCGTGTCGTAGTCTCGTAGTCGTGCAAATTTCTTTTTTTTTCGCGTTCCGCTGCTATGTCTTTGAGGAGCACACCGAAATGCGAAAATTATTAATCTGATTGCCCTGTTTTGGAAATTATGCAAGTGTGGACATAGCAATACAAAGCCCGCTGGGTCTTGCGTGCCAGGTGGGAGTAGGCAGGCTATGGGAAATACCTACTCAATAAGGAGACTGAACCAGTGGCAGTCTGTCACCATGGTGTACCAGGGTGTATGTACTACTGCCACTGGGTGGTGTACTACTGGCACAGTATCAAGTGATCGAGCACGACTCCTGGGAACCCGCGAGCAACCTCCAACATGCTGCCCAGAAGGTCAAGGACTTCCATCATCATGTAGTGAATGGCATGGGTAACCCACGGGTATCTGCAGCGCAACCCGTACCCAACCCACCGGCAACCCATACCCATGCCTGTGGGTGCGGGTTTTCATGGGTTGGGTATGGGTACTTCATGGGTTTTTCATGGGTCGTACCCACAGCGGGTAACCCATGGGTTCATAGCTGAAATTGTGCCCGAGACGTCTTTGTATACACCAAGTTAGTATGAATACCTAAATCTAATCTACAGTAATTGCATCCCAGCCTTCTCCGGGGTCAAACTCTCCATCAGTGTCGTTGTCATCCTTTATCTCTGGTAACTTCGTGACCGGCTTAATGTCTGCATCCTTCACAAGTCCCATACGACTCCACTCGCCGAGGCAGAGAATAGCACGGGTGCTTTGCGCAGAGAGCCGATTGCGTGTTGATGTCAGGAGTAGGCGGCCACGGCTGAAGACGCGCTCGACAGCGACAGACGTTGCTGCGAGAATTGGCTTAAAGGAGACATCTGCGAAACAAGATGAACACATACCTGGTATTGTCAAATAGTCGAGCGCCATCCGCGAGATCTCCTTTTCCTTCCACGGACTCTTATTTACTTTCCTCTTTGTTCCGTCCTTTGTTCCATTCTTCCATCCCACTCCCTCGCCTTCCAGAGCGTTCCAATGACTCCAAAGCGTTCCTGCAGTCCGGATTCACTCCGGACTTGCGCGCACATCTCTGGACTCGTTGGGACAACTCTCCCCCACTTCTCCTACCCTTTCCCTTCCTATTCCCACTTCCCCAGGGCGCTGGCACGACTCCTGCATATTCCCCTCCACTTACTATCACACGCTTGTGTTCATACCTTGTGATATTCATTGGACTTGTGGCGGGTGTACTATACAGTTCTTTCACTCTTCTCCCACGCCTCTACAGTATATACTTCGCATCCTAGCATGGAGGATCCTTATCTTGTTCTCTTTGGATTGTAAGGGCAACCTCAAGATGGCCGCACAGCGCAGGCCTAGCAGAGGGAGAATCCAAAGATATTAATAATGCTACCTACAATACATGAGAGAATACACACCTAGCAGAGGGAGAATCCAAAGAGAACAAGATAAGGATCCTCCATGCTAGGATGCGAAGTATGTATTGTAGAAGCGTGGGAGAAGAGTGAAAGAACTGTATAGTACACCCGCCACAAGTCCAGTGAATATCACAAGGTATGAACACAAGCGTGTGATAGTAAGTGGAGGGGAATATGCAGGAGTCGTGCCAGCGACCTGGGGAAGTGGGAATAGGAAGGGAAAGGGTAGGAGAAGTGGGGGAGAGTTGTCCCAACGAGTCCAGAGATGTGCGCGCGAGTCCGGAGTGAATCCGGACTGCAGGAACGCTTTGGAGTCATTGGAACACTCTGGAAGGCGAGGGAGTGGGATGGAAGAATGGAACAAAGGACGGAACAAAGAGGAAAGTAAATAAGAGTCCGTGGAAGGAAAAGGAGAGGGAGGGGGCGAGGGGAAAGGGAAATGGACAGGGGAATAGGGGAAAATAGGAGTGTCCCCTTACAGACTTACTGTTTGACGTTAACGTGTCCCAATTGCTGAAGCGCTTCTTGCTTCTTAATCTTGACTTCAGCGCACCGCATCGATTTATCGATTTCCAATACCCAGATTTCTTCTGTAGTGTTTGTTGTCTGCTTATCACGGGCGCTCTCAAATGGTACTTGATATCTCTTCCCTCTCCGTGGTTATCTCACCTAGTAGCATCTGTAGGATCACTCAAATCGGTCAATGACTCTGCAAAAAAGCTCGACAAACACCATCTTCCTTCTATCGAAGACAAATATGCCACATGTATATGTGAGTACCCAATCCTCATCCCGGTGCGCACAGCCCAGAGCGGAGAGGGCCATATTAGCGGACATATCTCATGCACAATACAAATCTGAATACACCATGTGGGTGAACACAGACTCTAACAAAGGCTATAGCTACTGGACTAGTTGCAGTTCAGGAGGTCATGTAGGCGATGCCGTGGAACTTCTATGGTGAATAAGGCTTCAGTGCCAGCACCACCTCCACTGCTTGAGTCCGTTCAAATTGCTTTGTCACTTGCCGGAGCCACTGCTTCCAACTCCGGTGTCCCCAGAGCTTTTTCACCTCCTTTGCTGTGAGAGTCCAATCACTTTCTACCACTTTCCAACACCGCTGGCTCTGACTCCCGGGCTCTTGGAACTCCAACTCTCTCCCTCCTTCCTCCACCGGTGGCTGATTGTAGCTGTCTGTTGCTCTGCGGCACCCCAACCTCTGAGTTTCGTGCCTCCTGCTTTTTGAGTACAAGGCCTTTCCGTGACCTGTTAGGTGTTTCACCCAGTTTTGCCCAGAATGCATTGTCTAGTACACAGGACGGCCAATCATAGAGCTTGGTCATGGTGTCTGAAAAACTTTGGCCAGAATCAACAGATCTGTTTGCTCGAGGCACACCGCCACATTCGTATCTTTCAATTGCAGTATCTCCCTCCAGGTACACCAAAAGTGTCTGCGTCAAAATAGAGCACACAACCAAGGATGCTTTGTTGTCTTTGATATACGGATCTGCAATCCAAGCCCTTATTTCCCTTTGGGATTGGAAAAGATGTGTTTGCAGCAACTTGTGGCGACAATTATCCTTTCTTAGTGTGAGGAAGGGGATGCATGAAGATGGCAATGCTGCACTCTCGGTACGGGGTAGATCAACAAGGTCTAATGGTGCAAACCACGGCAGTTGTGCCAAACCCACAGAGTTTGCAACTGTTACAAAGGTGGCCACAACACTAGAAACATATTAGGCCTTTCCATCGAAAAGCTGCCTGTGTCGGATGTTCCCTGCTTTTGGCAAACTTGGAAAGGGCCACTACAATGGAGTCATTCATTGGAAAACTGGAGGTGAATAAAGTATATACCATCATTAGAGCTTTCAACACTCCAGAGCATGTGCAATAACAGGCACACTTTGACTTTGAGTTGCTGGTTTAGGAAAAATCCTCCATAATCCAGCTCGGTGCGACCGTAGTTGTACATCCCAGTGATTATGCCGTGTCCGCTAGTCTCTTCCACTGCAGCATGAACCTCTGGATATTCTGTGTTTTCACAGACCTCTCCATAAGTCTCTGGAAGCATGCTGCACTGAATTAGCAGGATAAGATCCCGCTCTCTACATCATCTCCACAATTCTCGCTTTGCGTCGTTCCCAACGACGACGACAGCAACTCGAAGCAGCAGCAGTGACGGCCTTGATCGACAATCAGGCGAAGATCGAGGCGCGCAGGGGACACGACTACGAGTCAAAGGTTGAGATATTGGATACGTCCAAGTTCTGCTATGATGGATGTCTGCAAAGCCAAACATTGAGTTTTCAACGGTCTATATATGTGCCAAAGAGTTCCTGGACGGCTTCAGAGAGGTCATTGGTGGTAAACCTTCTCCCGCCAAAGACAAAGATGCCTGTGACGTATAGCTCAAGGAACTTTGCTTCTTGAGAACTATCATTGGCCCCTCAATTGCGTAAACGGTTGAAGACCATCATCTCCAAGGGACAGATGAGATGGATCAAGTTATAGGCAGCGCAAGCTAGTCGGAATGGTAAGGCTTGGGCATGATGCCTCATAGCCATTGTGATACCCGCTTCTTTGTGATAGTCGCTGAGTAGAACTAGGAGTTTACCTTGGGAAGGATGACTATAGGCAAGCCCTGAAACGGGTAGCAGCGGAGCTGTTGACCTTGATCACCCAATGACCCAAGGAGCAGTGAAAACTCCGGATGTGCCAGAACTGACTCAAAAGGCTGTCAGACAAGTAGGCACTATTCCTGCATACTGACTACTGTTTACCCTCACTCAGTCAGGCTTTAACGCAGGCTCTCCTTTCTACAGGTGACCTCGGCTTATTGACCGCTTTGAGAAACGGTACATGGGTTTAGGTTGTCCAGGAGTGAGATTGCACGCAGTCCATCACTGCTGTATTCTGCCATTGACGCTGGTGTATGGAGGCAGGCGATGGTGAGTAGAAGATAGGAATTTGGCATTCCATATGTGAAGGGTATGCCTGGCTTCAGCTGGATCATGCCCTCTAGGTCATTGTATTCATATTTGTCATCCGGCGAGCAGCGTGGCAATACTTGAGGGGGTGCAACGATGTGACTTAGGTGTGCTTCCAGAAGAGGTAGGGTCTCTGGTTTATGTGGTGTTGTGTAGTGGCATCCCCTAAGAAACCTTGTACCGTGTGTGAGGTCGAACTTTGGGGCCAAAGGAAATGCAAGACCAGGCAGTGCTAGTGTTGTGATTTTTGGAGGTTCAAGAATGGCAGGTAAGCCATTGAAATCGCTTCGAACTTTGGCCAATATATATTCTCGCTAGAAACATATGTAGAGTACTAGAACCAGGTTGAAATGTGAAAGATAAGCAGTCAAAAGTGAGTGAGAAAAGTCTGCTGTTGCGCTTATAGCTTCAGAGTCTCAATTGATCAGATGTCAGTTGTGATTCGAGTCTTTGGGGTTGTTTGTTACTCCTTCGGAGATACAATTGCTCATTAGCTGAGTTTCAATTGACCAGTCCAGCCCTTGCTCTAGGATACAACACCTACGACTGTGTTGAGGGAACTTCCCATTCTTCTCAATGCAATGTCCATGTGCAGCGAATTTTCGGGTGACAAACAAGACAAGTATTTTTGCACCACTGGACTGTGAAACACACCTTCCATACTGTCCTTCTTCATGAGCGAGAGGCAGAAAAGGATATCTTGGTGGTCCTTCAGACGCTTCGAATTTGGACGAAGGTTCGATGAAAAGCTGCACATCTTTAGGGTCAGGAGGTGATTCAGGGTCGATATCTGGACGCCGCTACAAGTGACTGTATGCATGCTGTGTACCGCACACTCGGCAAAGTCGACCTTGATGGAGTCCAACTGTGGTGGCATCCTGCCGGCCCACCTGTCGGGTTGCCGATCCCGTCTCATTTTGATACCGCCTCCTTTGAGCGCATTGAGCACATGTCCCGATAATTGGGCGACGTCTATGTCAATGTCCTTCATAGGATTGTCAAAGATGATATCATACAAAGGGACGTAGCTCACAGTGGTCGGGTGTCCATATAGCACCACCTGGGATTGCACAGGTTGGGAATTTTGATGTGAACTTCTCCAGGGCCTACCACAGAAATATGCAGGCCGTCTGTCATCTGCTACAAATGAAGATGTCAGGTTCCTGAAATGCAGACAAAAGAAATATCAACAGGCAGGATTGCATGACTGCAAGATATCATCCATGATTTTGAACTCTGGCTATGTTGTTAACGGTTGATAGAAAGACAATAGGAAGCAAGAAAAAACAAGAAAAAATAACTGAAATTTGATGGGGTGACAGTGAAATTAGTTGATTTTAGGCTTCCTTACTTATAGACATTCAGCTTGGGAAGATTATGCCAGGTCCAGAAACCAGGTATTGATCTATTAAAGTGCCAGGCTAGCCTAGGCCATGATGCAATATGATGCAATTGATCCATCAAAGTCTCTTCTGGCTAATCTGTGACCCCTCTGTGACCCTGAGGGCCTGTAACAACATGTCCGTTTTTGCTGGGAAACATATGTATTCAAGTATCTAAAAAACTGTTGGTGTTGGTGTGCTTGATATGGCTTTTGGAGATGCTATCTCATCCGCGGTGGAGAATTAACCGAAGTACAATTAGTGAGCTACATATTAGACAAAGACATATAGTTCGTATATAAAACAAAAACACTATAAGATACTCAAGATATTCAACATACAACAAAAATGGTGTTCTACAATTGCTGGCGGAACGAATAATGATACTTGCGCATTGGGGTCGTCAAGAGTCGTCAAGTTCGTAGGGTGTCATAAAGGTGAAAGATCTGTGAAGATGAAAAGATAAATGCGAAGATGCAAAGTCCAATCCAATCCAATCCAATCAAGTCCTGCATACGAGTCCTAGTGTTTGACAGGAATCCTGGAATCCGGCCCCTTCCTCGGCACGCCCGTCATCTGGGAATATATCGACGGTGCGCTCATCAATGAGTCCCTACTCCGATTCCAATTATCCCCTCCCTTCTTCGCCATCCTCGCCACAGAGTCACCCATCGCACCTCCATCACCGCCATCGCCCGGCCGTGGATAATCATACTGCCCCAGCAGCATATCATAATCATCCTCACCACGTCGAGCTTCCTCCGCTGCGCGCAGCCTTTGCAGCCTCATCGACTCCGTGTCGTGCATCATTCCGAAGGGCTCGCTGATCTTATATGCCCGCTGTGCCTGATGTTGAGTGTTGTGAAAGACACGCTGGCTCTTGCGATGCCCGAGTAACTTCTCGCCCCATCTCACCAACCGCCACTTCCACCCACCACCCCCGCCTCTACCTCCCAACGGTGCCGTAGCAGGATGAGGGGGTGAATTGCAGACGAGGACATTATGCCGTGCCGTCGAAGGCGAAGCGCTACGCCCCCAAACAATCGCGCGCTTGAGGCGCCACCACCACCCCGCACCAGTCGAAGGTGGAACGCCACCCTGCGCGAACGCGAACACCGCAGTCCTTTTCGCACGAGCTTTCCTCGCGCGCCGCCTGAACAGCCACACGATTACAAGAAAGATGAACGCGCAGCCCAAGGCCATGAGCAGGATCTGCCACCACTCCAACCCCCGCTTGCGAGACTTCGTGACGACGGTGGGCGTGTCGAGGCCCGTGATGGTGGGCAGCGGGGGCGCGGTGCCCGTCCCAGAGGGCTGGGGCACGGAGACGAGGGCGGAGAGGCAAACACCCAGCCCTGGGAGGACCGTCGTGCTGCCGCTGCAGTTCGCCGCGACGCACCTTCCTGCGCGCAGGACCTGCGTGTTATCCGAGCATGCAAGGCAGGAGGACGGGCCATGCGGCGGAACAACTGGAGCACGTAGAGTCGCATGACTGGCATGTCGAGGAAGTGGGGTCGAGGAACTGCGATTTCGCACAAGTGAGGAGGCAGCGGCCATTGGCGAGGACGGGGCGCCCTGGCGGGCAGGTAGTGCACTGGTTGAAGGCGCCGCCGGAGCACGACGCGCAGTCGGGGTGGCACGACGTGCATGAGGTTGAGGAGGAAGAGGACGAGAAGGTGTTCGATGCGCAGGATTGGACGCATTTGCCGTCTGACGTGGCGAGCTGGCTGTTGGCGCAGGAGAGGCAGAACTTGGGGTCACCGGCGCAGGAAGTGCAGGACGAGTCACATGCTATACAAGAAAGAAATCGTTAGCACTGGAAGCAAAGACGAAGGCAAAGGAGGGGGAGACTTACGAGTGCACGTGAAGTTGTCTTGCAACGAGACGACCGTCCCAGCGGGACACGCGTCGACGCATTGCCCATTCGATAGGAACGAGCCCGGTATGCACGCCGTGCACTGGAGCTTGCTCGCCGTCGACGCCTGGTCAAAGTCAGGGATCCTACACGCAGAACACTTCGCGGGGCACGCTAGACAACGCAAACACGAACCAATCAACACCGTCGCACATCTAGTAGATCAAAAAGCAAGACACGTACCATCGCAGGAGCGTTTATTGTTGTTCGCGATGCGCGTGGAGCCTTCACACACGCCATCAGCGCTCGCGCGCACGCAGCCGCCGTTGAACGCGAACGTATTCGGCGCGCAGACGGTGCAGTCGTTTGACGTCCCGCCCGTGCAGCTTTGGCATGATGGCGAGCAGGGGGAGCAGGTGGCGCCGTTTGCGAAGCTGCCTATACAACACGTACACACGAGAGTCAGCGATAGGACGTGGTTACGGAACGAAAGGGACGGCGTACCTTGGGGACAAATAGCTGCCGCTGGACGTCGAGGTTGGAACTGGTGTGCACTTAGGTGCGGTCGTTGGCGTCTTGCGTGAAGCCAGACTTGCATGCCAGGCACACGCCAGGTGCCGTCAGCGCATCGATCGCAGCCAAGTTGGCAGACTACGAACTAGATTAGCAGATACATCAAATGAGAGACAGGGGGAAACATACGTTTGCAATCGCCAGTAGACGTCTGGAAGAACCCATTATCGCACTTGGCGCACGCAGTCCCGTTATCCGCCTTCACGAACCCAGCATTGCACGCGCAATCGCCGTTCGCGCCGCAGACGCCGTTCAGACAGTTGCACGTCGCAGCAGGCATTCTTCACCGGGGAATCCAGGCACCTGCCCGACCCCAGCGATCCCCTCATCACACGACGCGCACCCAGCCTCACAGCTCTGGCACGTCGGCACCGAAGTGCCCTGGTGCGCAAGTTTCGCAAGACGAACCCAGTGAACCCAGGCAGGCACGCGCAGGTGCCCGAAGACGAGCACACCCCGCCCGTGCTCGAACATGCGGGCGAAGCAGGACGACGACTGGATGGCGACGAGGGAGAGAGTCGAGGTGTTGTTGCCGAACGGGAGCTCGCGCATGTCGGGCACTGAGTCCCAGAGTACGACGCGGCTGTCGAGGGCGATCCATGTATTGGATGAGAGCGCGATGGAGTGAGTCGTCGAGAGTGGGGTCGAGAGGGAGGAATTTGGGGAAGTGGGGAGTGGCGCAAGGCGAAATTGGCCTGCGTAGAGAGGCTGGGGGAATACGGCGATGCCTGGATCCAGCGCAAGGTCCAGTGGGAGGTTGATGTTGGTGGCTGTTCCCGAAACCTGGGGACGAAGATAAGGATGATGTACGGGAAGTCAGGATGTCATGGAGGAGTTGGGGGTTTGTCGTGGACGTATATTGTCCGGGTAGAAGTTGTACAGTCGTCTCCGAAGATGAAATTCGTGGCGCCGACTTTGAGAGATGAGCCGTGATACCTTTCCTCGAAGGCAAGAACTTACTAGTAATATTTGAGTAACCCTTGAAGGCACTGTCCGGGTGCGCACACCACTATCGGTGGCGACTGTGCATTTGTGAGTTCTGCGAGGTAAGATCAGCTGTCATCCTCGTGAGGTATTAAGGAAAAACCCACCCATGAATGTGCAGAGAAACACTAGGATTCCTGGCGGAAGGAGGCGCAAATTACGGAACATGGTGGTGGTGAAGAAGCAAGAAGCGAGGAAGTGGCCTGCATGTCGTTGTCGGGGTCCTGATCGTCGCCTCGCCTATTGTTCACAAAGACAAGAGCGAGCGCGTTGTTGTTGCATATTTGGCGTCCAAATTAGGGGTGGCGCCAAACAAGCGCCCATGACCTTCAGCAGTGAGCACACTGTTGGCGCAAAGTTAGGCAACGAATGTGGCGAGATGGAAGCGCCTCTGAAGGCATTCTTGGGGTCGCCACCGTTCCCTTCGCCTGCTGGCAGACAGCTCCGACATTTTGGCATTACACCTGAGGGTCGTGAACGAGGCCACTCAACGGAGTCGCAGTCGCTTGGGGGAACTACGTACCGTATTGTAGGGAACAGCGAGAGGACATACGAAGGACTAGATGTCCATGTCATGGCTGGCGCCTATCGCATCCACGATAAAGGACAAACGATTTACAACGGAATTAAGCAAGAACTAGAGAGCGTGGAGTAGAAAAAACTCTTATTTCAGACGGAGTACAGTGTGTGTGTGTAATAAGGACCACAGAACGTTGATACCTTCAACATCCCACCTTATGTGTATCGACCAAATTCTCAGAAACATATCGTGAACTAGCCCGCCCAACCGTCGATCACAACCCGCCGCGAAGACGCAAGACAAGATGGAGCGTTGACTCCTTCTGGATGTTGTAGTCCGAGAGGGTGCGGCCGTCCTCGAGCTGCTTGCCGGCGAAGATCAGGACGCTGTTGATCGGGAGGGATGCCCTCCTTGTCCTGGATCTTCGCCTTTACGTTGTCGATCGTGTCGGAGGACTCGACCTCCAGGGTGATGGTCTTGCCAGTAAGCGTCTTCACGAAGATCTGCATCCCACCACGGAGACGGAGGACGAGATGGAGGGTGGACTCCTTCTGGATATTGTAGTCCGAAAGGGTACGTCCGTCCTCAAGCTGCTTTCCGGCGAAGATGAGACGTTGTTGATCGGGAGGAATGCTAAGAATCGATATCAGCGTAAGCATCGTATACGAACAACATTGCTTCGGAAGGTGTACTGACCCCTCCTTGTCCTGGATCTTCGCCTTCACGTTATCGATCGTGTCCGAAGACTCCACCTCCAGCGTAATAGTCTTTCCGGTGAGCGTCTTCACGAAAATCTGCATACCGCCCCGAAGGCGCAACACCAAGTGAAGGGTCGACTCCTTCTGGATATTGTAGTCGGAGAGGGTACGCCCGTCTTCGAGCTGCTTGCCGGCGAAGATCAGGCGTTGTTGATCGGGCGGGATGCTGAGTTCAAAGGTCAGTGTCCCAGTTACTTGATGTCGCGAAGAAGAAGAATGCGTACCCCTCTTTGTCCTGGATCTTGGCTTTCACATTATCGATGGTGTCGGACGACTCTACCTCGAGGGTGATAGTCTTTCCAGTGAGGGTCTTCACGAAGATCTGCATTCCACCGCGAAGACGGAGGACGAGGTGAAGGGTCGACTCCTTCTGAATGTTATAGTCCGAAAGAGTGCGCCCGTCCTCCAGTTGCTTCCCGGCGAAGATGAGGCGCTGTTGGTCAGGAGGGATCCTAGGAATCAAGATCAGCGTGAGCATCCGTATAGCGATGCCACTGTGTCTACGTTTACTCACCCCTCCTTGTCCTGGATCTTGGCCTTGACGTTGTCAATGGTAGTCGGACGACTCCACCTCGAGGGTGATAGTCTTTCCAGTGAGGGTCTTGACGAAGATCTGCATGCTGCAGAAACGGTCAGAAGTTAGCGAAAGTGAACGCGCACATATAGAGTTCAGAGGCGGGGTAGGCTCACCTTGTGTAGAGAGAACTGTGCTGGTGGTGGTGGTGTTGGTGGAAGAGAGGTAAGAACAGGCGCAGCCGCGCTGACTCGCAATGTGAGGCGATGGCGGAGTTTGAAGAATCTGAACTCCAGCGCCAGGGGGATAGGGGAATATCTGGCGATGGGCAAAGGCTCGCCCCGAGGTAGGCAACTGTTCTAGACATGTAACCCTCCCTTACGACTTACGAGGACTGACGAGGGCTCGTCTTCCCTACTCTTTGATCTTGCTGGACAACTCAGAGCGAATATACCGCTCCTCACCGTCCCCAGTGTATCCATCATTCATACCGTTGCAACCTAAATCCGTTAACGGCGCAAACACAACTCGAGAGGATTTTTATAACGAGGCGAGGTGGTTACTTGTTACTTGTGGTTTCCTAAGTTTGCGGAGGCACACCCTGTCCATGGTGAGCATCATTCCTTGGCTGAGATGGTAGCTTGTATTAGCTAACACAAGGCGTATTTCTACGATACGATAATCAATCGATGATGGTGCTGGCAGCCGTAGAGGTCACTGGTTCGATGGTAATGGTGTCCTAGTCGACCGGGTCCGACGTCTGCAAAGTCCGAACGACTTGAACGCAACATTGGCGGTGGTGTTCCCACGACTCTCTCTCTTTCATGCCCAACATGTCGCTCCTGAAGGTCCCCTTCCTTGTGTCCGTAATGGCGGGCATGCACGCCACGATGACCCTCCTACCCACACCGCGCCCAAATCTGAGCAACTCCCGCCCACGAGATTGGAACTCGTCGCCCCTTGGTTCCCGTACATACCCAAGGTGGGACATCGGACGTCAAGAGTCGCGTGTCTTTCTCTGGACTCTTCGAACACTGCGCTGATGCATATTTCTTGTAGGCCATCGTTTTGGGCCTCTCGATCTGCGAGATCACGACCATCGTCGCCTCCAAACTTCCCAGCGATGCCGCGATCCGAATGACCGAACTACTGACGTTCTCCACCCCCACGACGGCTCTCAACCTCGGCATCACGCCGATCTTCCTCTGCGGATGGGCGCTGAATCTGGCGGGGACCCTCTTCCGCGTCGCATGCTACCACACACCGGGCCGGCAGTTCACCTTCGAGCTCAGCATCCGCGAGAACCACAGACTCGTCACCACGGGCCCGTACGCCCTCGTGCGGCACCCATCGTACACGGGCGCCATTCTCTCGGGCGTGGGCGCGCTGCTCGCGCATCTGTCGCGCGGGTCATGGGTGATGGAGTGCCTCGGCTTGCATGGGCTCGGAGTGCGGAGACGGTGGATATGCGTCGGCGCTGCGTCCATCGCGGCTCTAGCCCTTGTCCCCAGGATGAAGAAGGAAGACCGCATGCTGAAGAAGCACTTTGGAAAGGATTGGGAGAATTGGAAAGCCGCCGTACCGTACCGATTATTCCCTAGGGTGTATTAATCACCCCTTTGCGCTGTGCACTACTGAAATCACATTGGTCAACGAATTTCCCACTCTGCGCGGTGTTGATGACGCTAGAGGTAGTGGGACTCGCAGGTTCAGCAACTCCATTGGTGTCTCACCCACTTCTATCAGCCGCACGACTGCAGATGGACCCGCTGCGTTGATATCTCGTTCATTAGGTGTACGCACTGGTCGGCCATCCTCCTGTTGCGACTGTGATGGACGGACTGGAGGTCTTCATTTGCCTGTCGTTTCTCTCTTGGAGGATCTACCAATTCTTTCGCCGCGTCTGGCTTCTCTGCGTCGTCTGTGTCGTATGTCGCCTGGTAACAGATTTCGCGGCGTTACTCACCTCCCGTTTAGTTTGCTGTACTTCAATGGGCCGCAATTATTGCGTACTCGACCGACGGTTTAATCTCTTCAACAGCGTCTGGTTCCCTGAGTTTGTCGCTTCTTCAGCACCAAGTCCTTTAGTGCGAGTGGTATCAGGACTCCCTCTGCATGGTCTGACAATGTCAGGTGTGGCTCGCACTCAAAATTGCCTCGGATGTGATTATCACTGCGTCAATCATCTGGCGGGTACACAGCGCAATATCCTCATCCTCGTCCGTACAAATTTATGAGCCTATATTCTAGCTTCGACAAGCCGGGCGAATCTTTAAGCTCATGCTGGAGACCGGGCTCATCCCAACCGTCTGGATGACGGTGCAGCTGATCCTGTCTACTTCATTTTGTACGTCTGGCTACGCTTCTTCACCCCCCCTCGCGACTCAAGCAGTCATGGCAGCGGATCACTGTACGTTCGTTTCACTTGGGAAGGGCGGGCTTGAAGTGTGCTAATATTCATTGATATAGATATACCGCCTAGCTGCTGGCGATCCCGAACGCGCGCCCGGCCCTCGATAAGGGCGTCCCGTCTTTCGTGGACCCAGGCGGTCTTCCGTCCGCGCCTGGTGAACTGCGATTCAGACACCCAACAGTCAATGGCGCTGAAGTCGTGATCTCCGTCGTGTCGAAGGCTGGGTCGAGCGACGAGGCAGAGGTATTCGTGACCATTCAGGACGGCAAACACGCGGCGGGAGGGGTGTAAAGTCGGTGCAGACGGTGGAGAAGCGGGTATGGTACTGAAGAACCTAACCCGCACTGTGTGCGGAAGACAAAAGATAATACCAAAATAATACCGGGTGCGTAGTTTGGTTCTGATTTGCCCACCACGATAACGGTAACGAATATGGGGGCCAGGTGGGATGTTGTGATGACTTTTGTGAACGAGTACCCGCGAACTGAGAGTCGACCTATGATCTGATTCTACTCTGTACATAATCTCTCTATACGGTGGTGCAATAGGATTGGCTGGAACCATGGATAGTGCCAGCAGGTCATTGTGAAGTCGATCTCCATTACACCGACGTCCAAAAGCGCACTAAATCCTATCTTCAGCTTCGCTAGCTCGCGCGACTCGGTGGCATCTATCAAGTCCCTGTCAATCCACCCTCACATCTCGATAGTCAGGTCCACGACATCCAATCTCCCATTCTCTCTGAGCTGTTGGAGGCAGCGCGAGAGGACTTCGTAGTCTGCTAACTGCGGGAAAAACATCTCCGAGCTCGCGCCGGACGCTGTGACCTCGATGGTGACGCGACAGAGGAGGTCTGGGTAAGGGAGAGAGGTGATCTAACTCTTGGCTAAGGAGCAAACATCTAGGCATTGATCGCATTCCTTGATGACTATATTGAACACGGTGGGCTGAATTGTTTTCCCGAGGTCAGGCTCAGGAACTACGGAGCGGTCTAGCTCGACGATGGTTACTGGGTTCGGTTGGTAAAATGGTCTGTGACGTACAGTGTAGGGTGAGCTCTGACAAGGCGTGGATCCATGGTGGTAGGCGCCAGTTTTCGTAGCCAGACCATCGGATGATGGCGGAGCGGAGCTTCGGACACTCCAACTGTCTCGCTTTTTTCAGGGATATAGTCCGTACAAATTCTTCAGGCGCGTCAAGCATTCCGGAATCCTCTCCGGAAGTGCAAGGACCTCGTAGCCGTCGAAGACTCGGATGTGGAGTTCACGTATATATTCGCTGAGATGGGGCGCCATAAAATGGAGGAACGCGAGTCGAGGTACGATTTCATCAGTACGTATGGTGATTTTGTGGAAGATGTAGTGCCGACAGATGTCGTTCCAAACCCGACAAACAAGTGAACATCCATGGAGGGCGGAGGTCCCATGTGCGTTCTTGAAATCTGTTAGAATTCGGATTCTGATTTATGCCTGAATTTATCAGCCCTGGCTATCTGGAGACGGTTCAAAATAGATGAAAGGCGCATGTCTGCGAAGTAGTGATGGTGGAAGGTGCTGAGTATTACGTGGTAAATAAGCGCTAGGTATTGGGAGATTGCGTGGGTGTAGAGCAGTCTCGCGCGCGTGAGGCTCGATTGAGCTGCGCGCCAAGGTTCATCGTCGTCGTCGCCGTCTGCTTCTTTCGTCTCGACTGACCACCCCTTCGTCTTCCATCCAGGTCCCCCTTCTCTCCATCCCCCTACCAACCCTCAGCGCTCGACGGCGTCGACGACGGCATCGCCTCGTTTCATATCCACGGTATGTCTGCTACATCCTCCTCCGACATTCGCACCTGATTCAACTTCTCCTCCCCCTCCTCCCTCCGTGTTCTCTCCTCCCTCTCTCTTCGTTCTCTCCTTCCTCCTTCTTGTCTTCCGCCTCGTTCTCGTTCTCGCACCCCTCCTCCTCCTCCCTCATCCCACCCTCTCTTTCGCAGATCGAATGCCTGGCCCGGCATCGGCGCCCCATCGCGCTCGCATCAGCGTCGTCTTGCGTCGTCGTCTATCCTACACGTACTCAGGTAAGCCTGTACGTCCACGTCCCCACCTCGAATGCGTACTCACAACTCTCCAACACCCCGAATCCCTCCAATCCTCCAATCCCTCCAACACCTCGATCCCTCTGATCCCTCTAACACACTCCTTCGCAGATATCATCCCGCTGCCGCCCCGACGTGCGACGAACATGAACGCCAACACCAACACCAGTGCGAAGGCAAGCGCACACGTACTGGGGATGCGCTGGCACTGCGGGAGCGTGGACGTGGGTGTGGGACGTGGATCTGGATGTGGACGTGGGTTCGGGGTGAAGGTAAGTCCCTTCGTCGTCGTCGTTTCGCTTTCGTTCGGCCATCTCTCTCTCCTTCCCTCCTCCCGTGTATTCCCCTCGTTCGAGCTTTCATTCCCGTTCTCATCCCATTCCCCCGTTTCCGTTCCCCCTTTCGTCCCCGTCCCTTACCATCACCCGCTAACTCACTAACTCCCGCAGCCGCATGCAACGCCGTCGATAGTGCCCGTCACTGGCTCGAACTCTTGCCGCTGGTTAATCGAGGGACGTGGCGCATTCCCGTCGTCGGTGCGTCTCTGTTGCTTCCTCTTCCTCCGTTTTGCGTTCCTTCGTGTCCCCGCTCGCTTCCCCACTCCTTCGTTCTCTCCCTCTCCCACTTCGTCTCTCTGCCTCCCCAACTCTTTGTTCCTCTTCCTTCCCTTCCCCTTCCCATGTCCCATCCCTCCGCCCACCCCTCGTGCTAACCCGCGTATTCCTCAGGAGCGTCCTCGCCACGTAACCAAACGGGATTCGACGCGGCGAATCGGCGGCGTCGTGGTTCGCAGCTGGTAGACGAGGCTAGAGCCCCACTTGGGGCGATGGCGGTCGTGCTGGGATGGTGACGACGTGTTTTGCGGCCGTGAGTGATCCCCCCGTTGGCGATTCGTTGGCGATTCGTTGGCGTCCCCCTCCGTTTGCCCTTTCCCGTTCTCCTCATGGCCTTCCCCGTTATGCGCTGACATGCTCGTCAGTCTCCTCGCTTTAGCATCCCTCTGCTAACGATCTCCCGGTGTGCAGGTCTCCGAACGACGACGCAAGGTCGCGATGGCGGCAATAGTGCGGACATGGCGGTGGTGGGATGGGGGTGTCGTTGACGCTGCTGTTGGGCCGTCGATCGAGGTTCGTGGCATTAGGAAAGAGGTACTCGTCTTGCGCGCACTCGAGCGGCTAGTGGATACGGCAGGAAGTGTCGAGTTCAGTCGGGCGGGAGGAATGGGGCAGGGATGATGGGGGTAAAGTGGTAAGTCGGCGCCCGTTTACTCGGCTCCTTGATCTCCTTGTAGGTGATGTTATATGCGATCGACTCACGCTATTGTGAACGGTGAGTACTTGAGTACTCGGTGCTATATGGGCAGGGAAAGGGTCGCAACTCACCCAATTCTGCCTCTACCAGACGGATATTCGGCTATCATGTACGCGCATTGAGGCCGAGGCGAGTGGCGCGAGGGAGGGATGGATAGTAGCCGGGAGGGATTGCTGGGAGCGTGGATAGAGGGATTGGGCAGAGGCGAGTGGAGGGAGGAAAGTGGGGGGACTCAGAGGGAGTGGAATATGCGAGTGGAGTCGAAGGAGTCGAGGGAAAGGGAACTGGAGGGAGGGAGGGAGGGAAGGAAGCGTTGGAAGGGGAATAGGATGGTTGGTGGGATGCGTCGAGTGCTGCATGGGCGAGTCGAAGGCGAGGGTTAGAGTCAGTGGTGGCTTGAGGCATCTTCCTTGGCGGCCCTTCCTTCATTTGCCCATGCCCCACTCCGTTCTTCTTCCCCCGCTCAGTGTTTTCGCTTCGTCCTCGCTTTTTGTTCTCATTGGACTTCGCAGTTCCCATCGTCTCGTTCACATCCCCATCACCTTCATCGCTTGCCGCTAACTCATACATCCCATAACTATTATAAAGTAGTATATCAGCTAAAAGGATAAACGAGCTACAAAAGAAGAATACATACGTTTCTCTCTCTCTTTCATTCCCTCTCTTTGCCTCTCGTGCGCCCTCGTCTCTCCCTCTCGTCTCTTGCTCTCTCTCTCCCTTTCGCTCCATTTTGCATCTCTCCGCTTCCTGGCTCGCTGCGTTCTTATGGCGCCGTGCCGCCGTTTCCGTTTCCGCCCCTTTATCTTATCCTTTCGTGTCCCTTTTCCCTCTCTCTTTTCCTGTCCCTCTTCCTCCGTTTCTCGCTTCCCGCCCCCCGTGTGCCGTGTTGTTTGCCCCGTCTCGTTTCGTTGCCCATTTCGTAGCGGCCGTACAGCAGCCCCGACGCGTCCCACGCCGTCTCGTCTCGTGGCGCAGATCTACGGTGTGGTCGCGTATCTCGACGTGACGGCGACCCGCAACGCAACTGAGACAGCGCAGCCACACGCCACACGCCACGCGCCGATCGCGCGCTCGCTTTTCGCTTTTCGCTTTTCGCGTGCAGCGTGCACGTACGCCGTTGTCTTCACCCTGCGAGAGTGGCCGTTGTTGGCGATCGACAGCGGATGGGCCTTGCGTGCGCACCACCGCCGTTTGTCGTTCCCCGTGCCATTGCCCCGTTCCCCATCTTCCATATCTCTGTGTGCACGCTGCCCCGCGTCGGTGCCATGCACGACCTCCGTTTTCGCCCCTGTTGCACCATTCCGCCAGTGCGCTCTCTCTCTCTCTCTCTCTCCCTTTCTCTTTCTCTTTCTCTTTCTCTTCGGCATCTGGCGTCGTTGTTTGTGATTCTGCGTTTCGGCGTGCGTTCTGAGATTCAAGGTCGACGTCGCGGCTTCTCCATTGCGGAATTGGCGCGGTCTGGTGGTGGGAGATTGGAGTTTGGCCCTGGCGTCTCCGCGGCACCGTTAACGGCATCACCTCCCTTCGCGAACGTAGCACGTTCTCGTGGACACATGCCCACAGGTCCCCGTGCCGTCTGCACGCCCTGTATACCCATCGTATGCACTGTTATAAATGTATTGCTCAATTGGACGCGACGCGGAAGAGGGGGCCGACGATACACGGCGATACACCAGCGCGATCAAAAGAATGTGGGCGAATTGGCGAGTGCTGGGCATCGTCGTGAAATACAGCGTTAGTCGCGATTGCGGCTCCTACGGTAATACTGCCCGCACAATCCTAGTAACCTAGTAACCGTCCCTGAATGTAGTCTTCATCCCCGCCGTCAACACGATTGCACGATTGTCGGATGTGATCGGTATCCCTGCTTTCCCGTAATCTGTGTCGTCTGGGCCGCCGAAGACATCAGGAGAGGGAGGCCTCGCGGGTCTGACGACAGAGGGACCATCAGATAGTATTAGTGTGCGTAAGATAGGATATACAGGCATGCTGGTACGACGAGGGAGGGTGTGTTGTACAATCTTTGGCCAATAGATCCCAGGCGTGAACGAAGGGGTGGCGCGAGGGGCATCGCCGCAGAAGGATAGAACGTTGTCCTCCCGATGTAGTACGAGATGGGTGTAGGTGTGGAGAACGACGACCTGGGCGAGGAGACTACGCACCTGATCGGCTCAGTCAGGGAGCGCACGATGCAACTTGACGGCGAGGAGGGAAGCAACGACTAGCGAAGGTCAGAGTTCTGCCATTGGGATGAGAAGCGTGTGTCGACGAGAGATTCGAAATGCGCACCTGGTCACAGAGAAACCGGAATCCATTTCATCGTCGCCCTGCGGTATGACCTCTGCAGACTCTGGATTCGAGATTGCGATATCGTTTGAGGGAGTTTTTGTTCCAAGCACGTCCTCCTCGTTGCGTATTGATCTGGTTATGGGTATGTATCGTGTCCCGCGAGAATCATTGATGAGGCACGTACTATGAGCCAGGCGGTGCATACGCCCTCTGAGACATGTGCATCGTCCTAGAGCAGCATATAGCTAGCTTTCGTCCCAGGCGTCTGTTCCTTCTGCAAAAAACCGTGTTTGGAGTCCAGGGAGCGTAAGCCGCCGTCGAGAGACCAACGAAGATTGATGTATGCGCAACAATGCGAAAGCGCCGCGCCGCGCGGTGGAGGTGGAATTAAGAATCGTTACGCGTTATGGTCTGGGAGAAGGGGTCATCTTAGCACACCAGGATGTCGACGTCGTTGACTGGGAGTCGAAGTGAGTTGGGCGCTTATTGCCATATTTCGAGTTCCGAGCTCTGAGCAACGTACACCCGCCCCTTTTTGTCGACGTCATGTACGACCACTCTCGCTTTTCCGTCGTATCATATATTTTGTCCACCGCAGTTGCGATTAGTTCTCCAAGTCTCCACCCTCAGCTACTGGGTAGACCTGGGGTACGGTCCCATGTTTGATCTTATTGATTGGTTGCCTCCAATACTCTCAACACGCCAACACCCTGTACGACTTTTGTGAGAAGCTACGGAGAGGGTCTTCGTAGAGGGTCCACAAATGCGAATTGGATCAGTTCCCGTGCGAGAGTCGAAGTAGTGACGTGCAATGCGACCAGTGAATCGGTGAAATGGTGGAATGGGGCAGCCGCGCATCTCGAGAGACGGGGACGAAGGGGACACCCGTACGTAGCTCGGCTGACAATCTCTGCGTCTGCTGCGTTGTTCTCATATGCCCAAAACGTACAGCTTTCAAGACCTACCATTCAGGATGCCCCATACCCCATACCCCATGCCCCATCCGCCATATCATTGCGATATCAGCTGAACGTTGAGTAGTGCCATGCAATCAACGCGTCTTCAACGGGCGAAGGGATATCCTACCCCAAACCCCCCACCCATCCGCTCTTCTCCAAACCAACCAAGCCAGCAGCCCGCTGGTCACACCCACGATGCGAGTCCGCGCGACGCCGACGCAGGTCTCCAGTAACTACTACTTACTGGTCGCTGCTAGAGCGAGTGAATATCCACCCGGGAGGTATCAACATGTCTTCGACGGGCGAAAGGATGTCCTACCAGACCCTCCCCACCCTCCCGCTCGTCTCCAAACTCACCAAGCCAGCAACCCGCCAGGCACATACACGATGCGAGTCCGCGCGGCGCGCGATAGGTGTATGCAACATCTCGATTACCCCAAGCGCTGAGATCCGAGCTCGTCGAGAGCGACGAACATGCTGGTGTGGTGCATCGTTCAGAGCGATGTGCTCCTGAACGAATAACGCCCGTTGAATCTTGAATCTCGAAGCTTGATACAAAGGTGCGTTGTTCGCCGGTACGTCTACGGCGAAATATCAAATAAGGAACGTATGCTGCCCCCTTATATACTGAACGCTTTGTTTATTTAGGTGTCCCTCCGCTCGCTCCGTCGTCTTCTGAATCTTGAGAGGCCGACGAGAAGTGTCGTTCATTTCCGTGGGTCGTGCTATGGAACGAACCATGAATAAATACTTTGAATGCACGACACGTCTCACGGAGTTCCTGTTAGGGGCTAGGGAATTCAAAGCCTTCGTTGGTACCGGTAGACCTTGAGCTTGGGGAATGGGAGCGAGCGTCGTCCCATCGTTTGCTGTCACGCTATTGGAAACAAGACGGGCCTCTCACGGTAAGAGTGGATATCTTGGCGTTATCGTTCACATGTGCACAAGCGAAGGAGGACTAATCTCGGCCCCGTAGGTGAAGGATACAACGATGCTGGGACCCGGGAGTAGAGGAATACCTCGTCGTCTCTTTGCTCTATATAAGCCTATAAGCCTTCAAATTTAAGCTTCATCGATGCATCCCGAGCCTCGAATCACCGGATGCCGGCGAGATCGTCTGCTCCGCAGATCTCGGTCCATGGCGGCCCGTTCTAGTTCTGAACGTCTACCGTTTACTGCGATCACGATGAGGATCACGGTGAGGATGAGGATGAGGGATGAGGATGAGGGATGCGGCAGCCGTGCCTCGCGTTTGCCACCCAGCGGACCCAGCGGAACCGGGGCTCTGCGTAACTCCCCGTATCTCGATGTTCCGGCGTGTTGGCGCTCACATGCATAAATATTGAATCCTGATGCATGATGATTGATCACAGTCGTCTGAGTTGCCATCAACTGGAGATATAGATAATAGCCCCGTATCAATACGACGGAACAGATCCCAAACCCATCTTTATATCTTTATATCGGCGAAGGCTGGGAGACCGCGAACTAGTTCGAGTCCGGATGCAGGAACGATTACGCAAGTACTCACGGAAGGCTACAGGTGTCGCTGGGCTCAGATTACTGGGCTCCTTCCGGGACGTACCCACTTGGATCGTCGATCCATAGACCATCTTGGTACTCAAGCGCTCATGCACCCAACAGACACCGCCAACGTACGATGGATTGATTAGATTTGGGTGGTGTATGATGCTACGAAGGGTGCCCGCGGGGGCATGGTGTCCGTTTTCTCCTTCTCTGGTTCCCTCCTTCCCCTTTCCACGCTTCTGATTTCTCTCCACACGTCCTTAATACTTACGCCGCCTCCCGTGCACGTCTGGGCTGTGGCTAACGTTTTGCCGAATCCGCCGCTTTCAAGAACCACATAGGTCTTCGTCGGTGTCTTACATCACTGTTGATATAGTCGCTTCGGGTATGACGCTGCGTGTGGACTGTGGGTGTGACTGAGCCCATATGTAAGACAAAGACTCACGATCGCTGAGGTTCGTAGGACTCCGCAGCGCCGTAACGCAAGATCCAAGACATTGGGAATGATTTGATGGTGTTACAGGTGGTGATCCCTGAATATTGAATCGTCGAGCCGGAATCCTTGTTTTCTGTTTTTCTGGATTTTTCTGGGATTTTTATGTTTTATGCCAAGTTCCAACGCGTTGGTGGATTTCGTGCTTCATGTATCCTTTCTGTGTCTTCGAGAGCCAAGATCCAAGAAATGGAGTTCGTTTGCATTTGCATGTCTAGTTCGTTGTCTGCAATGTGCATTGTTAGGAAATCGGTGAGACTCAGTTCGCCCCTCGATACTCATGAGTCATGAGCTCAGAGCGAGACGTACGGCGATGACGAAAAAGAAGATGAAAAGCAGCAGCATCCACCGCCCACGGTGCTGATCCTCATTATTTCCTCCGCCTTCGAGGCGGTGTTCGCCTTGTTGTTGGGCTGCGTGATGACCAGGTCCGGGGTGTTCGAGGCCCTAGGAAGTAGTGATGAGCACGAAGCGAGCAATGTCGGGGCGATCACCGAGTCCTAGACGACAGGGCGACCCGTACCCGATGCTGTGGCGGTGGAAGATCGAGATTCGACATCGACGTCCATCATGTCATCAAACCCTCCGTTCACATCGTTGGATCCCTGTTTTCACCCCGGACACGGTACACCGGCCATGACTCCAGAGCCAGAGTCGATATACATCATACCGCATCCCGACTACGAGCAGCGAGAAGAAACGACTGCTTACCTCGCGCCCCGACCGATTCACGTTAGCACGACCCCTCCACGCGGCGCCCGATCTCCCCATATAATTTGAGGAGCTTGGGTATGGGCTTGATCGTCGGTGGCGGTGTTTTGGAGAGCGGTGTGCAGGCATATCGTCGAGAGGAAGGAGAGCACCGTAACCCGTTGAGCGTTGAGAGGGTGTAACCGTGTATTGAGTATGGGACTGCGCAAGAGGGTGGTAGCGAGGCGTTTCTGGATTAAATACGGTGCCAGTAGGGTGCCATAACGTTGTTTTTTGGTAGGGAGGACCCCAGTATACGCTGTGCGCCCAAATTGCGCTGGAAATTTGCCACGAGTCCTCCTGGGATGTTAGCGCCCTTGCGCGACGGTGAAAATTCAAGCAAAAGTGGCGACCGAACGGACCGAGGTTTGGGGCTTGTTTCCCCGGTTTTTCCGAGCTACTTATTTCACGATGGCTTCGCTTAAGATGATTCCTGCGTGCATGACTACCTAGGAGAAAGGAAACCCGTTTTATTTGGGGTATCTGGGGGTATCTCGGCACTTTGTACCATAGCTCGCGGTATAATCACCCACTGGGCGAGAACATACTGGGGGACACCGTCCTCAGGGGTCCAATTAGGAGCTTGACAGGCGCCTCAAACTCAAATTCATGGACACACAACCTATCACACGCCACATCTCTATTTCTCCTCCAAAATGCTACTTCACAATCCTGGACTCCGTCTGCAGTCGTGACTCGTCGAGGTCGTCAACATGCTGCATAGGTTCGTCGTAGCCAGGCTGTTTGCTCGTCTGCCCGCATGGACTCCGCCTGGCCGCAAAGCTGCATCCTCGATCGTCACCCCGTTTCTCGCCCTCCACCTCAGGGATACCGATCCAGACTCTGCGCGGGTGCCAAATCTCGTCGCGATTACCCGCGAGAGACCCCATCTACCATAGAGAGAATATTCCGTGCTTGATTCGCGGTCGGACGCGGGTGGGCGCACCTTGACTGTCGTACCACCACTTCTCTTCAACGACCCCCTGTAACTATCTGTTAGAGTACACCTCGGATTCGCGCTCAGCGCGACGCCTCAGGGTGCGCTTCACAGGGCTATAGATATATGCGTACCAGTCTGGGACGCTCGTATGATTTGCGTAGTCGGCCTTGTCAGCAGCAGCGTATGGTCAGTATATTGGATGCTTGGTCTAGGATATCAATCGACCATGACTGGATGGTCAACGAATGCGGACGGCATTGGGAATATATCACAGAGCGTCCGTACGTTAATACAATCCCGAACAACTAGGACCGAAGAGACAGTCAACCTTCGTGGCCGATCTGCATACGATCCGAGGACTCACAATGAACAGTACCGATCTCTTGACATCCCAGTGACCCCTCTACTTTGGCGACTTCCCCTCATTCTTCTTAGCCGTCGAACCCTGGCTCCCAACCTGATCAACCATACCGATGCCTTCCTTGTTCCCTGTCGCGTCTTTGGACGGCTTTTGCTTATGTTGCGGAGACGCAGCGTCGACGGGGCTGTTCGAGTTTCCGCGGGCGTCTTTTGCAGCGTTATTATACTGCTTTGATGGATCTACGAGCGGTCAACGCGTCAGCGATGAGCGTAGCTGGGTGCATGTATGCGCACCTTTTGAGGATGCCCCAGAGCTCATGGATCGGGCGGACAAGGCCCTGATCAAGGTGTTCGGGAAGACGTTGCGGCGCAGTGGGATTATTGCAAACATGGTGGTGGTTTGAGATTGAGGGAGTAGGCGGTTGTAGCATAGCGGTATGTGTTTGGAGAGGACGTCATGGTGGCACTGAACGCATGAACAGGGCGCTTCCGTTGTCGGCTCCAACATCCGAGGGATTACAATCTCCGAGCCAACTCCGAGGCTTCCATGCGCACGCGGCACCACGATTACTTCTCAGTTCAGATCAGATACAGAGTACAGAGTACTTGCTGGCGAGAGGTTCCCAGAGAGAGACAAATTCATGGTATACCACGACTGTCCTCGTCGTGCACCTGTTCGCTGGGCTTTCGACGTGCTCGGCTGTTTCCTGGTCTCCCATTACGTCACTCCCCCAGTCCACCGCAACGTCAACGTTCGACACAAACATATTCTGCGCTTCATTCGCCTCCTAAATCGCGGCCATATGATGGCTGGCTAGGAATGTGACATCACACTTGGTGCGCACGCCTAAGCATAACCCATGCAAACTCCGAGAAACCTCAAGATACATGCTATCCCGTGGTGAAGCGCTCTCTGTTCGATCTGTGAGGCGCACGCCTCCTCGCTTTCCAAGAGCTCTGAGCAGTATGCTCTATCGGGTATTTCAACACATGCTTTCATCATGCAACCTATGTCTCAACTGTGCCACGTCCTCGTCTCTCCCTATAAATAGTGTATCCGACGACCTCTATCGCCGACGATATCGCCCAGAACATCGCAAACGCAACCTCACGATTACGACGTCAATACGAACCATCCTCAAAGCAGGCTAACACGCAAACCCTGCCGTGAACCGCTAATAGCACCTTCTCATCCCTCCCATACTGCGTGCACGCCACGTCGTCCCGCGTCACCTAAAAATACACCAATCTCCCCAATTCCTCAACAACATCACCGACCCGACCGTGCACTTCCCCTTCCCCGATGAAGATCCCCCACACGCGCAGCAAGCCCAGGTCCCAGAAGTCCTGGAAGGTCTGGAAGTTCGAGCATGGGGATCAGTGGGCGTAGCGCAAGTGGAGGAAGAGCTACACCATACTGACAGCACGCTCGCCCTCGAGATCGATATCGAGGCGCTCGAGCTTCGGGACCAACACCGGAGGATAACACTCACACTCATGATCATCTGGCGAGAGGATCTCGCGAGAGGACGACGACATTCACTACGGCTGGCACGAGGGGGGGACGAGCGGTGCTCAAAGTCAAGCGTGACTGCCATACGCGTGATAGGTAGCGCGCGATCCAGGCCTTCTTCTGTCATCTCATCACGACGTTCTCGGATGAGGTCTTCAGCCTGCGGGTTGATGTCGAGGAACCAGTCGGCGCCGAATTGGAGCCGGACTTGGACGCGTATTGCGCATTGCGCGGGTGCGGGTGTGGTAGTCGAAGAACTTGATCGTCTTTTGTGGCAGCAATCATTCGCCGGAGACGTTCATGGGGTGGGGCGTGCGTCACTCAAGTTTCAACGGCGCATCAGCCACCCCTTAGCGCCTGATGTGGAATATGCAACCTGACTCGCCATGGGACGGACGTACACGTAGTGGCCGACACGAAGCGCGAGAAGAACGATGTTAAGAAGTTTGGGAGGAGGCGATAGGATGGAAGATACGCCTCGCGAATGTCCCCCTTCCCCATCCACTTAGATACCTGAGCAGGAGGTCGAGCAATCGGACCTGCTCACCGCAAGACTTTATCCCACCAGCGCTTTGGAAGCATAATCCCGTGGAAGAGCTTCAACTGCGAAGAACCGAGCAGATAGCGTCGCGATTGGTGAGGTAGGAGAAGACTTCGCATATAAAGTCGACGGGGCCGGTCTTATGAGAGAGGTTGTGGCGGATAGAGTGAATGGGCGAGTATCCAAGGTGAACTCGGGCATTTATTCGCGAAAGGTGATATATCTTGGTGCTCTGGCGCGGCACGGAGTGGAGTGCTGCATGTATGATGTATGAGGTGCTATAGTGCCGCGGATGAGAGTGTAGGACGATGCGATGGGGTTTGGACGAAGGAAGCGTGGCGTATCGGCGTGTCGACTTTATGATGCTGCGATTGTGTTCTGTAGCGGCGAGGCGATCGTCCTGGCCGGCGCGTAGACGGTAAGCGAACAAAGGGGACGAAGGCTAATAGGGTGAAAGCACCTCGCGCGCCTGCGCTGCGGTAGACCACGCAGCCCATTACCGTCTTTCGACCAACTAGAGGAGAACAAGCGAAAGGACGAGGGGGCCCGACTTTTGACGGGGAGCCGGACATCTCTCGGGTATGAACGTAACCATGGTATGCGTACAGACTTCTAGGGTGGACGGAATTGCGCGTGTAAGAACCAATCGCGCCTTTCACTGGATGAACTCACTTTCGAAGTCGTCTTAGTACGGACATTTCGACGTGGAGATCGTCGGCGATCGAACGCGATCCCGTATGATCGTGTTGCAACGTCTGTGCTGGACGCGTGAATGCAATCTGTGAAGCAGAGCCTGTGGTAAATGTAGAACACCTAGAAGAGATCGCGACACGGGTGCCTGAGTGAGTCGAGTACACTCAGTCCAGCTTCTGGTGCTATCGATCTTGACTGTACCTATCCTATCCGATCAGACTTCTCAGGTTGAGGCGGGCGATACGACGCGAAATGGAACCCATCCGAATATAATTCGAGCAATAAATACCACCAACGCTCGTAACAGCGCAGAATCGTTCCCCAGAACCCCTTATCCCTCCGCCTTTGAGCCTTTGAGTATCGACACAAACTAACGAGGTTTGGGCCTCCTGGTGCCCACGACCGTATACTCGATCTTCCCGGTATCGGACGGCTCGGGGGCCACCCAAGCTTGGGGACACACTTGAGGCATGGGGTCGTGCCAGGGCCTCGGTGGTTCGTACATAGGCGTCGCCGGGCCAGGGAGGTACATCCCCGCCGGGTCCCGCCAGTCCGGGGGGAAATGGGGCACGGGTGGCGTGCTGTAGGGGGTCGCCCCCGTCCAGTTGTCCTGCGGCGCGTCGTGCTGTGGCGCACGACTGTCAGCAGAGAGACCACGGGGGGCATGAGGTGGTGGAAGGACTCACGCACTCGGTGCGCCTAAAAGGCCGCTCGAGATATCCTAACACCCGGGATTTGACGCTATCCCTCCGCCTAACATGTTGCGTGTGGCCGGGATACTGCTCCGGGGTCTAAGTTGGGGAGTGGGTATCGCTGGAACGAGAGTGGGTATGAATGGCACGTACATTGGGATTAGACACTCGGACCCGTAAGGTGATTGTCGCGAGGCGATGCTCCCGTTGAAAGTCTACGACGGCGTGCTCACGACTCCTGGTGGCCGCGATTATATCTTCAAACGTTACCTCGGCGAGGACCTCCCCTGCAGCCGTCGTTGAGACTCCCGGTCTGACCTCGATCGACCGCCTTGCTTCCCGCGCAGAGTTCACTGTAGCCGGCGACAATCGTTTATGAGGCAGTAGTAAAGCAGGGGCGAATGCTGGAGCTCACAGGGGCGATTGAAAGAGCCAGTCGACAGTTCTCCCATATCCATCGGTTCCTCTCCTCCCTGATTTCACTGTCGACTTTGAACGAGAAGAGACAGCTCTCTCGCCTGCTCGCCGAGCAAGATCGAGATTCGGCGATTTCACTCGGATGAGAATGGCTGCAAGGATAATCGTAATGAGCTTTAGTGTATCCCTTCATACGATATGCACGAGAACAATTACCTTCGACATAAATCCTGTGGAGATTGAATGAGAGATGCGCGAAATAAAGAAACGGGGTACTCACCGATGTCGCTGATAATCCGTGTATGACATTGCTAGTGGTGCGAGAAGAAGGCGAGGTGCATAGCGTTGGGAATATTCCGTGACGGCCGATATTTAAGGCGGTCCAGTGCGTTCCAAGCTGTGCATGGATGAAAACGGTGATTGGAAGCGGAACGTTGAACGATAGTGTAGACACCTATTTGCACACCGGAATTTACTTCCGTTAGGCGCCCGCGCCACGGTGATCCATTCAACGATCAGCCTGTTGCTCTCGAACTTATGGACCTCATGGGTGTCTCGAATTCCAAGCAGCATTCCCCGAGGACGGGGGGACCGTGCAGCGAGCAAGTTCAGCGCTCACCCTGACCGTTAGGCAGAATCGAGACTTGCCCAGCGCCCAGGAGACGACCATCGTGACCAACGCCGTGCACGCCGTGTCACTGGGGGATAACGCGGATGAGTCCCAGTCCGGACTGACGCCGATGCTGGAGCGCTGTAGATTGTACATCTTTCCCTCGCGACAGATCCTTCTCGCCATCACTCGTTTACCGCTGCTCTGAGCACTCCGCTAGGCTCAAAAATACTCTGCGTCGGCTGCTAGACGCGTTCTCCAGAGCAAGAAGATGACAGACGGCTCGAGAAATGAGGGATCTCTGTCTCGGTGAGTAACGAACTCTCTGCCGTGACTGCGACTTATCCAGCACATCATGAACCTCATCCACGGTTAGAAGGAGTACGGGGAGTGCTTTCCCTAGAATATATATTGAAGGTGAGAGTATAGCTGGTCAATCATAACACAGAACCACGAATCCCCCGTTCTCGTCGCGATCTGTTGATTCACCTGCTGATTTCAATCATTAGCCATCCGCATTCGCCTCCGGTACCCAAAGGGTACTCGAGAATACGAAGAGCATCGCCATATCAAGGAAGTATTCGCTCTCAACGTGGACAACGCAACACGGGACTCGATAAGCTGGTCTTGGGGGGATCTGGATTGGTGTTTACGATCTCGCATGTATGTCTTATTTTCGTTATAGTTCCCTCGTGACGTAGTCGAACTCCACTAACGCACGGTGGCTGTCGCTTTTACAGAGAAATCCGAGCGGGGAACAAGACTTTGCTTGAGACGCGGTCAGACTCGGAGATTTTGGCTGCACCATACTTCGAGGATATCCTCAGACTCGCCGTCGACTTGCAACGTGACTCGCCATGGATGGCCAGCCCGTTGAGGGTAGATTTCGACGAGAGACACGTCCTCGCGATGATCACCATATCATTCACAGTCGAGCTCCAAGCACCGCGGACCCAGACTTCCTTCCTCCCCGCGTCGACGTCTATGCCCGTTAATCTCAACGTGAGTACCAGTTTATGTTGATAAACCAATCTACTATTTGGATTTCAGAAAACCTCATCCTCGGAACCACCGCCCGGTGGGGCATATGGTGGATATGGAGGAGGATATGCAGGCTCTTCTTATGACGGAAGGTCTTCTGAGTATCCCGCTGGAATTGTTCCCTACGCATCGAACTCTCCTGACGACTTCGACTCGACACCTGCAAAAGGACACCCCTACAGTTGGTGTAACGCTGCTCCCGTGGATACCGGGAAGATACTCTATAGCGTCGTAGGGACAAAGCGGCCGAAGCCGCGATAGAATCTACGTGGTGAGAGCCACTTTATAAAGAAAACTCGATGAATCGTGTGAGTTGCGCTGTCGACCCGTGTAGATCGACAGGTGTGGACCAGGCGACGAGGATGCTAGTGGAACTGAATACCAGAATGAGGAGCGGAGTGCGGGCTAGCGTAACAGTACTGAGGACCTTGGAGAGCGAGAGCATCAGGAAAGCGAAGTTCCTCCAATGAATTATAACCCTTCACGAACACCGAACTGAATCATATGGTCGTAATCCATCTTCTCGTCCGAGTTTCCCCCTGAAGACGCGACATACGTCAAGGCGTTCGGAAGAACAGTCGTTAGGCCGGTCAAACTCGATGAGAAGAAGATGATGCGCCCCCCAGCTATTCACGTTTCGTCAGCACCTTCTCCCAGTGGAAAGAAAGCTATTTGGCTTACGGGTTGGCATCAGGGGGACGGGGGTGTTCGCCTCGGTTGGGGATCTAGGCGACTGCAGCGACGAGGGTCTTGATATATGGGAAGGAAATTATGATCCAAAGCCTCTGGATTGTAGATTGCCGCTCGATATCGGGATCGGAATACGCAGTTGTGCCCGTCGGTTTCTCGCGTAAATCATCGCACGACGTATGCGTCGTACTCAAACCAACTAGCTGACAATGAATTCAGGTACTGATAAAATTGAGCGTTCCGTCGTTTCCATCTCGGACGGAACAGTTATATCAAAGACATTGCGATGGAGAATGAGTGCAGTGCTGAGCGCTGAGCGCTGAGTACTTAGTCGTGAACGCGTGAACGTGGACCGCGAGACCCTTGCGAGTCTGAGTGTGAGATGATATTTGTGACTGTGGGAACGTAAAGACCAAGCCACGAACTAGGACTAATTCGGGCGCAAACACCCTTGATGGCGACCACAGACACGATCACAGGGCTTTGTCGCTCCAGAGGAAAAATTCGGTGTAACCGTTGGACGTGCTGGTTGGCCAGTTATACGCATTCATGATGACCAGACCGGCACTCCTATCGCGTTTTCCAGATAGAACAAGAAGGTTGCGGCGGGCCCTCATTCGTCTAGTTTCACATCCACGCCGGGTACGAACGTGAGCTCGTGGGTTCTATCTGGATTCGCAAGCAGAGTGCTCGATTTTGGTCCTTTATCGAACTTTATCAACCCGTCTCTCCGTTGGCAGCGTGCTAACTCGGTGGTTCCCGCATCGTCGCCTCGTGATAACCCTGGCTGTTTGTATGATGCCCACCGGCCCATCGTGAGGCCTCGAGGTGTGTTCTCAGTCACATGGAACATCCTTTATACTGATGATCGAGTATATTAGGATGAAATACTGCAGTGTCTCTCAATCTTCGTAGAATCGGCAGTGATGATAGGCTGAGCTCGTCGGCAATGGTTAGGTCAAAGTATTCAATATTTAAGTGGGAGTTTGTATGCGTGTATATGGTGTATCAACGAGCCCATGCACCACTGGTTGTAGATGTCGCCATCCCGAGAAAGCATATGGAAGATCGAGGACCGGCAGAGTTTCCTGAGGGGATGCTGCGTACGCGTTCTTCCTTTCAGCCACCGTTCCTGAAGGAAGCAAGCTACATCGTATCCCGTCGGCACTGCACATGGACGACCATCCCAAAGCGCGAGCATGCGCTCTTAGGATTAGGCCACTATATAAACGATGGTGAGTTATCCTCAATTCCTCAGTCCCCCGGTTCTGATTTGCATCAGTTTCGTACTTGCGATTATATTTCCATAGCCAAGATGAAGTTCTCCATCGTCGCTGTAGCCTCTACCTTCTTTGCCGTTCAGGCCGTTGCTACACCGGTTGGAACTGCTGGGGTACGCTCTTGCCTTTATCTACGCCACATTCCGCTTACTGGCCAACTCCCATAGCAAGCTCCCTGTCCACGCCCCCGCACCGAAGTCCCGTTCTATCGTGCATACAACGAGGGTGTCGTGAACCACTTCTATACCGCCAACCAAGCCGAATGGCAAAATACTGTCGGGCTTGGGTACAAGCAAGAAGGCACCGCCGGTCGCGTCTACGCTTCCCAAGAGGTCTCCACCATCCCTCTTCTCCGGCTCTTCAACCCATCTCGCACGGACCATTTCTACACGACCAGCGAGACGGAAGCCATTAGCGCGTCCCAGAACGGATATAGCAGGGAGGGTGTTGCGGCGTATGTGTTCGCCTACACAGGTCTGCGGAAGTCAGCCTCTCTTCAGGCTTTTCAATGCGGCCAGCGTAGACCATTTCTACACTGCGAACTGGGAGGAGCGTAACGGCGCCCTCAAGTCCGGGTACGCTGATGAAGGCGTTGCTGGGTATATCCTTGGATAAATCACCGTTTTCGTGAGTGTTGTTCTTCCTTGATTCTAGGAGCAACTTACTTACTTCTCACGTCACTCTAGACTTATTTTAATCCTTGGATTCCAGATTGCTGTGACAACGTACTAGAAAATGATGTATAAGCCTTTTACAGAGAACACCTTCGTTCGCTCTCATCTTTCTCCCTCCGGTGGTGCCGTAAATGTGGCACGTTGTCGAATTCAACGACTCTGTCTATCAATCAGCCGTTTTGTTGATATCGGCGCCGTACGTCTTCATTCCTGACTTTTGATTGTACATGTGCTACTGATCGGCCGCGCCCGAATCAACGAGATTAACCCGACTCTGAATTCAGCGTGCTTGGACTAGGAATGTTACGCCCAATGCGGTTCACGCCGCTGGACTGGTGATCCCGAGGATGACTCTTGAGTCGACTCAAGACCTCACAAGCGCCTCATAACCTCTCATCAAGCCTGAATGTAAATTGTTGCACACTTGGACGTCATCGCACGATATCAGTTCCCTCTTAACGTCCTCGTTTTTCTCCTGGAGTCCGGAATGCCAGCAGGCAAGTCCAGCTTTCCAAGACATTACTTCAGCGCCGGCTGTATGTCGAGCCGCTTTCTTCTTTGGAGTTTGTGATGAACTGTCCACCATGAATGACGCGTGAGCGCATCAATGTCAATGGGACAGTGCGCGCATATGGGAATGCCGTATGACAGTCACCGTACATTGGGACTTGCTGTTCCGCGTCGGGGATACTACGAGTATAAAGGGGACAATTACTCAGAAGCTCTAGTTTATCACTTTGACTTTCTTTTCCTTTTCAGTCTCTTCCTTCGTTCTTTGTGGCCAGGTTGCCCCATTGGTTCTTTTTACATCGACTTCACGCACTGAATCATTTATTTGACCGTTGAATAGTAAGCGAAACGCGGTATGGCCGGGATATGCTTCTCAATCTCATCGTGTATAATTTGATAGACCAAGATGTTCGCCAAAGTCGTCCTTCAGTTCATCACCCTCTCTGGCCTGCTTGTCGGAGTCATGTCAACCCCCGTCTTGTACGGTAGCGGTTCCACTGGGCGCATCTGTAAGCAGTCCGATGGGCCACACGCAACAATACCATCATGTTACTAAACTGCCTCCCTCCAGCCCCTCGCGGAAATGCAATCTCTTTCAACCACTGGGGCGGATATGCTTCCCTTGACAACTTTGACCAGTTTCTACGGTGTCGACAACTTCGACAGTTCGGTCCATTTCAACCAGGTCGTCGAACAAGAGAGCCAAGTGGTTTGCCACGCCCAAGCCATCGAGATCATCCAACAACGCCTCGTCGTCCTGCAAGAGATGGCTAAACGGTAACTACCCTCTTCACCCCGGAAGCCTGTCGGAACTTTATGTCAATCGCTTGTAGGATTATCACCGAGCAAATTTGCGAAGTCGAAACTCAGACCATCGTCTTCCAGCAGTTCCACGCCAGTGTCGGCTTGTTCGATCACGATCTACGTCGCATTAGCGGTCATCACGTCGGCTTCGACTCAAACATCGTGAGCCACTTCAACGATATGATTGACGAGACTGGGTCCATCACCACCCATGATTTCGGATTCTCGGGACTAGGATGTTGGAAGCCACACGGTGGTTGTTGGCGGGCACAACTGGGACGACTTCAGATCTCCTAGTACCGTTGAACTTGCTCATCGCGCTGCCAGCAGTGCAGTTGTTTCCGTTTATTAAGTCTGGTATGTTTAGCAGTTGGATCCACGGAAATCCGCAGCTCACCATGTCGTAGCCACATGTTAATGCTGGATGGTACCGCTGAGTAGACTGATTGAGCGGATTCCAACGTAGTATACCCGTCCCACTATTCATCCTGTTAATAACCATACTTTGCGAAGGTCTGTTTGTTTCGAGAGTTAATGTTAGCATGCGCTTAAACTTGAAAGTTGGTGGGTACGTACATCAATCTAGGAAGCTACGAACCGAGTCGAGGAAGGTCTTCGAGTTCGTTGGGGTCGAGGAGGTCGTACCTGTTTATGATCAATACCGAAAGAAAGTACGAGAACCAGCCGCGCGGAACAAGCGAGAGAAATTGTACTTTATTGATTTGGAATAGCAAGCGACAGCAAATGGTGAGGTCTTGTACAGATTGAATTTAAATAAGTGATGCAATGCTAGTATGGGAGAAAAGAAGATTGCGATGATGCTTTGTATGTAAAGAAACAGAAGAACATATAAGCGCACAAGAGGTACTAATTACCAACGACAAGAAGATAAATGTAAAGTAAAACGAACTGTCCGCTAAAATCGAGGAAAATATTACGCCGCGTTAGCCAGTAGCTCTTTGATGTCCGAAATACAGTCGGTTAACCTAGCATACACCTCTTTGGAGTTCTCTAGCAATGGCTTGATATTCTCCGGTGTCATCGCCAGCTTGAAATCGGGCAATCCTCCATTGCCAAAGCCCGACTGAGCTGGCATGGATCGCACAGAGCCTGACTTCGGAATTCCCGTTACGACCTTCTGGGAGCGAGAGGGAGGGCGAGAAGGGCTCGCCGCCGGTCTTGATTTCCCTTTGGATGATTTCGTATAAATGCGTTGCTCAGCCGTGGGCGTATCGTCTGCATGCTCCTCGACGTTAGACAACTTGGTCGAGCGAGGAGGCATCGAGGCATCCCAAACGAGAGACGATTGGGAGGAGCTTGCGGTGCGCTTGGAGTCACCGGTCGGCTCACTGGGTTCGATGGTGGTCGCGAGTCGGCTTGAAAGTAGGGAGATCGACCTCGACCACGAACGGTAGAAGAGGCCTTCGCTGCCTGCTGGTATACCCAACGCCTTTGCGACGTCGTCGAGGATCTTCGGCGGAGTCCAGTCGGTCCCAATCTTCTTCTTCACCAACACCCTCGCTAGGTAGCTTGCCTTGACATACGCCCACTTGCACCACTCTCCGCGCTGTTGTCGACCGACATACTCGAGCTAGACGCAGTTGAGGTACAAGGCATTAGCGTTTGGCACGGCATTCTTATGCTTCTGTCCGAGGCGAAAGATAGATGCGAGTGATGGCCGTCTAGGCGACGACTTCGCTACAAGAGACGTGTGGCCGTAAGGAGAGGTGGCGCGGACGTCTTTCGCCGACCGCATGGAATCCGGATCGGTGCTGGTCTTGGCTCGGCGCCGACCATGACTCGGGATATGCGGATGAGGGTAGCGATGGCCGTCACGGCTATCTAACGATTCCTCGGTGCTAAGCGATAAAGTAGAGGAAGGGATCGGGAGGGGAGGGGGTATAATGGTCTCCGTATGGACCTCTCTTTAATGAGCGCAGCAGGATCCCTTAGCCCAGTCATTCCCAACCGACTGCTCCTTCTCTTCTTGGCAGCTACGCTTGCACTCGCCGAAGCAGAGGTCTCTTCTGACGGCAAGGTGACGGTACTGTTCATGGCATCACCCCATTTCCACTCCCTATTCACCATAGTTGAGCTAGCTCTCGCTTCTTCGGTGATAACATCATCGCCGACAAAGGACGAGTCAGCGTTGTTGAGCATTTCTTTGAGCAAAACAAGTTGGCGTTGACTGAGATCGTGCCGCCCAGTAGATGCTCGCCAAGCCATGTTCGTGGGACTAGCGAGGGGAGGGCCGTGTTGAGAAGACGAGGGGGCGCTACCGGGAGTAGGAGTGGGAGGTTTTGACTCATCCCCAGCCAGTGTTATAGCGCGTTCGCGACCTTTCAATCCTGACGCGCCTACACCGGGAACGACGGGAGCCGAGACGCTCGAAGTGGGACCGCTCGTCGCAGAAGGTTGCGTTCCGCCAGCAAGCTCCATAAGCAGTTCGGCACACTCCCATGTGATTCGATACTTAGAATTGAGGGTGTAGAACGCAGAAGCAAGCTGTTTATAATTGTGATGGGGAGAAGCAGACCCTGGGGTATTGGACGGGTTGGTATTCGACCTATGGCGCCGGCCAAATGGGAAGATGGTAGGGAGATATAGGATCGAGACTGAGTGGCGGGGGGCTGATGGGCGAAAGCCTGAGCTTGGGCGTCAAGTATTCCCTGCACTTCGATTACGAGGGAATGATATTCGGCTTGAAGGTCCTTAAGCTCTGAAGGGATAGTCAGAAACTTAGAACCATTGAAATGGAAAACAGGACTCACGTTCTATATTCGAAGCAAATTCACGGACCATGCCCAAATCCCTCTTCAGACTGACTTGCGCCTGGCTAATACGGGCGGGAATCTTGAGGTCTCCAAGGGAATTCCTTCTGGGAACGCTGTTTGAGCCGCTAGCAACACCGATGCTGCCGGGAGGCCCAGGATTGATGACCATATTGACACCCGTCGAGCGGCCTAAAGAAGCTACCTGCCCAGGGGATCCGGGAGAGCGGCGCGTTGTAGAGCTAGGAGACTTGGATGGGAGATGGGGAAGTTGGAGTGGGGATAGTCGATGAAGGCGTCGTGGGCGACGGTGACGAAGATCCAGAGATAGTGGGCAGGGGGCTGAATGGCGACGACCTGGACTGGGAAGAAGACGGCGTAAGAAGGCTTTCCATGCCGCTAGCTATGCTCCCAATGGGAGCTGAAGTCGACACCGTAATATCGGAAGCGCGGTGCCTCGGCGGAGAAGGCGGCTGAAGCTCGATCGGTGGAAGAAGAACATTGGCTCTGGAAGGCGTCTTGTGGGCACCATCGGTGCCATCGCTGGCCTCCCTGGATGCATGCATGTTCATCATCATCAGCGCCTCCTTCGGAAGGTCAGGCAGAGATGGCTCATCGCTTCCACTCGCGCCAGCGGCACCACTTTCGCCAACAAGGGCAAGAGAAGCAGCGCTCTTCGACCGTTTATGCTTCCCGACCAGACTTATGCGGCGCATACCACCCATGAACCCGCGAGTGCCGTCCTTTTCCTTCTCTTTCTCCTTTGGCGCTTCTCCCGTTCGCTCAGCTTCCCTCGCCTTGGACCTGGAGGCGCTCCTCGTCCGGCTCCTTTCCCTCTGCTTCCCGTTATTCCTCCCACTGCTAGTGCTAACACCCCGACTCGCCGCCTCTGCGGATTTAGCGACATCCGCACCACCATAGCTCGCGTGCCTTGGCTGCCCTTGACTGGAACTCTGGCTCGACTGCGGGTACATGGACGTAGGTCTCCCCATGCCCACTCCAAGCCCTTGTTGCGCGCTCTTCTTTGGCGTGGCAGATGGCGAGGGCGACGGAGCAGCTGAACTTGAAGAAGGCGTCGTAGAGCGAAATCTACTGGTCGGAGGAGACGCGCCGAACGACGAAGGTGGGGAAGGCGAAGACGCGACGTCGGCTGCGTCGGGCTTCGTCCGTCGAAGCTGGACGAAACCCAGTGATTTCCGCTTGACGAGCTTGGACGGAGAGCTCATTAAAAAGTTGGCGATACCCCCGCTGCCATTGCTCCCGAACTCGTCATCCGTGCTGAAGAAGCCAGTGCTCTTCTTCTCGCGCAGCTCCCTCACATCTGTTAAGCTGGGGTTGGAACTCGACGACGTGCCCGTCCCGCTAGTTTCCTTGCTAGGCGTCCGAAAAAACCAGCTGGATGCAGTTCCTTGCTTGGGGGAGGGAGACGATGATTCCGACGGGATGTGACGCTGGTGGGCAGAGGGTGTGTTGGTGATCACGATGGGCTGCGTGGAGGATGTGCCTTGCGAGGGGAGCGCGAACGGCTGAGTTATTGTCTGCGACAAGGAGCTGGGAGGGCGGGGGGTACGCGTCAAATCAACATCCATATCGCCGATGTCCTCGTTGAGAACGACGTCGCTTGGAGCCGTACTCGCTCTCTTTCTACGCACGCCCCATCTCTTCCCGACTGAGCCGATCCTGCTCAATAACGGCGTCTTGGCCTTGCCATTCTCCTTCAAGTTCTCCTTGTCTGCTGCTTCAGCGATGGCTACCTCCGAGAGTGGGCTTGCATGCCGCGCCCGAACGCTGGCAGTCAATATCGGAGGACCGCTGCGAGTCAAAGCTCGCTCGCGCGCTGGAGCTTGATCCAGGAGAATCGCTTGGGGTTCGCTAAGGAAACAGTCAGTACAGGAGATAGGTGAGAAGAGATTTTTGTTAGCGCACGTTCGACTCGTTCAACCAGCTCGAAAACTCTCTCCTCCATCCTTGGGGGACGGCTCTTCTTTCTCAACCGTCTCCGTTCGCGTTCCTTATGAATGGGTGGGCTTGGTGGTAGGCCACTGAACCCGCCACTCCGTCCTGCGCTCGTTCTACTGACAGTCGGCCTGAGTGCGAGGTGGGTCTGCGAGTTGGTCGTATGGTATGAGTGCCCTGCAACGCTATCGCGGCCTGATGTCGTGGTCGCTGGGACAGAGAATACAGGAGGTGGTGGGGGAACGCGGGAAAGGGGCGCTCCGTACCTGAAGTATGGTAGTTCGCGTTTAGGGCGCTGATACTGAGGTTCGGAAGAGGGGGGACAGGCGGAGGAGGCGTCGATGCAGCCTTAGTTGGCGCGGTTCGCCGAGAACGCGCGGTCACGGTCCTATCTTCTTCATCGCCGTGAAAACCAAACTCTGCATCCTCGTCATCCGAGTCCTCCAGCTCGAAATCCTCATCCCAATTCTCCGTGCGGGCACTCCGTCGACGGGGAGTCTTCCGGCGAGGTCCTGCATCCAGCGGGTGCGTTCGTGATGGCGTCGTAGGAGGCTTTCTAGGCGAGCCCCTTCGTGCTGGTGAGTTGGCATCTAGATCAAAGTCGTCGTCCCAGTTTTCCGTCTCTGGGCCCTGGGGGATTGGTCGTTTCGTAGGAGTTGATGGTCCTGCTATGTTAAGCTTGTCTTCAAATACGATTGAACGTCGTGTGGGGCGGGGGTCGTCCCAATCTTCCGTTAAATGTGAGCTGGCTATCGACTGGCGGGGAAGCGCGCAGCCGTCGTTGTCGATATCGTTTCTTCGTGGTGTTCTGGGTTGATTCTTCGGTCCTGAGGCCGCGAATTCGAAATCCTCGTCCCAGTTCTCTTCGGGGGCTGGTGAGGAATGAAAAACGCGTCCTGAATGGGAGGCGCTGAACAGCCGTGAAAGGAACGCACCTTGGCTAGTCATATCGCTGCCGATGGGATGTCGTTCATGCCGTGAGCTCGTTATTTAAGTGAAAGCTGAAGCGAGTTGCTTTGTCGCCGTGGCACGTCGTGGTCAGTGGTCGTGGTGGTCGTCGGTCAGGATTGCTTTGGCGAACAGGCGGACCTTCGGTTCGAGCGTCCGACTTCCCAATCAGGAACAAGACCCACGTGTTATAGAGGCGCTAAATTGACAGGGGCTGCCTTTCAACTGTAATCCTCAACTCGCTACTACGAGCTCACACAGACTCCGTCGCTACGCGCGTCAACGGCATTCGCCACGCATTTCAGGAATTGGGAAGAGTATTGTTGATTTCAGACATACGATATGGTCGGATTTGCTGCCTCCAGCCGTGCAGCGACTTGCCACAGAGCACAAACAGAACATGTCTGCGCCAAAGCGCTTCTCCAGTTCATATGGTCGTGATTCTCCGACTTCTCGTGGTGCTGCATTTTCCTGTATCCCATCCGCCGCTTCTGATTTGAGACATGCGTATTCTACAAATTCTGAAACCAATTGAGGCATGCGGTTCAAGTACGCTCAAGTCCGGCTTTATCAACCAACCCATGAGTCGCAGGTCCCCTAGGACAGTAGTGGATGAACTTGCCATGACATAGAATCTAGCAATAGAAGACTTCCTGCGAATGCTGAAATACTAATAACGCTAATTGTCCAATTTTCGGTACGCCGCCGCCTCCATTTCATGCGCAGGTCTTATTGCACCATCTTGCATCAACTCTATCGTTGTAACTCTAGTGCTGTATACGACTCGACGAGCTACGGCGAGTACGGTACTGCCCCCATGCTGATGAGTTCACCGCAAGAGACGGCTGTACGGAATAAAGCCTACGCCATGATCGACTCGGTACTCCATTTATCCTCCATGGGCCCCGCGCCATTTGTGGCATGCCTACCTTTCGAGGATCTGAGTCGTACTCATGGTCATGGCGTAACTTACTCCCGGTTCGGTTGGTCTAGCGAGCTCGCGGAAGCGACGTGTATAGGCTCTCTGGCTTCTTTGCCCTTCAAAGTGCGTGCAGATCTCCGACTAGACGTAGGTCTACGCCTCTGGTCTGAGCGAAGTTCTGAGTTGTCAAGCTCACGGTGCTCGGTACCGCCTCCTGGCGAGAGGATACCACAAATGCCGTGCCTCAGGTGCCCGTTGTCCACTAATCACGACGCTGCGGCTTGGAGTCCTCGTTGGTACTTGCACCTCGACTAGAAGTGTATTCAGTAGGTTCGACTTATACCAATTTAGGTTCATCCATGTCAGTTAAGGTCTGTTTACTTGTGCATGAGCCCTTGATTCAGACGGTCTCATCCGTCTTGTGAGAGCGTTAGTTCAAGGGATGCTTCTTAGTTAAGACTCGAGAATTTAGTACGACGTAGCTACGGCTTCAACTACCCATGGATCTACGGGATTGATGCGCAATTGATGGGTGTGCGACCGACCACAAGCTTTGACTGATTGACCGTCTGAAGTGCATGTCGATTCGTCTCCGTCTTGCTTATTCCTCCACCAAACATTGATTCTGCCATCACCATACAGCGTGGGTTACATCAGCCGCGTCTGCATCACAGTAGTGCTGATACCCCGTAAACTAGATCGAGCTATTGGGTTTACTGATAGCATCATCTAAGCGTGATATGATTCGCTAGCTGATTCAGGTGGCGGGCCTTGGTAATCGGATGCGGTAGGTCGACTGGGATGCAGCAGACGTTGCATACGAATGTCAACAAAACACTGGGAGCTACAATAACGGTAGTGAATCGTAATGCTGTTGTATTGGTAATGGTAAATTTGGACTTGTCGTTTGCAACAATCGCGACGAGTCATAAGCGCCCGGTCTGACCTTAGATCCAAACACGCGCAAAGAGTGGGTGAAGGGCCCGGTTTAGTCTTGCTCAGCCACCAAAACAACGACGACGACGAGAGGCTACCTCATCCTTGATTCTTCTCTATTTCTTCTATCATCCACGCGGGCGATACACGACTGGAATACACCGCTTACCGCCTTGCAATTGACCCCAAAGGGCACGCCATTTTTTTGGAATTTTGACCGCACACCCCACCCGCCATGCGTGAATCAAACTTCGCTTTTCCGGCGCAGAATAGGGCTTGTGTCTGCATAACGTCTCAGCTTTACGATAGGCGAGGTGAGTAGCCTGCTCTTAATCCCCTGATGGCTCATATAATTTCGATTTAGCGTTGGATACCACCTCGCCATTACCGCTCTTCAACTCGCTTACGCAGCTAGTGTATCTCACATCGACTTCACCGAGAATCAGGGAAATAATGACCATGGATGGTGGACTCGAACGCCTGGTACGAATCCTTCACGACTTTTGCATATGCCCGCCGCCGCCAGAGAATCCCGCCATGCTGTACGGACTTTCTCCGCCCACCGCACGGCCGAACAAACTTGTACCCACCCTCAATCCGCCATCCTTCGATAAACACGCCGCCTACCGATTCTCGCTCGCTTTCCAGTGCCTAGTGAATATCGGAGTGAGAGGCAGCGAGCCGATCAGGAGTCGTGTTGTTCAAGCCGGGACTCTGGACGTCGTAGGATGTATTTTGGAAGCGTGGCTTGCGAACAAGGGGTTTGCAGTTGGACCCAGCGCAAGCGCCACCGGCATGCCCAGGGAGACGAGGGAGCAACGCCAGGCAAGGCGGATGTTGCAGAGCGAGCAGAGACAGCGTCAGGATGTGGATGAATTGTACAGGGCTCTCATTCGGCAGCAAATGGAACAGCAGGCGGAGGGGCGGTTGGCGGAGCCAGAGGTACGTTCTCGCGTCGATTATACAGATCGTCTGGCCCTTAACCTTCCGCAGGATGAGGCGATGGAAGATGGCACGGCAGCTGCACACGACAGGAATTCCCATCTCACTGCTCCCCGCCCAGGGACATCCGAATCCACATCACAATCCAATAGCGACACCGACACTTCAACAGATACGTCCGCTAATACAACCCCTATCGGCTCTACGACGCCCACAACAACAGTCCTTGTCCCTGGGAGAGAAAGAAGTGGCACGGTTATTGGAAGAAGGGTTTGGGACGATCCACAAACTCAACCCACCGCTCCCCATACGGCAACGCGCCAGCGCACGATCCGGGCCCGCCCCAGTCTCGCCGAGCATCTCCGCGCTTCCCCCACCCCATCTCCAGACACCTCGCGGCCAGAGACGGAGACAGAAGACGACGGAGATGTCGAAGGAGATGTTGACGCTGATCATGACGGCGATATTAATATGGATCGTCGACGAAGGGTGCGCCAGACGATAGCGCCATCCACCTCTCCCTCCCCCGAACGTCGGCCTTCCGTCTCGATCACGCGTCCAACACGTCGCACCGTAGGCATCGTCTCCGATGATCCTCCGGCGACCTCCATCATTATTACGGACGCTGGCGGAAGCGTGGACGTAGTCGCAGTTGGTGGCGATGGCGGCGTGGAGGAGGGCATCGTGTCCCTCGACCAGAACGACGATTTTGCGATGGGCGCCCCCCCAGGTGCTCCTGGTGCTATCGATGATGGCACAGGGCCTCGCCACGTTGATCTGGATCTTGGACTGGGTGCGCCGGACAGGCGACTTTCGGTTCCCGGCGTCAACGGCCCAGATATCACACCGCGAGCTGGGCTAGTCAATCTTCCCGCCGTGCCTTCAGGTGACCACCGTGGCGGACAAGGTCAAACCCCTCGTGGGCGGGTCGTAGCTGCCGATGCGCGGCGTTTGATCGATCCGTCGACGTTTCCTCCTCAACTCACTGCCACCACAACGACACCAGTGAGCCTCAACACTCGCGCCTCTCCCTCCCATCACCACCGCGATACCGATTCTGGACCCTACCGGGACGAAGACGTCGTCCTTAGCCTCCAACTCCTCGCATATCTCAGCAAGTATCCCCATGTCAGGCAGGCTTTCTACAAGCCTCGACTCTCTTTCCATCCAGCGAGCGCGCAATTACCTGGCCGAAGCTTCTCTGGTGGCGCTCAAGCGAGCGAGCAAGACCCCTCTCGAGCTACCGGTAAAGCCTCCGCTGCCACTATGAAGGACACTCTCCTGCGGACATTCGGAAGAGGCAAAGAAAAGGAACGTGCCAATGCCTCTGTTTATGGGTCCTCCATCGGGGGACCATCGTCGACCATATCAACCACTTCCCTCGCGTCACCAGCGCCTTCCTCGTCGCCCTCGGCCTACAAGGGCTTTGGAGCCTCCTCAAACCCTCCGCCCGTGCGCCAAACCAACGTCTTCTCCTTGGTCGAACGCTTTACGTTCCGACCCAGCGCTAGCGAGGCTGAATTACCAAACGCGCCGCCGAAGCTACCACAAGAGATCCAATACTGGGCAGGCGTGATTATGCGAAATGCATGCAGAAAGGACGAAAGCCGTGGCGGGATTAGGCAATGTGCAAACAGTACGTCGTTATTTCTCCTTATTTATTCTTGCTAACTTTATCATAGTGCTCTGTGGTCGTTGGGAGTCGTATCCGCGCGAATTCGCCAAGTGCCGGCGCTGTCGTAAGGCGAAGTATTGCGGCAAGGAATGCCAGAGCACAGCGTGGAGCGAGGGCCACCGGTTTTGGTGCAGCGCGAAGGATGGTGACGATGAAACAGTACACGCCCACGAATCGAGTTCACGTAGCGCGACAGCAGCGGCAGCGGCAGCAGTCGCTTCAGCAACACCCGGGATCACGCCGACCCTCGACACCGACGGAGCTGGCGCGGTTCGTGTCGCTATCATCGGCGACGCGATTGATATGGCCAGTGGAGAGATTGCGAACGCTGGGGAGGGTCTTGCGGTTACAGCGGGCGGAACGATTCGGGCTGGGACACGGCAAAGAGTCATGGCCCTCGAGCCGCGTGCCAGGCCGACTTTATTAGGCCAGCACGAACGCACGGAAGACGCTCTTGTATTCGCGGGGTTGCGGGTAGGCGGCGCGGGGAGGAATGTTGGGCCTAATGGGATGGATGTCGACCCTAACGGCAACATCCTGCGAACAATGTTCGCCGCACCACCAGCAACAGCCAACACGAACGCTACGACTGGACGTGCACGGAGAGCCGATGAGATACAGCTGCCTCACAGTTACCGTACTGTCTACGGCGGCCTGGGCACCATGCCTACCCCCGAACAACGTGCGGCGCGGCGGCAGAATAACGATCACGATCCACGCGAAGTCGCCGAAATTCTGGCCATGTACACCAACCCGCCAAGCCGACCCACGACGATTCCCCAGAACAACCAGATGCGGATGCGAAGACTTGAGCAGCTTCGAGTTCAGATTGGTGAACAGCAGGCCAGCGGGAGTGCCGCGGACTCTTATTCTCCTTCAAGCGGTTCCCCCACCCAGGTCACCCCTCGTCGACGTCTTGCTGGCCCCACCCCCGAATCACTCAGCATACCACACACGGTCGATCCATCTGCAACCCCTTCAGATACCACATCGCCTACAGCTCGGCGGCCTACACTGGAGGAGCTTCGAAGACACTACCAGCCCGTGGAAGCCGACCAGGACATGGTCATGGGCTGATCGTTATCTTCTCTACTTTCTCGTCATCGTTTCATGTTTCAGTATAATTCCGTACCGCATTGTCCCCCGTAGACAGTCCCCCCTTCGTACACCACCATCTGTCACCCATTTAGGCATATATTTCCTTCTCTCCCGGTCATTACTGCTACCTCGGTCATTCATGATTCCCTCGCATTAAGTGATCGTCCTTTCATTCCCAATCAACACTCGTAAAGTAGCTCGAATGCAACTGTTCTGAAACCCGATACCATCAGTATGAATGCCGGTAACATTATGTATTGAACACGACGAAGGTATTTCATATGCATATAGCTGATGTACTACGACTCAGCGCGGAGGAGAAATCGTAGCTACGGGACTTTGCTCAGAAATGTTCTGGCATGCTCTCTCTACTCGTTCTCTCAAAATCATTATACCCGCAATCATTCGAGCATGCAGCGAAGATCAGATTAGACCAATAGGTGTAGAATTCATAGCTTAACGTATTAAATTATGTATGCTGCAAAGTGTCAACGTTAACGGCTACGGAGGACGTATACTAATCCGTGAAAGGGACACCCTCACCCAATGCGGCACGTTCTTCTTCTTCGGCTTCCCTTCGCATTAATGTGGCACCGAAGTCCATAATGGATGAGTTCAATATGGCTGCGTTCTCTTGCATTGCGCAGGAGAGGTACTGGATGCGGAGGCTGGCGAGTGCCAAACGAGTAGCAACTTCTCGGAGCTCAGTCTCCTGACGCTCAACGGGCACTAAGGAGGGGAAGATGTCCACAGCTAAGGATGATAAGTCGGGTGCCTTCTTGACTACAATCTTCGTGAGCTTTCGTCGTTTCAACGCATGCGACTCACCAGGCGCCTTCTCATATTTATGTGATGGCGCGGCTGTACACGTCTCTGGTGCTCTCGCCGGACGGGTTCCTTGCTTGCCCCGTGGGATGTCAAGGGGTTTGCCAGGCTCGTTGTCTGGCAGACGGAGCTTGTGCCTCTTATTCTTCGAGAAAACGTCAGCGAAAAGGACTGAGAGACAAGGATGGACTCACTGGCGGCTTGACGATGTCTGAATCGTGACTACTGGCCTCGTCACACTCCATCGCTGAACCCCTGGTCCGACGACGGGTCACCCTGCTAGGCACGTTCCCGCGCATCTTCCTCTTCCTTATTGCTCGTTTCGCATCCTCCTCTGCCATTTGTCTGGCATCCTCTGCCGCCTTCCGCGCCGCGGTTTCCCTTGCTAACTTCCATGACGCCAATGCGGTCTGTCCCCTGGCTAGACACTCGCGGGCAAGCATCACAGGCTCCCACTGCTTCTCGTCGACCAAGGCAAAGATAGCGCGCTCAACCATCAGCTCCTTGACGGCGTCGAGCCACGCCTACGCATATTGTTAGCAGTCCCTGTGGTGACCGGAGGCCAACGGCTCACCAGCAGTGGCCTCATTTCAGCAACATATGTTGCCATATCTTGCTCCGATTTCTCGTCGATGGACGGCATCGTCTTGGCTTTTGTCACAAACCACTGCGCTTCATCCTCGAATAATTGCGCTATGGAGTGGCGTTTCGTCATTGCGCGAACTTCATCGAGTGTCTTTGGGGGATGAGGGGATGACCACGAAGCGAGCACGGCCTCTCCGTTTGCAAGAGACGCGCGAGCCGCAGCCACTGACCCCCAGACCCCCTCGTCGATACAGGCAACTACATTGCGCTCAACCATCAGATCCCTGACGGCGTCCAGCCATGCCTGCGAATATTGTCAGTGATGGAGAGACGGTCTTGAGCCAACGACTCACCGGCATTGGCCTTATTGCAGCAAGATATGTTTCCATATCTTGCGCCGATTTCTCGTCGTGGGACGGAATCGTCATGGCCTTTGCTGCGAACCACTGCGCCTCATCCTCAAATAATTGTGCTATAGAGAATCGTCTCTTCATTGCACGGACTTCGTCAAGAGTTTTCGCTGGATGAGGGGACGACATTTTGGATTCTGGAAGGACGGTATTGGTTGCACGCGCGCCTAACAGTGACGGAAGCAATTCTGGTGGTGTACAAATAGGCGTCTACAATTGCCGTTCGTGAACACAATGTCGAGTAATGTCATATCGGTCAGTAGCTCGCTTATTCTTTGTTTCGCGTATCCCTCAGTAAAGCTATTCCGTGTTTACGTCGAAGGTGATCGGTCCTCACACAGGACATCGAATTCGCAGCTAATTAAATACAAGTGAAGTCCCCGAACTTCAATTACGGTAGCGAGCCAACAAAATGGCTATCTCTTGCGCTCAAAGTCCATAGCGAAATCAGGGAGGAGAGGAACGCGGGCATCTGAACTGGATCTTTCAAACACCATGTGAGTTACAATACTCGCCCCGCTAGGCTACTGCCTCATAGACGATTTCTACAGTGACCTCTACGCATGAACCAAGGTTATTAGACCGGGAGTCTCACCGATGGCCGAAGCAGAGGTCCCCACCTCAAGCGACGCCCCGAAATCACCATCTCTGGCGCGGCACGAAAGGGAGGGATAGTTTAAGCCGTACCAATCGAGCTAGGTGTGTACGATATCAACACTTCTGTTTCAGATGACTTACCGTGGCTGAATTGTAGCGCTGCCCAACAGAGCGCTTTCAACAGCAGCAAGAGTCCGACTAGATGTACCTCGCCCTTGCGCCACGGGATGCAGCGAAATCAAGGCAGCGCTGTTAGCTGTCAGGACGACAGCAGCGATGGGACCGAGCCAGGTGTGGCACAGAAAATCAATCGCCGCAAAATGCGAGGACGAACTAGAGGATCACTACCCCCTCACCAGCGTGCTGCGACCACACGACATCCGAAGCGGGACCCCCCATCACTATCCCATTATCTACGACAGCGATGGGCGCGCAGATTTGGTCTGGGGTGAGTAGGGTGAAAGAGGCAGGAGATCGAGCGGTAGAACGAGCAGGAGGAAAGAACGATGGAAGAGAACGAAGGGGGGAAGTAGAATCGAGTACGAAAGTCAGAAGGAGCAAAGGGAGACATACCACGATGAGCACGAACACGAACGTCCTCGAGCTCGAATTGAGCCCTCCCTCATTTCCCATTCCGCAGTCGTCCAACCGCCTACCGACACCACCAGGACAGCAGGTGCAAGATTGCTCACCGGCGCGACATACTGGTCAACCACCAGTTCGTCAAGAGGTAGTCGACGGCGTTCTTCGCCGGTGTGATCTTGTATTCCAGGCACAAGGATCTAATGCGGGCGAGTCACGTATTTACTCCCTCCCTTTGTAGCTCACTCAGCCACGCAGCGCAAACGACTCATGCTAACACACCACCCATGTCCATCCACGCAACAATACCCCCCGTACATACAGTCGCAGTCGCGGCCGCCAGCTGCCTACAGAGTATGTCCTCCAAAATCAAGGAAGCGGAGGAGAAATCAAGCCATGGGCCCAAGCGAGGCCCAGCCGTTGAACACTGAGGGCATCAGCCGACCCCTCGCCCTCATTCCACCGCGATCCCACAGGGCTTCTCCCCCCGCCGGTTCAGAGATGCTCCCAGCGACGACAATGCAATGTATGATGTATTGCGTACATCCCGGCCTTGGGACGCACCGTACATTATGCAACGGGTCCAACTGGGAAAGCAACGACATGATCACGGGGAGGTCGAATGTGGACATCGGTTTGAAACGATCGCAGCCCTGTTCCAACTCACGACGGCGAGTGCGAGTCCTCCGCCGCAATCTACCATTGCAGGATCGTGAACACGGCGCTACGCCTTTGGATAAGGCTGAGGATGGGGGCAGCTGACGCTAGCGGCACGTCGGGACCGTCGAGTCGACGTTTCGAGAACCCTAGCTATAGGGCGAAGGGCCGGCGAAGCCTATGTTCATCATTAGATGGAGCATGTATCGCCCGACGTTGACTTCATTCCGTCCAGACTACCTCTAGGCCTACGACGCCTTTGTGTAGGATATATACCCGATAGATCGACGTCGGCAGCTAAATTCAAGTTTCGCCATGTTGATGCTGTAGGATGTGTTATGTTCATGTCTACCACGAGGAGCGATTGCGCGTTGTTCTCCCTCAACATCGTCAAACCGTTGATTAGGCAGGGTGGAAGCATGTACGACGTATGGTAGGAGCAGTTCGGAGTCGGCTTATACACCAACATATCCCGATATCAGGTCTCGGACGCCGCAGCCCAGGATATCGCTCCCGTCGGCGCATCTCCCTGAGGTAGACAAAATATGGTCTCGTCTCCCCATGTTCCCCATATGCTGACTACAATATGAAGTCCCCGAACGTCTCTGCGAATCCTACCCTCATGAAGATTGTTCATGGACGCTCCGCACTGGCTACGAAGTGAGGCCAGCTGGTTGACGTCGACATAGTGAACTAGGGCTGACGAGAAGATGCCGCCTGCAGTTCCTGTTGGTGACCAGCTTGTGCGACTATATGGGGAAGCTAGTTCAGCACGCATCACACATCTTTGTGAGTTATTTCCGTATCTTGAACCACTTTGACGGCGGTTTGACTATTCATAGCTTTGTTTTTCTTCTGTACCTAGCACGGAGGCGTCTATTTGTGATACACTTCGGCAATGGACAAAGTCCTTAATATATCGAAGTTTCCTTATCACCATGCAGTGGTGCCGCTTCCTCCGGTCTAAACTAACTGGAACACTTGATATACACGCCAATTGGGGGGACTCCTCGGCGACAGGTCAATGAAAGAGTCGTGACAGTCCCAATAACAGAAATATGAAGGCTTTCAGCATACAAAAGAGACGCTCATGTCTGCTGCACGATGCGGTGGTCACTGGTTCTCAAATTAGGGTAAGTTCCCGTTTAATGGTGACCATGTTGTCTGTCTGCGTTGACGCGGCTGATTTATTTCACCACATCACCACACCCTCACCATCAATTCGATCATTAACCCTCCTTCCTGTCCAATGTGCCATATACACGGCGAGAATGAAGAAGCTCTACGACACTCATTTAGGCCTTCTCTCAGCGCTGGAGGTAGAATGGAAGCCTGGCCGTTGGCGCCGAGTCTGCGTTCGCATGTAGACAGCTCCCTCATGACTGGGGTGTTTGCACGAACCCATTTCCACGACCTTGCCCAATATAGTTCTTTCGTCTCATGTTGCTTCATACAGGGCTCCAAAGTTGACGTGTCAGCGTCAAATTTCACCATATTGCCGCACCATGCCCATCCAATTAATCAATCCGAAGCTTGGATGGCCGATGTTTCGGTTCTACTGATACCAAACTTGCCAGGGATAGAGTACAACAAAGCCTGCAGGTAGCTAGTAAGTCTTCGCGCGGCAGGTACATGAGGCACTTGCTAACGGTTTTAAGAGTTGCAGACGAACTAAAGCACACCCTCCCACATGAATACCCCTCGCCCCCCTCAGTCAACAGCCCACTCGGTAATCGGGCTCATCGCTGGAGCCACGTCCGTACTCAAAACACGTTCAACCCGACACCAAGGAGAAACCAAAAAGGGCCTTCAGAATCCCACCCCCGCCCCAGAGATCAAAGGCAAAGAAATATGCTGCCCATCCAACGGAAAAAATATATCTGTTAGCGCAGATGGAACTCTGGGCGAATTCGGAGAAAAGGTGAGTTACTGTGTTATCGCCTTTCGGCGCACACTTATCACAGTATTCCACATAGAACAGCAATGTCGTGGAACTCCATAGCCGTATCATCAAGGACGAGAAACAGTGGACATACTACATCAGCGGCATCGGAACATACGGCGAATCGGACATCCGTCGTTGGTGGGATTCAGCAGTTGCAGCGTATGGCCCATTGTTTAACACAAGCGAGCTCGATCTATGTGATTCAATTCTACAGTTCCTTTGAAAGAAATGTGTTGAAGGCTTATGAATGGCTTTGCAACAATTATGAACCCGGAGACAGGATATTTCTTTTCGGTAATCACTAGTCACCTCAAAAGCCTTTTGAATGCTCACGCCTCTCCAAGGTTTTTCTCGCGGTGCATATCAAGTCCGTGTAATTGCAGGGATGATTGAACGAGTGCGTGCGGCGCAGCTTACAACACGACTCGGTGAACTCACCTCTGCATTCAATACATACTACATAGGTCGGTCTACTTTATAAAGGAAACAACAGTCAACTTCCGTCGTAAGTACACATAGAGCCGCCAAGCCATTCCCTGACACATGCCTATAGTGTATTAAAGTTGTATACGAAGTCGATGGAGGAACCGGCAAGTCGGATAAGGGAAAACGATCTGGATCAAACTTCGACTGAGGAGCTATCGGAGGTGGAAAAGCAATGCAGGATATTCAAGAATGCCTTTTCACAGCCCGGCGTCAAGGTTCATTTCGTAGGCGCATGGTGAGGCTCTACCGGTATTCACAAATCGTTGGAGTCATCAAGCTTAATATAGCCACCAGGGACACAGTATCATCGGTAGGAATACGAAGAGAGCCATGTCTGCCTGAGACAACCACCGGGATGGGGCATGTCTGCCACTTTCGTCACGCACTCGCTCTAGATGAGCGACGGGTGAGATTCTGGCCCGAGCATGCGAATAGTTCCTCTCAGTCATCTCTTGGTGGCGACGTAAAGGAGGTTTGGTTCGCAGGATCCCATTCTGATATGTGCGTGAAAATTTGACATGCCCCCTTCTCATTATCAACCCGTCTTTCCAGCGGTGGGTGGAGCGTCTTGAACAAAGGGCTCGATAGCTTTGGGCCTGCTCTTCGCTGGATGACATATGAAGCAATGAATAACGGCCTTCGCATGCACCAGCATACGAAGGGCTGGGCACCATTGACTCCCTCAGTGTCGCTGACAGGGTTTTGGCACATCTTCGAATATCTTCCTTTTCGCCGACCCTCATACAAACGTGGAATCTCGCGACGGTAAGCAAAATGGGATTGGTATAAACATTTATGCTCATTGCATCTCAGACTCCACAATGGCGCTCCCCGTCGGATCCTTCCTGGGCAACGGATCCATAAATCAGTCTTCGAGGCCATGGGGATCGATACAGACACCTTACTTGACACTAAGCATTCTTCCGGTACGGCAGACGAAACCGAAGCGCATACTATCCTAGAAGCACCGAACACCGGCAGATATAAACCGCTAGCGCGCTTCTCCGATGAAGAATACTACACTTGGGATGATATCCGTAGTCTGGTCGAGGAGAGGCTGGAAGATGATCCTTTCGCGTCTGCCGACTTTGCGGTGCAGCTGCTTAAAAGTGCCGTCGATGCAGATGACACCACTTTCGAAGCCGCTATTGGTGTTCTCAAGGGGCACGTCATGTTCAGTCAGAGCCAGGCCATTGGAGGTCCAGGATCAGCATTCAGCGAGAGTAAGCAACACAAGAACAGCTCTCGTTTGTTATAAATTCTTACTCCCATCCAGGACAAGGGCTGAAGCCTCTCGCTGAAGTATCAGCGGACGTTTCAGACTTTCTGCTAACGACTCTGGGAAAAGAAGTTCGACGGCAGCAGAATAGGCGTCCCGAGGTTATCACTGTTCTCTTATTGGCCCTGGCAATCGTTCCCTCCAACGAAAAGGCGCAACCGAATGTCTCCGTGTTCCGAAACATTGCTGCAGCTCTGCAAGATGACGAGTCTTGGAAGTCTACATATCGTCAGGTTGTCCGACATCATGTCAATAGTGAGTTGCTTCTTGAGTGTAGGTATAATAACGTACGCTAACTGTTTTCCTTTTTAGAACCGCTTGTCAAAGTAGCGGCAGGTCAACAGCGTTCGGTCGAGTATGTTGGCTTCTCAAGCAATAATGAAGATCTCGCCTTCACAGGATCTTATGGAGCGGTGGTGATCTGGGACTGCAAAACACAAAACAGTATAGCCACTTTGCGCTTTTCGAGGAATGAATGTCGGGATGTCAGATCAGTGGAAATTTCGGGAGACGGCTTGCGATGCGCAAGCGGGCACGCCGACGGATCTGTTCGATGGTGGAACGTAGAAACCGGCGACTCTTTGCTCAGACTAAAGCCTGAAGGAACCACTGACCGGGTCCGCACGGTGACGCTCTCCTCTGACGGGACAAAAATTGCATCTGGTTCGGTTGGCGGGATAATTCGGATATGGGCTACAGAGACAGGCAAAGATCTTCGCGGTCCCATGAAGGGTCATAGAGATTGGATCAACGAGGTGGTATTCTCCCCCGACGGGTCGCGCCTTGCCTCCGGATCCGATGACCACACTATACGCCTTTGGGACACTAGCAACGGGAAGGAGCTGAGGATTATGGAGGGGCATACACACGATGTCTGGTCGGTCGCATTCTCCCCATCAGCGGACCAAATTATCTCGGCTTCGTATGACAAGACCGTGCGCATATGGGATACGGTGTCTGGGGATATGACGAAGACATTGAAAGGTCATACTCAGTGGGTCTATTATGCAGCATTCTCGCCGAACCAGAACTTCGTCGCGTCGGGCTCTGGAGACGGGACTGTTCGCGTATGGGATCAAGGCACTGGAGAGACATTAGCTGTCTACAAGGCGGGGAGTCCTGTCCGGTCTGTCGCTTTCTCCGGCGATGGAAAGAAGCTCATTTCCGGTTGCGATAATGGAGACGTTCATATTTGGGACGCTGGTTTACTTATTTAGATTCCGTGTTTATGTCTTACTCTAATTTACCGCGGCTAACAAGTATCTTAAAACTCATCTTGTTTACGCAAACGAAGAGGCGCGAAGCCAAGAGTGCGCGATAGTGGTCACACCCCGTTTCTATGCCTAGAAGCCTCTGTTCTCATCTGCGCACGTCAATGGCCATGTAGATCACCGGCCATTCATAGAACCACGGTCGGTCAGTCAAGACTTGATGAAGCTCCCTCAGGACGATTCGTTGTAATTGATGGTCATATAGTAAGTCTATCGTACACTGCACTCGTACATGCGACTGACCTATTATCGCGGCTTCGGCCGCTTTGTCCCTACGACGCTATAGAGTATCTTCCCGGTATCCACGGGAGCAGCGTTACACCAACTGTAGGAGTGTCCTTTTGCAGGTGTCGAGTCGAAGTCGTCAGGAGAGTTCGATGCGTAGGGAACAATTCCAGCGGGATACTCAGAAGACCTTCCGTCATAAGAAGAGCCTGCATATCCTCCCCCATATCCACCATATGCCCCACCGGGCGGTGGTTCCGAGGATGAGGTTTTCTGAAATACAAATAGTAGATTGGTTTATCAACATAAACTGGCACTCACGTCGAGATTAACGGGCATAGACGTCGACGCGGGGAGGAAGGAAGTCTGGGTCCGCGGTGCTTGGAGCTCGACTGTGAATGATATGGTGATCATCGCGAGGACGTGTCTCTCGTCGAAATCTACCCTCAATGGGCTAGCCATCCATGGCGAGTCACGTTGCAAGTCGACGGCGAGTTTGTGGATATCCTCGAAGTATGGTACGGCCAAGATCTCTGAGTCTGACCGTGTCTCAAGCGAAGTCCTGGTGCCCGCTCGGATTTCTCTGTAAAAGCGACAGCCATCGTGCGTTAGTGGAGTTCGACTACGTCGCGAGGGAACTATAACGAAAATAAGACGTACATGCGAGATCGTAAACACCAATCCAGATCCCCCCAAGACCAGCTTATCGAGTCCCGTGTTGCGTTGTCCACTTTGAGAGCGAATACTTCCTTTATATGGCGATGCTCTTCGTATTCTCGAGTACCCTTCGGGTACCGGAGGCGAATGCGGATGGCTAATGGTTGGAGTCAGTGGGGGAATCGACAGATCGCGACGAGAACGAGAGACTCGTGGTTTCGACGGCTGTCTGTGGTATGATTGACCAGGTATACTCTCACCTTCAACATATATTCTAGGGAAAGCACTCCCCGCACTCCTTCTAACCGTGGATGAGGTTCATGATGTGCTGGGTAAGTCCCAGTCACGTCAGAGAGTTCGTTACTCACCGAGCCAGAGATCCCTCATTTCTCGAGCCGTCTGTCATCTTCTTGCTCTAGAGAACGCGTCTAGCAGCCGACGCAGAGTATTTTTGAGCCTAGCGGAGTGCTCAGAGCAGCCGTAAACGAGTGATGGCGAGGAGGATCTGTCGCGGGGGAAAGCTGTACAATCTACAGCGCTCCAGCATCGGCGTCAGTCCCGACTGGGACTCATCCGCGTTATCCCCCAGTGACAAGGCGTGCACGGCGTTGGTCACGATGGTCGTCTCCTGGGCCCTACGCAAGTCTCGATTCTGCTCAACGGTCTGGGTGAGCGCTGAACTTGCTCGCTGCACGGTCCCCCCGTCCTCGGGGAATGCTGCTTGGAATTCGAGACACCCATGAGCTCCAGAGCAACAGGCTGATCGTTGATTGGATCACGGTGGCGCGGGCGCTTAACGGAAGTGAATTCCGGTGTGCAAATAGGTGTCTACACCATCGTTCACGTTCCGCTTCTAATCACCGTTTTCATCCATGCACAGCTTGGGACGCACTGGACCGCCTTAAATATCGGCCGTCACGGAATATTTCCAACGCCATGCACCTCGCCTTCCTCTTGCACCTCTAGCAATGTCATACACAGATTATCAGCGACATCGGTGAGTACCCCGTCTCTTTATTTCGCGCATCTCTCATTCAATCTCCACAGGATTTATGTTGAAGGTAATTGTTCTTGAGCATATCGTATGAAGGAGTACACGGAGCTCATTCGATTCTCCTTGCAGCCATTCTCATCCGAGTAAAATCACCGCATGCCGATCTCGCTGGCGAGCAGGCGAGGGGGCTGTCCCTTTCGTTCAAAGTTGACAACGAAATCAGGGGGGAGAGGAACCGTTGGGTATTGGAGAATATCGATTGGATCTTCCAATCGCCCATGTGAGTTCCAGCATTCGCCCCTGCTTTACTACTCCCTCATAAACGATTGTCGCTGGCTACAGTGAACTCTGCGCGGGAAGCAAGGCGTTGATCGAGGTCAGACCGGGAGTCTCAACGACGGCTACAGGGAGGTCCTTGCGGAGGTGACGTTCGAAGATATAATCGCGGCCACCAGGAGTCGCGAGCACGCCGTCGTAGACTTTCAACGGGAGCATCGCCTCGCGACAATCACCTTACGGGTCCGAGTGTCTAATCCCAATGTACGTGTCAGCCATACCCACTCTCGTTCCAGCGATACCCACTGCCCAACCTAGACCCCGGAGCAGTATCCCGACCCCACGCAACATGTAAGGCGGAGGGATAGCGTCAAATCCCGGGTGTTAGGATACCTCGAGCGGCCTTTTAGGCGCACCGAGCGCGTGAGTCCTTCCACCACCTCATGTCCCCCGTGGTCTCTCTGCTGACAGTCCTGCACCACAGCACGACGCGCCGCAGGACAACTGGGCGGGAGCAACCCCCTACAACCCGCCGCCCATGCCCCATTTTCCCCCGGACTGGCGGGACCCGGCGGGGATGTACCTCCCTGGCCCGGCGACGCCCATGTACGAACCACCGAGGCCCTGGCACGAACCGCTGCCTCAAGTGTGTCCCCAAGCTTGGGTGGCCCCCGAGCCGTCTGATACCGGGAAGATCGAGTATACGGTCGTGGGCACCAGGAGGCCGAAGCCTCGTTAGTTTGAGTCGACACTCAAAGGCTCAAACGCTCAAAGGCGGAGGGATAAGGGGTTCTGGGGAACGATTCTGCGCTGTTATGAGCGTTGGTGGTATTTATTGCTCGAATTATACTCGGATGGGTTCCATTTTGCGTCGTATCGCTCGCTTGATTCTAAGACATCCGATCAGAGAAGATAGTCGCAAATAGGCGAGAGCAATCAGCAGTACCAGGAGCCGGAGGCAGGATGACCTCGACTCATTCACTCAGGCATCTGTGTCGTGATCTCATCTAGATTCACCTCAGGCTTTACTCTCCAGATCACGTCCACGCGTCCAGCACAGACATCACAGCACGATCACACTGGATCGCGCTCGATCGCCGATGATCTCCAGGTCGTCCACGTCGAAATGCCCGTACTAAGACGACTTAGAAAGTGAGTTCATCCAGTGAAAGGCGCGATTGGTTCTGACACGCGGCATTCCGTCCATCCTAGAAGTCTGTACGCGTACCATGGTTACGTTCATACCCGAGAGATGTCCGGCTCCCCGTCAAAAGTCGTGCCCTCTCGTCCTTTCGCTTGTTCGCATCTCGTTGGTCGACAGATGGCGACAGACTGCGTGGTCTACCGCAGCGCAGGCGCGCGAGGTGCTTTCACCCTATTAGCCTTCGTCCCCTTTGTTCGCTTACCGTCTATGCGCCGGCCAGGACGATCGCCTCGCCGCTACAGAACACAATCGCAGCATCATAAAGTCGACACGCCGCTGCGCCACGCTTTCGTTCGTCCATACCCCCATCGCATCGTCCTACACTCTCATCCGCGGCACTATAGCACCGCATACATCATACATGCAGCACCCCGCTCCGTGCCGCGCCAGCCCACCAAGAAATATCCCCTACAGCGAATATCTTGCCGAGTCCGTCCTCGCCACGACCCCCATTCACCCTATCCGCCACATCCCGTCCCAAAAGACCCGCCCCGTCGAATTTACTACGCGAAGTTCTCTGCTACCTCACCAATTACCAACCGCAACACCCTATCTGCTCGACTGCTCGCTTCTTCGCGCCTCGAGGCTCTTCCACGCGATTACGCTCCCAAGAAAGAAATGCTGGAAGCGCGTAACTGCATAGAGTGCGTATGTACCCAAGGACCGCTGAGAAGGCGCTCGACATGTTTGCGGGGGTCCTCATTAGGGACTGCGCACGTCACAATCTTGCGGTGAGCAGGCCCGGCCGCCCCTGTTCAGGAAGCCTGGGTGGATGGGGGGCATTCGCGAGGCGCATCTCCCGGCCTATCGCCTCCTCCCAATCTTCCTAACACCAATCTTCTCGCGCTTCGCGTCGGCCACTACGTGTACGTCCGTCCCATGGCGAGTCAGGTTGCATATTCCACATCAGGCGCTAAAGTGTGGCTGATGCGCCGCTGAGTGACGCATGTCCCACCTCATGAACGTCTCCGACGAATGATTGCTGCCACAAAAAGACGATCACGTACTTTGACCACTACACCCGCACCCGCACCCGCACCCGCAATGCGCAATGCGCATCCAAGTCCGGCTCCACTTCGGCGCCGACTGGTTCCTCGACGTCAACGTCAACTGGCTGAGGATCTCATCTGAGAACGTCGCAGTGACATGACAGAAGAAGGCTTGGATCGCGCGCTACCTACCCACCATGCGTATGGAAGTCACGCTTTCCTCTGAGCACCGCTCGTCCCCCCTCCCGCTGGCCCTAGGGAATGTCGTCGTCCTCTCGCGGGATCCTCGCGCGGGATGGCTAAGAATCATGAGTCTAATTTCGCAGTGTTCTCCCGAAGCACGAGCACCTCGATATATTCATCTCGAGTACGAGTGCGAGAGTGCTGTCGATATGGGGTGGCTCTTCCTCCACCTGCCCTACGCCCACTGATCCCCATGCGGGAACTTCGAGAACTTCGAGAACCCGGGCTTTCTGCGTGCACGCGTGGGACGTTTTGATTACGGGCGAGGAGTTGTGCACGGAATTGGAGAGATCGGAGTGTTTTGAGGTGACGCGGGACGACGTGGCGTGCACGAGGTATGGGACGGATGAGAAGGTGATATTAGCGGTTTATGGCAGGGCTGGCGTGTTAGCCTGCCTTGAGGATGGTTCGTATTGACGTCGTCATCGTGAGGTTGCGTTTGCGATGTTCTGGGCGATATCGTCGGCGATAGAGGTCGTCGGATACACCATTTATAGGGAGAAAGCAGTGCGAAGACGAGGACGTGGCACAGTTGAGACATAGGTTGCGTGATGAAAGCACTTGTTGAAATATCCGATAGAGCATACTGCTCAGAGTTCTTGGAAAGCGAGGAGGCGTGCGCCTCACAGAGCAAACTGTGTTCGTCATTGAATAGATCGGAGAGAGAACGCTTCACCAGGGGTTAGCGTGCGTCTTGAGGTTTCTCGATGTCTGTATGAGAGATGCTTAGGCGTGCGCACCAAGTGTGATGTCACATTCCTAGCCAACCATCAGATGGCCGCTATTCAGGAGGCGAATGAAGCGCAGAATATATGTTTGTGTCGAACGTTGACGTAGCGGTGGACTGGGGGAGTGACGTAATGGGAGACCAGGAAACAGCCGAGCACGTCGAAAGCCCAGCGAACAGGTGCACGACGAGGACAGTCGTGGTATACCATGAATTTGTCTCTCTCTGGGAACCTCTCGCCAGCAAGTACTCTGTATCTGATCTGAACTGAGAAGTAATCGTGGTGCCGCGTGCGCATGGAAGCCTCGGAGCTGGTTCGGAGATTGTAATCCCTCGGATGTTGGAGCCGACAACGGAAGCGCCCTGTTCATGCGTTCAGTGCCACCATGACGTCCTCTCAAAACACATACCGCTATACTACAACTGCTGCTTCCCTCAATCTCAAACCACCACCATGTCTGCAATAATCTCAGTGCGCCGCAACGTCTTCCCGAACACCTTCATCAGGGCCTTGTCCGCCCGATCCATGAGCTCTGGGGCATCCTCAAAAGGTGCGCATATATCCACCCAGCTACGCCCATCGCTGACGCGTTGACTATTCGCAGATCCATCAAAGCAGTATAAGAAAGCTGCCAAAGAAGCCCGCGAAAACTCGGCCAACCCCGTCGACGCTGCGTCTCCCCAACCCAAGGAAAAGCCGTCCAAAGACGCGACAGGGAACAAGGAAGGCATCGGTATGGTTGATCAGGTTGGGAGCCAGACCTCGACGGCTAAGAAGAATGAGGGGAAGTCGCCAAAGTAGCGAGGTCACTGGGATTTCAAGAGATCGGTACTGTTCATTGTGAGTCCCCAAATCGTGTGCAGAACGGCCACGAAGGTTGACTGTCTCTTCGCTCCTAGTCATGCGGGCTTGTATTAACGTACGGACGCTCTGTTATATATTCTCAATGCCGCCTGTATTCGTTGGCCATCCAGTCATGGTCGATTGATATCCTAGACCAAGCATCCAATATACTGACCATACGCTGCCGCTGACAAGGCCGACTACACAAATCATACGAGCGTCCCAGACTGGTACGCATATATATATAGCCCTGTGAAGCGCACCCTGAGGCGTCGCGCTGAGCGCGAATCCGAGGTGTACTCTAACAGACAGATACAGGGGGTCATTGAAGGGAAGTGGTGGTACGACAGTCAAGGTGCGCCCACCCGCGTCCGACCGCGAATCAAGCACGGAATATTCTCTCTATGGTAGATGGGGTCTCTCGCGGGTAATCGCGACGAGATTTGGCACCCGCGCAGAGTCTGGATCGGTATCCCGGAGGTGGAGGGCGAGAAACGGGGTGACGATCGAGGATGCAGCTTTGCAGCCCGGCGGAGTCCATGCGGGCAGACCAGGAAGCAGCCTGGCTACGGCGGAGCTATGTAGCATGTTGCTGTCCTCGACGACTGCAGATGGAGTCCGGGATTGTGAAGTAGCATTTTGGAGGAGAGATAGAGATGTGGCGTGTGATAGGTTGTGTGTCCACGAATTTGAGGCGCCTGCCAAGCTCCTAATTGGACCCCCTGAGGACGGTGTCCCCCAGTATGTTCTCGCCTAGTGGATGGTTATACCGCGAGCCATGGTAGAGAGTGACGTGATACCCCCAGATACCCCAAATAAAACGGGTTTCCTTTCTCCTAGGTAGTCATGCACGTAGGAGTCGTTTTAAGGGAAGCCGTGACCCATCGTGAAATAAGTAGCTCGGAAACAGCGGGGAAACAAGCCCCAAATTTGGGTCCGTTCGGTCGCCACTTTTGCTGAATTTTCCCCTTCACCGTCGCGCAAGGGCGCTAACATCCCAGGAAGACTCGTGGCAAATTTGCAGCGCAATTTGGGCGCACAGCGTATACTGGGGTCCTCCCTACCAAAAAATAACGTTATGGCACCCTACTGGCACCGTATTTAATCCAGAAACGGCTCGCTACCACCCCCTTGCGCAGTCCCATACTCAATACACGGTTACACCCTCTCAACGGGCCACGGTGCTCTCCTTCCTCTGGACGATATGCCTGCACACCGCTCTCCAAAACACCGCCAACGACGATTTAGCCCATACCCAAGCTCGTCAAATCATATGGGGAGATCGGGCTCCGCATGGAGGGGTCGTGCTAACGTGAATCGGTCGGGGCTCGAGGTAAGCACTCATTTCTTCTCGCTGTTCGTAGTCGGGATGTGGTATGATGTATCGACTCTGGCTCTGGCTCTGGCCGGTGTACCGTGTCCCGAATGAAAACAGGGATCCAACGATATGAACAGAGGATTTGATGACATGAAGGACGTCGATGTCGAATCTCGATCTTCCACCGCCACAGCACTGGGTACGGGTCGCCCTGTCGTCTAGGACCCGGTGATCGCCCCGACATTGCTCGCTTCGTGCTCATCACTACTTCCTAGGGCCTCGGATATCCCGGACCTGGTCATCACGCAGGCCAACAACAAGACGAACACCGCCTCGAAGGTGGAGGAAATAATGAGGAGCAGCACCATGGGCGGTGGATGCTGCTTTTCATCTTCCTTTTCGTCATCGCCGTACGTCTCGCTCATGACTCATGAGTATCGAGGCGCGAACTGAGTCTCACCAATATTTCCTAACAATGCACATTGCAGACGACGAACTAGACACGCAAATAAACGAACTCCATTTCTTGGATCTTGGCTCTGGAAGACACAGAAAGGATACATGAAGCACGAAATCCATCAACGCGTTGGAACTTGGCATAAAACATAAAAATCCCAGAACAATCTAGAAAAACAGAAAACAAGGATTCCGGCTCGACGATTCAATATTCAGGGATCACCACCTGTAACACCATCAACTCATTCCCGATGTCTTGGATCTTGCGTTACGGCGCTGCGGAGTCCTACGAACCTCAGCGATCGTGAGTCTTTGTCTTACATATGGGCTCAGTCACACCCACAGTCCACACGCAGCGTCATACCCGAAGAGATTGTATCAACAGTGATGTAAGACACCGACGAAGACCTACGTAGTTCTTGAAAGCGGCGGATTCGGCAAAACGTAGCCACAGCCCAGACGTGCACGGGAGGCGGCGTAAGTATTAAGGACGTGTGGAGAGAAATCAGAAGCGTGGAAAGGGGAAGGAGGGAACTAGAGAAAGAGAGAACGGACACCATGCCCCCGCGGGCACCCTTCGTAGCATCATACACCACCTAAATCTTATCAATCCATCGTACGTTGCCGATGTCTGTTGGGTGCATGAGCGCTTGAGTACCAAGATGGTCTATGGATCGACGATCCAAGTGCGTACGTCCCGGAAGGGGCCCAGTAATCGGAGCCCAGTGACACCTGTGGCCTGCCTGGAGTACTTCAACCAAGATCTTACGTGCGCGTGATCAGCGTCCCCGATCGTCGTTCCTGCATCCGGACTCCGGCTATTTCGCGGTCTCCCAGCCTTCGCCGATATAAAGATATGAAGATGGAGTCAGGGATCTGTTCCATTGTACTGATACGGGGCTACATATATCTCCAGTTGATGGCATCTGGGACGACTGTAATCAATCATCAGGATTCAATATTTATGCATGTGAGCGCCAACACGCCGGAGAATCGAGATACGGGGAGTTACGCAAAGCCCTGGTTCCGCTGGGTCCGCTGGGTGGCAAACGCGAGTTACGGCTGCCGCATCCCTCATCGTGATCGTGATCACAGTAATCGGCCCGCCATGGAACGAGATCTGCGGAGCAGACGATCCCGCCAGCTCCGCCGGTATTTGATGCTTGGGATGCATCGATGAAGCTGATTCCAGCATCTTTGTATCCTTCACCTACGGGGCCGAGGTTAGTCCTCCTTCGCTTGTGCACATGTGAACGATAACGCTAAGATATGCACTTACCGTCAGAGGCCCGCCTTGTTTCCAATAGCGTGACGGCAACGATGGGACGGCGCTTGCTCCCAGGACCCCCTCCCAAGGTCTACCGGTACCAACGAAGCTTTGAATTCCCTAACAGGAACTCCGTGAGACGCGTCGTGCATTCAAATTATCTATTCATGGTTCGTTCCATAGCACGACCCACGGAAATGAACGACGCATTCTCGTCGGCCCCTCAAGATTCAGAAGGCGACGGAGCGAGCGGAGGGACACCTAAACAAACAAACAACTTCGCGGTCAGTATATAAGCGGGCAGTATACGCTCCTTATTTGATATTTCGCCGTAGACGTACCGACGAACAACGCACCTTTGTATCAAGATTCATATATTCAACGGGCGTTATTCCTTCAGGAGCACATCGCTCTGAGCGATGTACCACACCAGCATGTTCGTCGGATGGCTCTCGGAGCTCGAATCTCAACGTCAATGGTTGGGAGTGATCGAAACCGAAACGTTGATACATCCATAGGTCCATAGATCCATAGATCTATACCGTTCGCAGTTAACGCGACCCTCCCAGAGCGACCAGTAAGTAGTAGTTACTGGAGAACTGCGCTGGGTGCGGTGTGGGACTCGTCGGTGAGACGCCTAGGGTGCAGGAGGGTTGATGAGCCTCTCAAGGTGGCAGCACTCGGCGTTCAGCTGATATCGCAATGATATAAGCGGATGGGTATGGGGAATAGGGTATCCTGCATGGTAGGTCGAAAGCTGTACGTTTTGGGAATATGAGAACAACGCAGCAGATGCAGAGATTGTCAGCCGAGCTACGTACGGGTGCCCCCTTCGTCCCCATCTCTCGAGATGCGCTGCTGCCCCAATCCACCGATTCAAATATTCACTGGTCGCATTGCACCACGCACCATCGACTCACGCACGGGAACTGATCCACTTCGCATTCGTGGACCCTCTACGAAGACCCTCTCCGTAGCTTCTCACAAAAGTCGTACAGGGTGTTGGCGTGTTGAGAGCATTGGAGGCAACCAATCAATAAGATCAAACATGGGACCGTACCGCAGGTCTGCCCTGTAGCTTAGGGTGGAGACTTGGAGAACTAATCGCAACTGCGGTGGACAAGATATATGATACGACGGAAAAGCGAGAGTGGTCGTACATGACGTCGACAAAAAGGGGCGGGGGTACGTTCGGAGTTGGCTCGGCAATAAGCGCCCAACTCACTTTGACCCCAGTCAACAACGTCGACATCCTGGTTTGCTAAGATGACCCCTTCTCTCGGGCCATAACGCGTAACGATTCTTAATTCCACCTCCAGCGCGCGGTGCGGCGCTTTTGGAATGCTGCGCATGCATCAATCTTCGTTGGTCTCTCGTCGGCGGCTTACGCTCCTTGGACTCCAAACACGGTTTTTTGCAGAAGGAACAGACGCCTGAGACGAAAGCTAGCTATATGCTGCTCGAGGATGATGCACATGTCTCAGAGGGCATATGCACCGCCTGGCTCATAGTACGCGCCTCATCAATGATTCTCGCGGGACACGTAACCCTGCAACCAGAATAACTAGACCAACACGCAACGAGGCTTACATGCTTGGACCAAGAACTCCCTCAAACGATATCGCAATCTCGAATCCAGAGTCTGCAGAGGTCATACCACAGGGCGACGATGAAATAGATCTGGGCTACTCTGTGACCAGGTGCGCATTTCGAATCTCTCGTCGACACACGCTTATCATCCCAATGGCAGAACTCTGACTTCGTCAGCCGTTGCCTCCTTTCTGGCCGTACGCGCGAAGTTGCATCGTGCGTTCCCTGACTGAGCCGATCAGGTGCGTAGTCTCCTCACCCAGGTCGTCGTTCTCCACACACACACCCATCCCGTACTACATCAGGAGGACAATGTTCTATCCTTCTGCGGCGATGCCGTTCGCGCCACCACTTTACTTCACGCCTGGGATCTACTGCCAGCATGTCTGTATATCCTATCTTACGAACACCAATGCTATCGCATAGTTCCTCCGTCACCTTCCCTCATTCCCCCATATCATACTCATACTTAACGCCCGTAAGCCAGGGAGCGCATGGTGCGGCTATCGTAACGGTCGTAACGGGGCACTGATTCATCGGAGCCATCGACTGATCCAATACCACGCATCCCCGAATAGCACGCTCCAAGGCCTCTTGTGCCCGCATTGTGCATTGTGCATTGTGCATTGTGATTGTGCGAGCTGAAGCGCTGAAGCATCGACCAGGGTAGTCGGGGCCTGCGAGGATTCTCGTCGGCGTCAGACCCGCGAGGCCTCCCTCTCCTGATGTCTTCGGCGGCCCAGACGACACAGATTACGGGAAAGCAGGGATGTCGTACAGTGAACTGGCCTCTACCGATGGACCGATCACATCCGACAATCGTGCAATCGTGTTGACGGCGGGGATGGGGCCTACATGCAGGGAGATTCGAGAATTTGAATTGTCGGGCAGTATTACCGTAGGAGCCACAATCGCGACTAACGCTGTATTTCACGACGATCTCCGGGATTCGCCAATTCGCCCACACTCTTTTGGTGTATCGTCCTCCTTCAATCCGTCGCAATCAGCGTACTCGTCTGGCGTCTGGCGTCTGGCGTATGAATCCACCTGAACAGAACAGAACAAACCCATCTTTTCTGCGCGTGCTTCCGTGGCGAGTGAGCTGCCGGCGCCAGGGGTGTTGTAGCCTACTAGCATACTAGGTTAGTAGGTTGAGGACGTTTGGGAATGGGACTCGGGTTGGGAGTGGTACCCTTGGGGTAAAGTTGATGAAGTCGCCGTATGGGGGAGGAGGAGCAAATTGGCCGGGCTTTTATCGCGCTGGTGTGTCGCCATGTATCGTCGGCCACCTCTTCCGCGTCGCGTCTAATTGAGCAATACATCTATAACAGTGCATACGATGGGTATACAGGGCGTGCAGACGGCACGGGGACCTGTGGGCATGTGTCCACGAGAACGTGCTACGTTCGCGAAGGGAAATGATGCCGTTAACGGTGCCGCGGAGACGCCAGGGCCAAACTCCAATCTCCCACCACCAGACCTCGCCAATTCCGCAATGGAGAAGCCGCGACGGCGACCTTGAATCTCAGAACGCACGCCGAAACGCAGAATCACAAACAACGACGCCAGATGCCGAAGAGAGAGAGAGAGAGAGAGAGAGAGAGAGAGAGAGAGCGCTGGCGGAATGGTGCAACAGGAACGAAAACGAAGGTCGTGCATGGCACCGACGCGGGGCAGCGTGCAGACAGAGATATGGAAGATGGGGAACGGGGCAATGGCACGGGGAACGACAAACGGCGGTGGTGCGCACGCAAGTCCCATGCGCTGTCGATCGCCAACAACGGCCACTCTCGCAGGGTGAAGACAACGGCGTACGTACACGCTGCACGCGAAAAGCGAAAAGCGAGAGCGCGATCGGCGTGTGGCGTGTGACTGCGCTGTCTCAGTTGCGGGACGCCGTCACGTCGAGATACGCAACCACACCGTAGATCTGCGCCACGAGACGAGATGGCGTGGGACGCGTCGGGGCTGCTATACGGCCGCTACGAAATGGGCAACGAAACGAGACGGGGCAAACCACACGGCACACGGGAAACAAGAAGCGAGAAACGGAGGAAGAGGGACACGAAAAGAGACAGGGAAAAGGGACACGAAAGGATAAGATAAAGGGACGAAAACGGAAACGGGCACGGCGGCATAAGAACGCAGCGAACCAGGAAGCGGAGAGATGCAAAATGGAGCGAAAGGGAGAGAGAGAGCAAGAGACGAGAGGGAGAGACGAGGGCGCACGAGAGGCAAAGAGAGGGAATGAAAGAGAGAGAGAAACGTATGTATTCTTCTTTTGTAGCTCGTGTATCCTTTTAGCTGATATACTACTTTATAATGGTTATGGGATGTATGAGTTAGCGGCAAACGATGAAGGTGATGGGGATGTGAACGAGACGATGGGAACTGCGAAGTACAATGAGAACAAAAAGCGAGGACGAAGCGAAAAAACAGAGCGGGGGAAGAAGAACGGAGTGGGGCATGGGAAAATGAAGGAAGGGCCGCCAAGGAAGATGCCTCAAGCCACCACTGACTCTGACCCTCGCCTTCGACTCGCCCATGCAGCACTCGACGCATCCCACCAACCATCCTATTCCCCTTCCAACGCTTCCTTCCCTCCCTCCCTCCAGTTCCCTTTCCCTTGACTCCACTCGCATATTCCACTCCCTCTGAGTCCCCCCACTTTCCTCCCTCCACTCGCCTCTGCCCAATCCCTCTATCCACGCTCCCAGCAATCCCTCCCGGCTACTATCCATCCCTCCCTCGCGCCACTCGCCTCGGCCTCAATGCGCGTACATGATAGTCGAATATCCGTCTGGTAGAGGCAGAATTGGGTGAGTTGGGACCCTTTCCCTGCCCATATAGCACCGGGTACTCACCGTTCACAATAGCGCGAGTCGATCGCATATAACATCACCTACAAGGAGATCAAGGAGCCGAGTAAACGGGCGCCGACTTACCACTTTACCCCGATCATCCCTTCCCCATTCCTCCCGCCCGACTGAACTCGACACTTCCTAGCTATCAAAGCCTCAGCCAATGCTTGCATTGGCTGGGCTTTGATAGCGGGGGGCAGACCCAAAAAACTGCGAAATCCTTACATTTCTTCGGGATGCGGTGTCGACACGCAGTGTCGATCCGCACTGCCGAACCCAAAAACCTACGAAATCTCTTGTATTATACAATAATAACTATGATTGTTACCTATTACTAGCTGGTTAGGTGTATTTATACGCCCCGACGCGCGATAAATTTGCGATTCATCCGCCCACTAGCGCCGCCAGTCGCGGACGGTATTTGCCAGCGATATACGCATGCCTGTCAATGGC